>SKCR01001395.1:0-506740 GCA_019454045.1 Zanthoxylum bungeanum
AAAGTCCATTTTCTAAATCATAATTCCCAACCAAACATTTGTTCAATCATTATCAAGCATCAACATGAACTTAATCACACACTCAAATAATTTAAAAATTAAGAAAAACTCATTTCCCCTTTCATTCAAGAATTCGACCAAGGCTAAAATTTAAATTTTCAAAATTTTCAATCATGGTCATGAAACAATGCATAATAGCACATCACATGCTCTAAATTCAAGAAAAATCAAGCCCTTCACCTTCCTATAAGGTTCGTTCAAGGAGTCCAAAACTTAAGGTTTGATGATTTCAAACCAAATCAAGCTGAAACCCTAACATACTATCATTAACAACATCAAATAACAACCCTAGAATGCCTAATAATGAGCGGAAAATATATCAATATTTACCACCCCTTTTACTTAATATTTTGTTTAGTTTCTCGGGTTTGATGAACGTTTTGATGTGTTTTAGTTTATTTTGCAGATAAAATAATATTGGGACACAATGAAATCATTTAGGACGAAATGTGGGTCAAATAAGGGAAAAAATTGGACTTGACATATTAATTTTGGAGATTGGAAACTTGAAATGGCGTTTTAACGAAATGCAGTTTTGGAAATTCTAGTTTTGCGCATCTGTCGTATTTTGGGCATAACTTTCTACTCCGAAATCGGATTGAGCTGATTCAAGTTCCAGATTAAAGAAGACTCAAAGATCTACAACTCTGAAAGACAAAATAATTTCACATTCTGAAGATTTCATGCCCGAAATTGATGAACCATCCAGACGTATGTTGTGTATAATTATTAAAGTCATTTTCAAAACAAAAAATTAAATTAATAAATAAATAATAAAAATTATCAAATCACCACCAAACATGATAAGTAATTAGTGGAACAATTAATAATGGATTTGGTGGAGCAATTAGTGGATAAATTAATAATGGATTTGGTGGATGATTTGATGGAGGCAAAATTTTGCCTATAAATACCAAGCCATTTCATTTGTAAATTCATACTTTCTTCTAAGGAATTCCTTAAGAATACTAAGAAGATTGTATCTTGTTTGTTTATTTACAGCTTTAAGTAAATAATTTCCGTTTTCGCACTTTCTTTTCTTTACTTTTCAGTTTTTACTGTCCGCAATTTACTTTTACGCACAATACTTTTCTTTCTTTAATTTTCAGTTTTTACTTTTCAGTAATAAGGAGGTAACTCCCCTTTGCTGGGGTAAAAGGTAAAACTTTTATTACTAATATTTAGATTAATCTCCCTTAATTATAATATATAAACTAGTTAAAACCAGACTTAACGAGGATACCGCCATATTGGTCGGTTTGTAATTATTTAAATTGATTTTAACCTGACACAACTGGATACCGCCTGATTGGTCGGTTGGTAATTAATTATTAATTTGACTTAATCTGGATACCGCCTATATGGCTGGTTGGTAATTATCATGCAAAGTTAATATATTATATTAAGGGAGATATCTAAAATAGAAGTAATAAAAGTGGATCATTTTACCTCAGCATTTTCTTTTATTGTACTTTTACTTTATTTACTTTTCAGCAATTTACTTTCAGCATATACTTTTCAGTAATTTACTTTTAGCAATTTACTTTCAGCATTTACTTTTCAATAATTTACTTTCAGCATTTACTTTTCAGCATTTAATTTTCAGTATTTATTTTTAGCATTTACTTTCCGTCATTTACTTTTCAGCAATTTCCTTTTCAGCATTTTACTTTATATCTTTTATTTTATTTAAGTTTTTACTACCCGTAAATATGTGTCGTAACTAAGTCAGTTATCTGGGGTTGTGATGAAATCCAATATCATCGGTTTATAAGGGGTTATTTTATAGTTTGGGTAATTTAAAGGTTTACTTATTAAGTCTTAAACTTAATGCGTCTTGTTAATTGACCATTAATAAGATTGATCTGGTAAATCTAAAATAAACTTGACAAATGAATTTTAGGTTTCAGCCTTAGATTTAATAGCTCACGTTCTTCCTTGAGGATAGATAACCCTTTAATAGATTTCCTTGCAGGATAGACATATACATGTCGGGCGGGGGTAGCCATAATTGGAACTTAAACTTAATGAATCCAGGTAATTTGGTTGACAAAGACATATGGTTCAATTGGGTTATACTGGATATTTGCGTCTGACCATCGACATAGGCTTTCACATAATTTATTGTTCCAGGTTAGTAAACCGATATATCACATAAAAATGAAATAACCACTTCATCTTTTAAATGATATTAGAAGATTCACAACACTAGATAATTTCATAATATTGAATTTTCTTAAACCTACTTTCGCGCAATTTTATTTACTTGTTTTAAATTCAAAATCATCACCATTTCAAATCAATCAATCAATCTGTTAGTGAAGGTGTTTTATTGCGGATATCCGGTAACGCAGCGGAACAGTGGAAAATCAAAATTTTCCGATTTCAAAACTTTTTCCCGGATTAATAAAATAAACTTATTTATTTTATTATCCAATAATCAAATTATGAAATAAGACACATTAAATCAAATTTATGTGAATTTACCGAATTACCCCTAAACCAAGCATTTTGTTTATTTTAATCCGAAATTTTTCGAAACGATTTTGGATGATTCTAAATCATTACAAATTTGAATTTAACATGTCATACACATTGAAACTCAAATTGCAACAAAAATTCCCAAAAAAATGCCCAAAGCAGAGAGCCCTCCATGGTGAGAAAATTGTGCATTTTGCACTTCCAATGTTCAAAACACATTAAGAAAAAATCCAATCAACCTAATATTTTACATGCATCTTATAAACATCCATATACACCATATAAATGAAAAGCCCCAAATTTGGAAGTGGTCTTAAACCCTAATTTTTCAATTTCTTCAAATTAGACCAAATTAACAAAATCCAATACTTCAATCATGTTTCTACCATTTAAATCAAGTCTCAACACAATGAAATAACTATAGATAAAATCTAGGTCATTTAAGAGTGGGTCAACAACTCTAGATTAGCGACAAGTTTCTTAAAGTTTCAAAAGAATGCTAGTTAACAACTTATAAGCATTCTATGAAATTTATACATGCACAACCCATTACAAAACTTCCATCTACCAAAAACACAAGGAATAAAGAATAGAAAAACATAAGAAACTCATAGCAAAACATAAGAAACTCATAGCATGAAGCCTAGAACTCAATGAACATTTTCCTCTCTAATAGCAAGTTTGAAAAACTTACTAAAAATCCAAGCTTTCTTTGTTTTCTTCTTCTTTTCTCTCAAGCTTCTTTGTTTTCTTTTAATGGAGTTTTGGTAAAGGTTTGAAGTTAATGATAACCCTAAAATGAAAACAAAACAATATATACCAAAAAACTTAGCCTTGGCCGAATTTTAGGTATATTAAATATCAAGATATTTTTTGATTTTTTGTTTCATTTAAAGCCTTTTATCAACTTGCATTTTTAATCATCAAACCATTTAATGAATTAAAACAAGTCAACAAAAGCAACTCAAGTCATTAAAATAAATATCTTAACTTAAAAAATTTATATTTTAATTAATTTAATCATTTAACAATTAAATAATTAATTAATTAAATACAAATATATTAAATATATGTATTATATTTACAATAAATATCAAATATATATATATATATTTATAATATTAGTCAAATATCTCAATTTGACAATTAATTAATGTGTATTTTAATTAATCAAGCATTAAATGCAAATACAAAAAAATTAAGAAAATGACTATCGGGTCCCTACACATGTATTTTACGTTTAACCTTTAAACGACTTTATAAACAATCAATATTATTTATAAATGTTGCCCTAGTGCTCTACGAGTATATTTCATTATTGAGACTCTAGATTCAGGCATACCGTCACGAAATCCAATTTCGTGTCCATAATTTATCCACCCGTAAATCATGACAACCACGGATAAACTCGCTGAATCATACAGGTCGAGGTCATGGAAAATGTATAATTCCTCTATCACAAGTATCCGGATAAATCCCAGAGATATAGATGTAAATGTCAAATCTCTATAGGGATTATCCAGTCGACTATTCTATTAGCAATCTCAAAAAAGAACATTTAGAGGTAACTTCTAAATTGTACCATGGGCCCATGGTTTTTATCTGATTGCTAATCATATGGACTACCTATGCTCTGATACACAGAACTGACAGATCTTATCTCGATACACACAGGACACCCTGAGGATCTATCTACACCCAACGAATAGGCGGAGGTCTGATCTTAATAGATCGGTGACGTGACTGACATCTAAGTGTAGAAGATGTCTCATGTGCCCACAGTGGCATCTCAAGTCTAAGAATCACAAGTGCTACTCAACCCGATAAGATTCTTATTGACGTTGGTGTACCATCCATTAAGAATCTTCGGTGAGTCGTTTAGTATTTATCCGATATAAACACCTACACGTCTATACTAGTCTCCAAGACTTATGGTTCATTGAGAAACCATTGGAATCATATTTTCCAGTATACGACATGTACCGGTCTCAACAGGTTTACTATACTGACCAAGTAGTGTAAACATTGACCAGGATATGTCTGAGAATGACAACGTCATGATACAACTCAAAGCAAGTTGTGACGTTTTTGCAACTGCACCATGACTAGTCATTCTAAGGTCATTACGTCTTTACCATATTAAAATATATATTATATTATAGAAACTGCATATATTATTCAAAATACTAACGTTTTACAGAAGTATTCATAAAGAAATACAACTGGGAATTGGCGCTCTGAGCACCAACCCCAACAAAAACTCCCACATGCTCTAGTGCCAATAACGATTGTATCTAATACCCATCGACTCCACGTGTTTATCAAACAACTTCGGAGGTATGGCCTTCGTCAGCGGGTCTGCTTCATTATCTTCACTCAGTACTTTGCACACGATAATATCCCCTCGCGACACAATCTCTCGAATAATGTGGTACTTGCGTTCCACATGCTTCGACTTCTGATGCACCCTCGGCTCATTTGCTTGCGCAATGACTCCAGTATTATCACAGTATAACGGAATCGCATTCTCGATACTTGGGACAACTCCCAATTCTGTGATAAAGTTCTTTATCCACACAGCCTCTTTTGTAGCTTCAGAAGCTGCAATATATTCCACCTCAGTGGTGGAATCTACTGTTGATCCCTGTTTGGAACTCTTCCAACAAACTGCACCTACGTTAAGGGTAAATACGAATCTAGATGTAGACTTTCTATCATCGGGATCCGATTGGAAATCAGAATCTGTATACCAGTTAACTTGCAGTTCGCTTCCTCCATAAATTATTAACTTATCCTTAGTACCTTTAAGATACTTGAGGATATGTTTAAGGGCCATCCAATGGTCATTACATGGATTGGACTGATATCTGCTAGTTACGCTAACAGAGAAACTGATATCAGGCCTTGTACATAACATGGCATACATTATGCTACCCAAACACGAAGCATAAGGTTGGTTAGACATTCTAACCTTCTCATCTTCTATTTGTGGACTCATCTTCTTTGAAAGATGAATCACATGTCTAAACGGTATGTTTGCTGTCTTACAGTTACCAAAATTATACCGTTCCAAGATCTTATCTATGTACGATGATTGGGATAACCCAATCAGCCTCCTTTGGCTATCTCTATTGAGTTTTATCCCTAAAACATAGGAAACTTCTCTCAGGTCCTTGATGGAGAAATTCTTACAGAGGTACACTTTGATGCTTTGTAACATACCTAAATCATTCCCAATGATTAGGATGTCATCAACATATAGGACTAAAAATACGACCATGCTCCCACTGGCCTTCTGATACACACAGGATTCTTCCGAATACTTGAGAAAACCAGACGATCTAATAATCTCGTCGAATAGAAGATTCCAACTTCGTGAAGCTTGTTTAAGTCAATAAATGGACTTCTTAAGCTTACATACCATACCCGAGTTTTCACTGGATGCAAAACCTTCTGGCTGTTCCATATAGATTTCTTCATCAAGAAATCCATTCAGAAAAGCCATTTTGACATCCATTTGCCAAATCTCGTAGTCATGATACGTAGCTATAGAAAGCAAAATCCGAATAGACTTAAGCATTGCAACTGGCCAAAAAGTTTCATCGTAGTCGATGCCAGGTCGCTGCGTGTAACCTATTGCTACAAGTCGGGCCTTGTAAGTGTCAACCTTACCGTCAGGCCCGCGATTCCTCTTGTAAACCCATTTACAACCGATAGGAACAATTCCTTCGGGAAGCGGAACCAAGTCCCAAACTTGATTCTCATCCATTGAGTCTAACTCGGATTTCATGGCACTGTGCCACTTCACGGAGTCGATGTCCAACATCGATTCTCTATAGGTGAAAGGATCAGTCTCTTCTACTAAGAGAACATCTAGACTCTTTTCTTGTATCAAATACAAGCGTTCAGGAGCTCTAGATACCCTTTCTGACCTACGGAGTGTGTGTGTTGAAGGTCCTTCATCTACTCGAACTTCAGGTTCCTCCGTTGGTTCGTTGTTTTCAGGTTGGACTTCATCAAGCTCAACCTGTCTATGATTACCACCTTTTCACAAAAATTATACTTCTAGAAATTTTGCGAAGCGAGCTACGAACACATTTCGATGCTCGGTATCATGGAACAAATATCCCCTCGTATTCGAAGGATATCCGACAAACCTAAACTTTTTCCCTCGAGGCGAAAGCTTACCTTGCTGAGTCACCCTGACATAGGAAGGACAACCCAAAACCTTAATGTAACTAAGATTTGGTCTCCTACCGAACCATATCTCATACGGTGTCGTAGGAACAGCTTTTGAAGGAATCTTATTCAAAAGATGTGCAGCTGTTAAAAGAGAGTAGCCCCATAAATAATAGAGCAAATCTTTGAAACTCAACATTGATCAGACCATATCCAATAAAGTCCGATTTCTCCTCTCAGACACTCCATTGTGATGTGGAGTACCTGGAGGAGTATATTGAGCGAGAATCCCATTCTCCTTCATATAATCCATGAACTCACTACTCATATATTCACTGCCTCGATCAGATCGAAGGCATTTAATATATTGACCAGTTTGTTTTTCTACTTCATTTCGGAATTCTTTGAACTTTTCAAACCGATTTATGTCGCATCAAATACACATAACCGTACCGTGACAAATCATCGGTAATGGTAACGAAGTACGAATAACCACTGTGAGTAGTTTGACTTAGTGGACCACATACATCAGAATGTACGAGTTCCAGTAAGTTAGTGGCGCGGTGTCCAACACCAGAAAATGGGGCTTTGGTCATCTTACCCTGAATACAGGATTCACAAGTTGGATAGGATTCAATGGTAAGATCTGGTATCAAACCATTCCTAACCAATTGGGTAAGGCGTTTAACGCCTATGTGACCCAGCCGCATATGCCAAAGTTCAGTATTATTAATTACAGGTAAACTACGTTTATTAACTTCAGTATTTAAAATATCTTTTGAAGTTTGCAATGTATAATGACCATGCTGGTTTGGAAAACAATGGATCTGAATATTACTTTTATCATATAAATACAAAGAACAGTTCTTAATATTAATACAAAAGCCTTTTGTATCTAATACAAAAAGTGAAATAATATTAGCTACACATCCTGGCACAAAATGACAGTCATTTAATAAAAGTGTCTCATTCGGTAATGAGATCTCGCATACTCCCACTACAACGGCATCCAGAGAGTCTCCACTCCCGAATCGCAACTGAATCTCTCCAGGCTCCAGTCTTCTACTTTCCTTAAGCACCTGCAACGAATTGCAAATGTGAATGGGACAAGCAGAATCTAAAATCAAGTTGGATGTAACGGCTTCACAAGCCAAAGATATATCAATAACTGGAAAAATAAATGTAATTGATGTCGATGCTCTCTCCCTCCTCAGCTGGGCTATGTAGTCAAGACAGTTCCTTTTCCAGTGCTCGACTTTGCTACAGTGATGGCACTTGTCTTCAGAAGCCCTCTTGGGCCTTGTTATCTTTGCATGTGGTTGATGACCAAAACCCTTATTCTTCTTCCCTTTCTTCTTCTTTCCCTTTGATCCAATCTGGGAAGAAGCCAAAAGTGAAGTAGGTCTCGGAGGGCGAGTCGGTACTCCCTTCTTGAGGTTCTCTTCCGCCATGAGTAACATCCTATGTAGCTCTTGGTAGGTGCAGAAAATCCCATTCATGTTGAAATACATCAGAAATTGGCGATAAGAAGCTGGGAGCGAACCAAGAATGACACTCATACCGAGAATGTCATTCAGAATGAGATTATGTTGCCTCAGTTGATCGATCAAATCGATCATCTGAAGAACATGTGGGCTAACAGCTTGCCCATCATCCAATCGCGCATGAAACAGTTCCATTGCGAAATTGTGAACAACTACTTGTTCTTGGTTCTCAAACGATTGTCTTAATCGTGTCATCATACTATAAGCATCTGGCATGCCATAGTATTGTTTCTTGAGTCCTGGGGAAAACAAACTTAAGATGTATGATTTAACTCTTAAATCATCATCCTTCCATGATTGGAAGACTTCGCGTTCTTCCGGAGTAGCATCCTCTGCCACAACAAGGGGCAGTGGACCCTCAAGAACATATCCCACCTTCTCGGAGTCGAGGACAATCCTCAAATCCAATTCCCAATCGGTGAAGTTATCAGCGCCTTTTAGTTTGTTCGCATCAAGCATACGCGCAAACTGATTTGTGGATGGTGCCGCCATCGCAAATCTATCATATAGATCACGAAAAACGGTTAGCAAAAATTTAAGCAGTTTCATATAATATCATAAGCATAAACTAGATCATGGATTTTTAATCTAAAAATGTCTCTCCCACTAAATCATACAATACTGTAATCCCCAAACAAAATACAAAGATTTAATAATTAAATTAAATATAAATAGGGAAAAGTGGATCCCGTGAATATATTTCAGCTCACAACAGAGGCACGGTATCGTCTATGTATATTCATCAGGTAGACAACTCATTTGTCAATCACTCACTAGTGACTCCTGGGTTTCCGGTCCTGGTCGTTTCTCGTTGTCGCTGCTAAGGCAGACCCACAAGGAGACGTACCAAGGTTAAACTCGTCAATGATAAACTCAAGTTACTTGTGTAACCCTGACAACTAGGACACGTTCAGGATTGCGCTTTCGCTTGAATTTATCTAGTATCTTATATACATCCGGTATAAATAAATTTCTATCGGCTTCACCCTCACAGTAGAGGCACGGTCTCAGATGTAGTCACAGAGAAATATTTATAAACCGTATTGACAAGACGAACCACATAACATCCATCAAATACATAATTACATTTAAACCTTATTAATTAATTTGGGATTTTCCGCTAAGTGTCATACACCCTAAATCTTAAGTGTCATACACCCTAAATCTAATGAAATTAGATTATAACATGCATGTATAAAGTCAAGAAAACATGATTAATCATTGAATTAAAGGGCTAATCATATTAGGGGGCCTAGAATCAGACTCGCTCTGATACCATTTTGAAGGTGTTTTATTGCGGATATCCGGTAACGCAGCGGAACAGTGGAAAATCAAAATTTTCCGATTTCAAAATTTTTTCTCGGATTAATAAAATAAACCTATTTATTTTATTATAAAATAATCAAATTAAAAAATAAAACACATTAAATCAAATTTATGTTAATTTACCGAATTACCCATAAACCAAGCATTTTGTTTATTTTAATCCGAAAATGTTCGAAACGATTTTGGATGATTCTAAATCATTACAAATATCAATTTAACATGTCATACACATTGAAACTCAAATTGCAACAAAAATTCCCAAAAAAATGCCCAAAGCCGAAAGCCCTCCATGGTGAGAAAATTGTGCATTCTGCACTTCCAATGTTCAAAATACATTAAGACAAAATCCAATCAACCTAATATTTTACATGAATCTTATACACATCCATATACACCATATAAATGAAAAGCCCCAAATTTGGAAGTGGTCTTAAACCCTAATTTGTCAATTTCTTCAAATTAGACCAAATTAACAAAATCCAATACTTCAATCATGTTTCTACCATTCAAATCAAGTCTCAACACAATGAAATAACTATAGATAAAATCTAGGTCATTTAAGAGTGGGTCAACAACTCTAGATTAGCAACAAGTTTCTTAAAGTTTCAAAAGAATGCTAGTTAACAACTTATAAGCATTCTATGAAATTTATACATGCACAACCCCATTACAAAACTTCCATCTACCAAAAACACAAAGAATAAAGAATAGAAAAACATAAGAAACTCATAGCATGAAGCGTAGAACTCAATGAACATTTTCCTCTCTAATAGCAAGTTTGAAAAACTTGCTAAAAATCCAAGCTTTCTTTGTTTTCTTCTTCTTTTCTCTCAAGCTTCTTTGTTTTTTTTAATGGAGTTTTGGTAAAGGTTTGAAGTCAATGATAACCCTAAAATTAAAACAAAAAAATATATACAAAAAAACTTAGCCTTGGCCGAATTTTAGGTATATTAAATATCAAGATATTTTTTGATTTTTTGTTTCATTTAAAGCCTTTTATCAACTTGCATTTTTAATCATCAAACCATTTAATGAATTAAAGCAAGTCAAAAAAAGCAACTCAAGTCATTAAAATAAATATCTTAACTTTAAAATATTTATATTTTAATTAATTTAATCATTTAACAATTAAATAATTAATTAATTATTTAAATACAAATATATTAAATATATGTATTATATTTACAATAAATATCAAATACATATATATATTTATAATATTAGTCAAATATCTCAATTTGACAATTAATTAATGTTTATTTGAATTAATCAAGCATTAAATGCAAATACACAAAAATTAAGAAAATGACTATCGGGTCCCTACAATTGTATTTTGCGTTTTACCTTTAAACGACTTTATAAAGAATCAATATTATTTATAAAGGTTGCCCTAGTGCTCTACGAATATATTTCATTATTGAGACTCCCTAGATTCAGGCATATCCGTCACGAAATCCAATTTCGTGTCCATAATTTATCCACCCGTAAATCATATGACGACCATAGATAAACTCGCTGAATCATACAGGTCGAGGTCATGACAAATGTATAATTCCTCGGTCACAGGTATCCGGATAAATCCCAGAGATATAGATGTAAACGTCAAATCTCTATAGGGATTATCCAATCGACTATTCTATTAGCAATCTCAAAAAAGAACATTTAGAACTAACTTCTAAATTGTACCACGGGCCCATGATTTTTATCTGATTGCTAATCATATGGACTACCTATGCTCTGATACAGAGAACTGACAGATCCTATCTCGATACACATAGGACACCCTGAGGATTTATCTACACCTAACGAACAGGCGGAGGTCTGATCTTAATAGATCGGTGAAGTGACAGCCATCTAAGTGTAGAATATGTCTCATGTGCCCACAGTGGCATCTAAAGTCTAAGAATCACAAGTGCTACTCAACCCGATAAGATTCTTATTGACGTTGGTGTACCATCCATTAAGAATCTTCGGTGAGTCGTTCAGTGTTTATCAGCTATAAACACCTACATGTCTATACTAGTCTCCAAGACTTATGGTTCATTGAGAAACCATTGGAATTTGACCGGCGTAAACACACACGTATAACCCAAGCGCACGTATCGTTCAAGTAGTATAAAAATATCGATCCCACGAGGACTTAATATCTAAACTATTAATTTTATGAGGTCAAATGATTACTAATATCTAACAAGCTGTTTGATTGATTTGAAATGGTGATGATTCTAAATTTAAAAACAAGTAAATAAAATTATTCGAAAGTAGGTTTTAAGAAAATTCAATTGTAAAAACTATCTAGGGTTGTGATTTCTTCCAATATCATTTAAATGATGAAGTGGTTATCTTAAAGTTGGGTAATATATTGATTTATTAACCTGGAACACTAAATTATGTGTAAACCTCTGTCAATGGTCAGACACAAATATCCAGTTTAACCCAATTGAACCATATGTCTATGTCAACCAAATTATCTGGAAAGGGTATGGCTACCCCCGCCCGACAGGTATATGTCTATCCTGTAAGGAAATCTATTAAAGGGTTATCTATCCTCAAGGAAGATCGTGGGCTATTAAGTCTAAAGTCTTAAACTTAAAATCCTTATGTCTAGTTCATTTTAAGTTTCCCAGTTCAATTTTATTAATGGCCAGTTAATGAAAAAGCATTAAGATTAAGACTCAATAAATAAATCTTTATATTACCCAAGCTATAATCTAACCCCTTTTAAACCGGTGATATTGGATTTCATCACAACCCTAGATAACTAATTTAGTTACAACACATAACTAGGGCTAGTAAAAACTTGAAAATAAAAGACATAAAGTAAAAATACGGTAAAGTAAATACTGAAAAGTAAATTACAATAAAATAAAATGCTAAGGTAAAAGGAATTACTTTTACTACTACTAATTTAGATATCTCCCATAAAATAATATATAAACTTGTGATAATATTACCAACCGACCAATATGGCGGTATCCTGATTAAGTCAAATTAAGTCCAACCAGCCATTAAGGCGGTAATATTAGTCCATGAACCTGCCATATAGGCGGTAAGAAAGTTTAATTACCAACCGACCAATCTGGCGGTATCCTTTTTAAGTCAATATTTTAAATAGTGAATATATTATATTTAAGGGAGATTAATCTAAATAGCAATAGTAAAAGAATTACCTTTCACCCTAGCTGGGGAAGTTACCTCCTCATGGTAAATAGTAAAAACTGTAAAAAGTAAAAAAAAAGTAAATTACTATTATTACAAAACATAATTAAAATTAATTACAAAACTAAAAACTAAAAAACTAAAAATTAAAAGAAAGTAGAGAGAGAAACTCTCTCTTTACATCAAAGAGATGAAAGAGAGTGGTGCATATAAAACTGAAATTTGAAGCTCCATTTCAAGGCGCGGATAGGAATCGGACATCGCGACGCCAAGGGCTTTGGTGTCGCTACGCTGACTTCTGTCGACGTGGCACGCTCTGGTTCATCGGTTGCAGATTCTGGATAAGGTGACACGTGGCAGAGTGGTTGGGGCTCAATTATTGTGACATGTGGCGGCTTCTGATTGGTCGGCTAGATTCTTATCCGATGACGTGGCACTGTTCATGATAACTCAATAATTGTGATGACGTCATGATGATGTGGCGGTGATGTCATGATGATATGGCGGTGGTGATTGTCGGCAACTTGAGATGATGACACGTGGCATGCGCACGTTAGCAGATCTTCTGTGATGGTGACACGTGGCACGACATATTTTAGCAAAGCAATTTCTCAGATTTTGACACGTGTCTAGGCGCACGTTAGCAAAGAGTCGGCGCACGTTAGGCGTCGCGACGTTCCCAAAATTACGATTTTGCCCTTTTTGCCAATTTTCACTGTTTTGCTCCAAATCACCTCCAGAATGTCCTGAAACTTTATTTATCGACAAAATAACACAAAACACATCAAAATATTCACAAAACCCAAGAAACTATACAAAATATTAGGTTAAATGAGTGGGAAATAGTGATATATTTTCCACTCATCACACCCCCAAACCTAACATTTTGCTAGTCCTCGAGCAAAACATAGAGTAAAATAACATAAATAAATTAACTAAGCCACTTTCATAGGGATCACGGTTGCATTTAGCGTATGCAACAAGCCTTTAAACCCCTAGGTGTCCCTAGTGGACGAGTTGTAGTCTCGTGAGGGTTTACAACAATGATACCCACAAACATTTTACAAAAGTAAAAAGGTAGTGAAACTAATGCACACAAAAGCAAAAAGACAAGCGAAAAGAGAATAAAGAAGTTAGTGACTAATCAGGTGAAACTTCTACTCCAAGTTACTAGTTGTTTTATTTCTCTCTAAATTACTGAATAAGTAAATTCTCCGATTATTTTTACCATTCTTCATATACACAGCCAACAAAATATTAAACAACTCATTTTTGCCCACAACAGTCATAAGTGCAGTTGATAAGAGAGTAATATTTTTGTCCTAAAGTTCTATCAGAATCCACACCTTTTTTGCAGCAATGGAATAATTTTTCTGATTTTTCTGAATTTTTTTTCTCTATTTTTTATTTATATACAATATCTTTCATCTATGTAGCGAGTGTTGGGTCGGTGGCTCCCAAACCAGTTGGCTTTAGGGCACCAGGTGTTAAGACACCCTTACGAACTTAATTACTCAGACTTCAGATATATATATTTTTGCAGCATCTTTGATCCATGTAACGAGCTTTGGGCTAGTTACTCCCAAACCAGTTGGTTTTAGGGAACTAGGTGTTAAAACACCCTTACAGACTTAATAACTCGGATCTCAGACGTTTATTTTTATTTTTATTTTTTATACTCCACTGCTTTTTGAGATGCTTCCTTCAATTAAACTAGAGCACTGAATATTACAAACTTTTCAATTTTAGCTCATGTCCGTATGTTACTATATATGTTGATAATACCTGTCAACTGAGCATATGAAGATCCATTTTAGTCCGTTTTATGGAGAATTCACAAATTAAATAATTCAAAAAGAAATAAACAAAAATTAACTTATTTCCAAAATAGGCTTGAGATACGTCTCAGGAGTGGAAACTCCTTACTCAGCTATCTCTTACCAATTTCACCATTTTAGTCAAAATAAAAACACCAAAACGCTAAATATTTTTGTAATTTTTGAAAAATTTTCAATTTTTTTTGTATTTTTCGAAAAATTTTGGACTAAAAATAAAAACAACACACAATCTAAAAACAACGTACTGATCAACTAATTTCCTCCCCCAAACCTAATTGAGACATTGTCCCCAATGTCTTAAACAGTAGAAGAAGAGTTTAGAAGGTAGTACCTGGTTTGCTGAAATTCTACAAGAAATTAAAGGTTAAGATTCAGATTAACACGACGCCTCTTATCACGATCGTCCTCGGACCAATTTATCTTTGAAAGGATAGGGTCAACTCGTGGTTCATAGGCTATGAGTTGGTCTATTAGATCCGGAGCAGTTCTGGCAGTGAAGAGAAGTTCTTTTAAAGGTTTTGACACGAACCCATTTCTCCGGGCATCATCAAGAAATACACAAAGAAAATCATAAAATCCATCAACGTTGTACAGCCCAATTGGTTTCTGGTGTATGTTCAGATTCGACCAAGATAGCACAATAAAAATTTCCTCCAATGTACCCAAGCCACCTGGCAAAGTAATAAAAGCATCAGCATGGTTAATCATTCTACCAGTTGTTCAGACATACCTGGCACGATAAGTTCCTCTCCGTTTGATAGTTCAATAAGATTTGCCTCCGCCAAAGGTTTTGGGATGATTCCCAAAACGTGATTGCCTCCTTCCTGTACAGCCTTTGAAACGATCCCCATTAGTCCAAGATTACCTCCGCCATATATTAAGTGCATATTTCTTGCAGCTAAGACTCGACCCAATTCTTGTGATGCTTCTACGTATTGTGGCTTAACACCAACACTACTACCGCAAAACACACAGATGTTTTCAACTCGTCTTCTTGAAGTGGCTTCCATTTTTTATTTGTATTTCTTTCTCAACTCTGGATGCCTTCAAAAGTGCAATGACGAACTGAATTTATAGTACCTGAAAAGGGTGAGTAAAAATAGCACAAGTATTTCGCAGAGGACGATTAGTAGTGAAATAATATCGTGATAGTCAAAAAAGTCTGGATCCTGTCGGAGAAAATAAAAGAAAAGAACAAAAAAAATTACAATTATTAAGAAAAGACAAAGAGATATAATATTTACAAGAAAAGTAACGGCTTGATTGACGTCTATGCGTCAGAGACAAGCTTCCCATCCAATTTTCTTATAAATTGGCAAACAAGGTCTTTTTGAGTTAGATTCCTGAGACTTAACAATTGTCTTTCCTTTTGGAATTGTGCATATAACATGCGAATTTCATGATACACACATCCACTGGGATGCGTCTCAAGAGTTTTAGATATGTCATCCAAAGACTCCTTACTCAAGTCATCCCTAATGAAGTTAATCTTATCTTCGCGGTTATCAGACACCATTCCTAAAGAACGACAACGAGTATTACAAAACATGCGAGCACATTTATAACAAACACTCATTCTTTTGGCTCTTCTCTTTTTAGCATATGTGCTCTTTCCTAAACCAGGCATATATGAAATAAAATAGTCAGAAGACTCACCTGCCAATCAGACCCGTGCTTCAATTAACCAACAAATGTCAGTAGGAATACCTTTGATCATCAGTAACCTCATCCGTTCTAAGCGAGATTCGTAAACTTTCATCAGAGATTTTTGAGGGAGGGAAGGGAATTGCTTGCGAAGATTTGCGAGAGCTTCTTCCATCTTGAAATGACTAAACTTGCAAAAATTAAACACACAAAAATTAAACACACCAGATCACAATATATACAAAAATTGCATGGGTTGCCTCCCTGCTAGCGCTAAGTTTAAAGTCGTCAGCCAGACTTGACTTCTCGAATGTTAAGCTGGATATGAAAGTGTAACACTTTCTTTTTGTCGCTCAAATGATTCTCCCCAGTAGTGCTTGACACGCTTGTTTTTAACCTTGAAAGTTTTGTTAGCGTCAGGATCATGTATCTCAACGGCTCTATCTGGAAAAACTTTGGTGATCACAAATGGACCTGACCACCGTGATTTTGGATTCCATGGGAAGAATTTCACCCTTGATTTGTTAAACAGTACCTTCTGCCCTGGTTCCAGTAGTATGCGCACTAACTTCTCATCATGTCTTTTCTTGCCCTTTTCTTTGTACAATTTGGCATCCTCAAAATGCTGATTGTGAAATTCCTCCAATTCGTTGAGCTGGTGGAACTTTTTCTCTTATGTTGCTTATAGTCCAAGAATTGGCTCTTTCAGTGCAAAATATGCTTTATCTTTAAGCTCCACAAGCAATTGAAATGTTTTAAGTTTGTTAGTAGAACTTTGCATTACATTGGAGTTCTGAATGGTACTGTGTATCACATCAAGTTTGAAACATTCCTCCTTCTTTTTATCATCTGGGAAATTCATGGCCTTGAAAACATTGAATGTTGCTTCTTGGTCCTGTACCCTCATGGTTAGTTCTATTTTTTGTACATCAATAATAGTTCGACCTGTAGCCAAGAATGGTCTCCCGAGGATGATTGGCACGTCTGCATCTTCCTCCATATCAAGGACAATAAAATCTGCTGGGAAAATGAATTTGTCAACCTTGACCAGCACATCCTCAACTACGCCTCTTGGAAATACGAGCGTTCTATCAGCAAGTTGTAGTGAGACTGAAGTTGGCATTATTTCTCCAATCTGTAATTTCCTGAAAATAGAAAAAGGCATCAAGTTAACACTAGCACCTAGATCACACAGAGCCTTACCGAAGTCATGTTCTCCTATGGTGCAAGGAACAGTGAAATTTCCAGGATCTTTCAACTTTGGGGGAAGTTTCCTCGGAATGATAGCGCTGCATTCTTCTGATAATGCTACTGTCTCGTAATCTCCCAATCTCCGCTTTCGTGAAAGAATGTCTTTCATGAATTTGGCATAGCTGGACATTTGTTCCAACGCTTCTGCAAATGGAATGTTGATATGAAGCTTTTTGAAGATCTCCAGGAACCGAGAAAACTGCTTGTCTAATTTGTTCTTCTGAAGACGTTGAGGAAAAGGTGGAGGTGGAATGATTTGTTCTTTTTCCTTTGCTTATTTTTCCTCCATCTATTGCTTTGTTTCTTTTGGAACTTCCTCAGCAGTTGTTTTGGCTCCAATATCTTTGTTGATTTCAGTACCGATTTTTAACATGATGGCATGACATTGCTCATTCCCCATGTTTCTTGGATTTGGCTCTGTGATGCTAGGAAGGGTACCTGGCGGTCTGTAACTCTGAGCATTTGCCAGTTGTCCAATTTGATTCTCCAGTGCTTTAATAGAAGCAGATTGACCTTGAATTAATGCTGCTTGGGATTGAAACATAGCATCATATCTTGCTGCTTGAGATTGAAACATAGTATCATATCTTGCTGCTTCAGAGTCGTGTTTTGCTTATATCTTTTTCAAGTGGGTCAACACTTTTGTTATTCCTGGTTCATTTGCCTGCTCCTGGCTTTTGTTCTGTTGCTGAAATTCAGGTGGTGGATAGTTCTGCAGTTGGCCTGAATTGTTGCTCCATGAAAAATTGGGATGATTCCTCCACCCTGGGTTGTAGGTGTTGGAATATGGATTGTTTCCCTGTCTGTTGAAATTGTTGACAAAATTCACCGTCTCTTCAAGTTGGTTCGACTCTGGTGCTCCTCCATTTGGTGAACTTGTGGATCAGTGGTAAGAGTCTCCATGAATTTGCATATCTGATCTAGCTTGGCGTTGACTACTGTATTGGCTCCACTTTCATAAATTCCTACAATTCTTTGGATCATGCTCCTTTCCGTTGGCCACAAGGAATTATTGTTGGCCATTTCTTCGATTAGGTCACAGGCTTGATCTTCTCCTTTTGCCATCAAGGTTCCTCCAGCAGCAGCATCGATTGTGGTTCTCATTATTCCAGAAAGCCCATTGTAGAATGTTTGGACTTGAAGCCATTTTGGAATCTCATGGTGAGGACATTTCCGGAGCAAATCTTTGTACCTTTCCCAAGCTTCGTAGCGAGTTTCTGAGTCTTGTTGCACAAAGGATGTGATGTCATTCATCAGCTTTCCGGTTTTGGCTGGTGGAAAGTACTTTGTAAGAAATTTGGTGGCTAAAGTGTTCCAAGTTGTGATGGAACCTGCTAGTAGTGAATGTAGACAAGCTTTAGCTCTGTCTTTCAAGGAGTATGGGAAAACACGCAGTCTCATTGCTTCTTCAGCTTCTCAGTTGTAATTGAAAGTGCCGCAAACTTCCAGAAAGTTGCTGATGTGGGCATTAGGATCTTCAGTTGCATTCCCCCCAAACTGAACTGACTGCTGAATCATCTGAATGCATGTTTTGATGTCACACGCATTTGCTGGTAAGGGAGGAAGTACAATACAGGAAATTAGTCTGTCAACCACCGGAATGGTTCTTTCTCGAATGGGAATTGGTGTTGCAACGTTCAAAGGTTCAGGTTCCATGTTGACTAAAGCTTCTTAGCCTTCTCGCCTTTCCCTTCTCAACTGTCTGATGGTTCTTTCAATTTCTGGGTCAAGCGGTCGGAGTTCAAAGCTTCTGGTTCGTCTCATGTAGTTTATGAGAACCTGAAACACAAGAAAACAAAAACAATAAGTAAAAAGAAATTACATACAAGTAAAGGTATCTAACCCCTGAACTAATAGTAAAAGATAAATAAGTCCTCGGCAACGGCGCCAAAAACTTGACCGGCGTAAACACACACGTATAACCCAAGCACACGTATCGTTCAAGTAGTATAAAAATATCGATCCCACGAGGACTTAATATCTAAACTATTAATTTTATGAGGTCAAATGATTACTAATATCTAACAAGTTGTTTGATTGATTTGAAATGGTGACGATTCTAAATTTAAAAACAAGTAAATAAAATTATTCGAAAGTAGATTTTAAGAAAATTCAATAGTAAAAACTATCTAGGGCTGTGATTTCTTCCAATATCATTTAAAAGATGAAGTGATTATCTTAAAGTTGGGTAATATATTGATTTATTAACCTGGAACACTAAATTATGTGTAAGCCTCTGTCGATGGTCAGACACAAATACCCAGTTTAACCCAATTGAACCATATGTCTATGTCAACCAAATTATCTGGATTCATTAAGTTTAAGTTCCAATTATGGCTACCCCCGCCCGACAGGTATATGTCTATCATGTAAGGAAATCTATTAAAGAGTTATCTATCCTCAAGGAAGATCGTGGGCTATTAAGTCTAAGGTCTTAAACTTAAAATCCCTATGTCTAGTTCATTTTAAGTTTCCCAGTTCAATTTTATTAATGGCCAGTTAATGAAATAGCATTAAGATTAAGACTCAATAAATAAATCTTTATATTACCCAAGCTATAATCTAACCCCTTATAAACCGGTGATATTGGATGTCATCACAACCCCAGATAACTAATTTAGTTACAACACAAAACTAGGGCTAGTAAAAACTTGAAAATAAAAGACATAAAGTAAAAATGCGGTAAAGTAAATACTGAAAAGTAAATTACAATAAAAAAAATGCTAAGGTAAAATGAATTACTTTTACTACTACTAATTTAGATATCTCCCATAAAATAATATATAAACTTGTGATAATATTACCAACCGACCAATCTGGCGGTATCCTGATTAAGTCAAATTAAGTCCAACCAGCCATTAAGGCGGTAATATTTGTCCATGAACCTGCCATATAGGCGGTAAGAAAGTTTAATTACCAACCGACCAATCTGGCGGTATCCTTTTTAAGTCAATATTTTAAATAGTGAATATATTATATTTAAGGGAGATTAATCTGAATAGCAATAGTAAAAGAATTACCTTTCACCCTAGCTGGGGAAGTTACCTCCTCATGGTAAATAGTAAAAACTGTAAAAAGTAAAAAACAAGTAAATTACTATTAATACAAAACATAATTAAAATTAATTACAAAACTAAAAACTAAAAAACTAAAAATTAAAAGAAAGTAGAGAGATAAACTCTCTCTTTACATCAAAGAGATGAGAGAGAGTGGTGCATCTAAAATTGAAATTTGAAGCTCTATTTATAGGCGCGGATAGGCATCGGGCGTCGCGACGCCAAGGGCTTTGGCGTCGCTACGCTGACTTCTATCGACGTGGCACGCTCTGGTTCGTCGGTTGTAGATTCTGGATAAGGTGACACGTGGCAGAGTGGTTGGGGCTCAATTATTATGACACGTGGCGGCTTCTGATTGGTCGGCTAGATTCTTATCAGATGACGTGGCACTGTTCATGATAACTCAATAATTGTGATGACGTCATTGATGATGTCATGATGATGTGGCGGTGGTGATTGTCGGCAACTTGAGATGATGACACGTGGCATGCGCACGTTAGCAGATCTTCTGTGATGGTGACACGTGGTATGGCGCATTTTAGCAAAGCAAATTCTCAGATTTTGACACGTGTCTAGGCGCACGTTAGGCGTCGCGACGCGCCCAAAATTATGATTTTGCCCTTTTTGCCAATTTTCATTGTTTTGCTCCAAATCACCTCCAGAATGTCCTGAAACTTTATTTATCTACAAATTAACACAAAACACATCAAAATATTCACAAAACCCAAGAAACTATACAAAATATTAGGTTAAATGAGTGGGAAATAGTGATATATTTACCACTCATCAGAATCATATATTCCAGTATACGACATATACCGGTCTCAACGGGTTTACTATACTGACCAAGTAGTGTAAACATTGACCAGGAACTGTCTGAGAATGACAACGTCATGATACAACTCAATGTCAGTTGCGACGCTTTTGCAACAGCACCATGACTAGTCATTCTACGGTCATTACGTCTTTACCATATTAAAAGATACATTATATTATAGAAACTACATATATTATTCAAAATAATAATGTTTTACAGAAGTATTCATAAAGAAATACAACCGGGAATTGGCGCTCTAAGCACCAACCCCAACAGTTAGATACTAGTAATCATTTGACCTCATAAAATTAATTGATTAGGTATTAAGTCCTCGTGGGATCGATACTTTTTATACTACTTGAACGATATGTGCGCTTGCGTTATACGCGTGTGTGTAAGCACCGGTCAAGTTTTTGGCGCCGTTTCCGGGGACTTATTTATCTTTTACTATTAGTTTATGGGTTAGATACGTTACTTGTATCTAATTTCTTTTTACTTATTGTTTTTGTTTTGTTGTGTTTCAGGTTCTCAGAAACTACATGAGACGAACCAGAAGCTTCGAACTCCGACCGCTCGACCCAGAAATTGAAAGAACCATCAGACAATTGAGAAGGGAAAGACGTGAAGACCAATAAGCTTTAGTCAACATGGAACCTGAACCTTTGAAAGTTGCACCACCAATACCTATTCGAGACAGAACCATTCCGGTGGTCGACGACTTCATTTCCTGTATTGTACTTCCTCCTTTACCAGCAAATGCGTGTGACATCAAAACATGCATTCAGATGATTCAACAGTCAGTGAAGTTTGGGGGAAATGCAACTGAAGATCCTAATACCCACATCAGCAACTTCCTGGAAGTTTGCGGTACTTTCAATTACAACCGAGCAGCTGAAGAAGCAATGAGAATGCGGGTTTTTCCATATTCCCTGAAAGACAGAGCTAAAGCTTGGCTACATTCGTTATCAGCAGGTTCCATCACAACTTGGAACACTCTTGCCACCAAATTCCTTGCAAAGTACTTTCCACCAGCCGGAGATGCAAATTTGAGGAATGACATCACATCCTTCGTACAATAAGATTCAGAATCCCTTGGCGAAGCTTGGGAAAGATTCAAAGATTTACTCCGGAAATGTCCTCATCATGAGATCGCAAAGTGGCTACAAGTCCAAACCTTCTACAATGGACTTTCTGGAATAATGAGAACCACAATTGATGTTGCTGCTGGAGGAGTTTTGATGGCAAAAGTAGAAGATCAGACATGGGACCTAATTGAAGAAATGCCTAACAATAATTCATTGTGGCCAACAGAAAGAAGCTTGATCCAACGAATTGCTGGAATTTATGAAGTTGGAGCCAACACAGCAGTGAATGCCAAGCTGGATCAGATTTGCAAAAATCTTGAAACTCTTAACATGAAAGTTAATGGTGGATCCACAAGTTCACCATTTGGAGGACCACCTGAGTCAGAATCTTTCAACCAACATAAAGAAACGGTGAATTATGTCAACAATTTCAACAGACAGGGGAGCAATCCATATTCCAACACCTACAACCCAGGGTGGAGGAATCATCCCAATTTCGCATGGAGCAACAATTCAGGGCAAATGAACAACCCACCACCCGTATTCCAACAACAGAACAAATGACAAGAGCAGTGACCGGCGTAAACACACACGTATAACGCAAGCGTACGTATCGTTCAAGTAGTATAAAAAGTATCGATCCCACGAGGACTTAATACCAAATCTATTAATTTTATGAGGTCAAATTATTACTAGTATCTAATAGGTTGATTGATTGATTTGAAATGGTGATGATTCTAAATTTAAAAACAAGTAAATAAAATTGCACAAAAGTAGGTTTAAGAAACTTCAATATTAAAAAATATCTAGGGTTATGAATCTTTCTAATATCTTTTAAAAGATGAAGTGGTTATTTCATGGTTGTGTAATAAATCAGTTTACTAACCTGGAACACTAAATTATGTAAAAGCCTATGTCCATGGTCAGACGCAAATACCCAGTTTAACCCAATTGAACCATATGTCTATGTCAACCAAATTATTTGGATTCATTAAGTTTAAGTTCCAATTATGGCTACCCCCGCCCGACATGTATATGTCTATCATGTAAGGAAATCTATTAAAGGGTTATCTATCCTCAAGGAAGATCGTGGGCTATTAAGTCTAAGGTTGAAACCTAAAATTCCTTTGTCAAGTTTATTTTAGATTTACCACATCAATCTTATTGGTGACCAGACAACAAGAAGCATTAAGCTTAAGTCTTAATAAGTAAACCTTTAAATTACCCAAACTATAAAATAACCCCTTATAAACCGGTGATATTAGAATTCATCACAACCCCAGATAACTAACTTAGTTACGACACATAACTAGGGCTAGTAAGAACTTAAATAAAATAAAAGACATAAAGTAAAATACTGAAAATTAAATGCTGAAAAGTAAATGCTGAAAGTAAATTACTGAAAAGTAAATGCTGAAAGTAAATTGCTGAAATGTAAATGCTGAAAGTAAATTGCTGAAAAGTAAATGCTGAAAGTAAATTGCTGAAATGTAAATGCTGAAAGTAAATTGCTAAAAGTAAATTGCTGAAAAGTAAATGCTGAAAGTAAATTGCTGAAAAGTAAATAAAGTAAAAGTACAATAAAAGAAAATGCTGAGGTAAAATGATCTACTTTTATTACTTCTATTTTAGATATCTCCCTTAATATAATATATTAACTTTGCATGATAATTACCAACCAGCCATATAGGCGGTATCCAGATTAAGTCAAATTAATAATTAATTACCAACCGACCAATCAGGCGGTATCCAGTTTAGTTAGGTTAAAAACAATTTAAATAATTACCAACCGACCAATATGGCGGTATACTCGTTAAGTCATGTTTTAACTAGTTTATATATTATAATAAATGGAGATTAATCTAAACATTAGTAATAAAAGTTTTACCTTTTACCCCAGCAAAGGGGAGTTACCTCCTTACTGAAAAGTAAAAAATGAAAATTAAAGAAAGAAAAGTATTGTGCGTAAAAGTAAATTGCGGACAGTAAAAACTGAAAAGTAAAGAAAAGAAAGTGCGAAAGCGGAAATTAATTACTAAAATATGTAAATAAACAAACAAGATACAATCTTCTTAGTATTCTTAAGGAATTCCTTAGAAGAAAGTATGAATTTACAAATGAAATGGCTTGGTATTTATAGGCAAAATTTTGCCTCCATCAAATCATCCACCAAATCCATTATTAATTGCTCCACTAATTGCTCCACCAAATCCATTATTAATTGCTCCACTAATTTCTTATCATGTTTGGTGGTAATTTGATAATTTTTATTATTTATTTATTAATTTATTTTTTTGCTTTAAAAATGATTGAAAATGACTTTAATAATTACACACAACACACTTCTGGATGGTTCATCAATTTCGGGCATGAAATCTTCAGAATTCGAAATTATTTTGTCTTTCAGAGTTGTAAATATTTGAGTCTTCTTTAATCTGGAACTTGAATCAGCTCAATTTGATATTGGAGTAAAGAGTTATGCCCAAAATACGACAGATCCGCAAAACTAGAATTTCCAAAACTGCAATTCGTTAAAACGCCCTTTCAAGTTTCCAATCTCCAAAATTAATATGTCAAGTCCAATTTTTGCTCTTATTTGACCAATATTTCGTCCTAAATGATTTCATTTTGTCCCAATATTATTTTATCTGCAAAATAAACTAAAACACATCAAAACGTTCATTAAACCTGAGAAACCAAACAAAATATTAAGTAAAAGGAGCGGTAAATATTGATATATTTTCCGCTCATCACACCCCCAAACCTAACATTTTTCTAGTCCTCGAGCAAAACAACAAAATAAAATACAAGAACAAATTAAAATTAAACTAAGCCACTTTCGTAGGGATCACGGTTGCATTTAGCATATGCAACAAGCCTTTAAACCCCTAGGTGTCCCTAGTGGGCGAGTTATAGTCTCGTGAGGGCTTACAGCAATGATACCCACAAACGTTTTACAAAAGTAAAAAGATAATAAAACTAATGCACACAAAAGTAAAAAGACAAGAGAAAAGAGAATAAAGAAATTAGTGACTAATCAGGTGAAACTTTTACTCCGAGTTAATAGTTGTTTTCTTTCTTTATAAATTACTGAATAAGTAAATTTTCCGATTATATTTACCATTCTCCATATGCACAGCCGACAAAATATTAATCAACTAATTTTTTTCCCACAACAGTCACAAGTGCAGTTGATAAGAGAGATATTTTTGTCCTAAAGTTTTATCAGAATTCACACCTTTTTACAGCAATGGAATAATTTTTCTGATTTTTTCTGATTTTTTTCTTTGATTTTTGAAATTTTTTTTATTTATATACAATATCTTCCATCTATGTAGCGAGTGTTGGGTCGGTGGCTCCCAAACCAGTTGGCTTTAGGGCACCAGGTGTTAAGACACCCCTACAGACTTAATTACTCAGACTTCAGATATATATATTTTTGCAGCATCCTTGATCCATGTAGCGAGCTTTGGGCCAGTGACTCCCAAACCAGTTGGCTTTAGGGCACTAGGTGTTAAAACACCCTTACAGACTTAATAACTCGGATCTCAGACGTATTTATTTATTTATTTTTTTTACTCTATCACTTTTTGAGATGCTTCCTCCAATTAAACTAGAGCACTGGATATTACAAACTTTTCAATTTTAGCTCATGTCCGTATGTTACAATGCATGTTGATAATATCTGCTAACTGAGCATATGAAGATCCATTTTAGTCAATTTTATGGTGAATTTACAAATTAAATGATTTAAAATGAAATAAACAAAAACTAACTTGTTTAAAAAATGGTTTGAGATACGTCTCAGGAGTTGAAATTCCTTACACAGCTATCTCTTACCAATTTCACCTTTTTAGTCAAAATAAAAACACAAAAACACAAAATATTTTTGTAATTTTTGAAAATTTTACAATTTTTTTTTTTGTATTTTTCGAAAAATTTTGGACTAAAAATAAAAACAACACACAAACTAAAAACAAGGTACTATCAACTAATTCCCTCTCCCAAACCTAAATGAGACATTGTCCCCAATGTCTGAAGCAGTAGAAGAGGAGTTTAGAAGATAATACATGGTTAGCTGAAATTCTACAGAAAATTAAAGGTTAAGATCCAGATTAATCCGACGCCTCTTACCACGATCGTCCTCGGACCAATTTATCTTTGAAAGGATAGGGTCAACTTGTGGTTCATAGGCTAAGAGTTGGTCTATTAGATCTGGAGTAGTTCTGCCAGTATAGATGAGTTCTTTCATAGGTTTTGACACAAAACCATTTCTCTGAGCATCATCAAGAAACGCACAAAGAAAATCATAAAATCCTTCAACGTTGTACAGTCCAAGCGGTTTCTGGTGTATGTTCAGGTTCGCCCAAGATAACACTATAAAAATTTCCTCCAATGTGCCCAAATTTCCTCCAATGCATCAGCACGATTAATCATTTCTACCAATCGTTCAGACATATCTAGCACGATTAGTTCCTCACCGTTTGATGGTCCAATAAGATTTGCCTCCGCCAAGGTTTTGGGATGATTCCCAAAACGTGACTGCCTCTTTCCTGTACGGCCTTTGAAACGATCCCCATTAGTCCAAGATTGCCTCCGCCATATACTAAGTGCATATTCCTTGCAGCTAAGACTCGGCCCTATTCATGTGCTGCTTCTACGTAACCAACACTAGTACCGTAAAACACACAGATGTTTTCAACTCGTCTTCTTGAAGTGGCTTCCATGTTTTACTCTGGATGTCTTCAAAAGTGCAATGATCAGTTGAATTTATAAAACCTGAAAATGGTGAGTAAAATAATAGCACTAGTACCTGCCAAATGATAATTATTAGTTAATAGTTAAATAAATCGTGATAGTTAAAAAGGTCTGGATCTTGTCGGAGAAAATAAAAGAAAACAACAAAACAAATTACAATTATTAGGAAAAGACAAAGAGATATAATATTTACAAGAAAAGTAGCGGCTTGATTGATGTCTATGCGTCAGGGACAAGCTTCTCATCCAATTTTCTTATAAATTGGCAAACATGGTCTTTTTGAGTCAGATTCCCGAGACTTAACTGTTGTCTTTCTTTTTGAAATTGTGTATGTAATTTGCGAATAGCTATATGAACATATCCACTGGGATACGTCTTAAGAGTCGAAGATATATTATCTATAGACTCCTTACTCAAGCCATCCCTAATGAATTTAATTTTATCTTCGTGATTATCAGACACAATTCCTAAAGAACGACAACGAGTATTGCAATTCCAGCGTGCACATTTGTAACAAACACCAATTTGCTTAGCTCTACGTTTCTTTGCAAAGGTACTTCTTCCAAAACTAGGCAGATGTGAAATAAAAGATTCAGAAGACTCACCTGCCAATCGGACCCGTGCTTCAATTACCCAATGGATATCATTAGGAACACCATGGTTTGTTAGTAATCTCATCCGTTCTAAGCGAAATTTGTAGACTTTCATCAGAGAGTTTTGATGAAGAGAAGGAAATTGCTTGTGAAGTTTTGTGAGAACTTCTTCCATCCTGAAATGTCTTAATCTGCAAAAACTAAACACACAAAATTAAATCACACCAAATCACAATATATACATAAATTGCATGGGTTGCCTCCCTGCGAGCGCTAAGTTTAACGTCGACAGTTAGACGTGACTTCTCGAACATTAGGCTGGATCTTAAAGTGTGACACTTTCTTTTTGTCGCTCAAATGATTCTCCCCAGTAGTGCTTGACACGCTGAATGTTAACCTTGAATTTTTCGTTGGTGTTGGGATCCAGTAACTCAACAGCTCCATATGGTAAAACCAGAGTGATCAAAAATGGACCTGACTACCTTGATTTCAACTTTCCAGGGAAAAGTTTCAACCGTGAATTGTACAATAACACTGTTTGCCTTGGTTCCAACTGTCTGTGCACTATTTTTCGATCATGCCATTTCTTGGTCTTTTCTTTGTACAATCTGGCATTCTCATAAGCCTGTAAGCGAAATTCCTCCAATTCGTTGAGTTGGTGAAGTCGTTTCTCTCCTGCAGCTTGTGAATCAAGATTCAACTTCTTCAGTGCCCAATACGCCTTGTGTTCAAGCTCAACTGGCAGATGGCACGCTTTTCCAAACATCAATCGATAAGGGGACATACCAATGGGTGTCTTGTAAGCTATTCAGTAGGCCCATAATGCATCATCTAGTTTTGTAGACCAATCTTTCCTTGTTGATCCAACAGTTCTCTCCAAGATTCTTTTGATTTCCCTGTTTGAAACTTCAACCTGTTCGTTTGACTGTGGATGGTAAGCAGTGGCAACCTTCTGAGTAACTCCGTATTTGGATAGGAGTGCATCAAAGTATCTGTTACAGAAATGTGAGCCACCATCACTGATAATTGCCCGAGGTGTTCCGAACCGAGTGAAAATATTATTTTTCAGGAATTTGATCACCACTTTTGAATTATTGGATGGTAGTACAATTACTTCAACCCATTTGGAGATGTAATCTACAGCAACTAAGATGTACAGGTTTCCAAATGATGGAACAAAGGGTCCCATGAAATCTACACCCCACACATCGAATATCTCCACTTCCATATGTTTTGCAACGGTCCTTCTTTTCTCTTCGAAATATTCCCCATTCTCTGGCACCTGTCACATTGAAGAGCAAAAAGATAAGCATCTTTAAAAAGAGTGGGCCAGAACAAACCTGATTATAGGACTTTGGCTGCAGTTTTGTTTCTGCTGAAGGGTCCGCCATAAGGTGATGAATGACAGTGCTGCAAAACATTGTTGACCTCCTCTTGTGGAACACACCGTCTCAATAATTGATCAGCACACCGTTTGAACAGGTACGGCTCATCCCATACATAGTGCTTGACTTCTTTGAAGAATTTCTTCCTTTACTGAGTTGTCCATTCCAACTGCCATTTTCCTGACACAATGTAGTTGACATAGTCAGCATACCAATGGGCATCTTGTTGTTTCATGGAAAATAGTTGTTCATCTGGAAAAGTTTCTTTGATTAATATATCTTTGCCAGTTGTTTCTCCATTCTCGAGCCTTGATAGATGATCTGCCACTTGGTTTTTTGTCTCTTTCCTGTCTTTGATCTCCACGTCAAATTCTTGCAGAAGAAGTATCCAATGGATCAATCTGGGTTTGGCATCTTTCTTCGTGATCAGATATTTGATTGCTGAAAGATCTGTGTAGACCACCACTTTTGGACCCAGCAGATAGGACCTCGACACTACCCCCACCCCTTCTGAAATTGAACAAGATACTTATCATCAGAGGATCCCTCTGACGGACTTAGAGCCCGGTGATTTTAACTCCTCGGCTCTGGACATGGACCGTCCTTCCAAGATAACTGAAGACTACCTCGCACTGCTCCAGCAACTATATGACATTCCGATAGATATCGTCCTTGAAGTCCTCGGGCCAATGGATCGTGCTAGCCAACCTGATGAGGGTTCGGTGGCCCTTCTTCCGGCTTTCTTTGAGTGTGGTCTTCGGCTACCACTTCAACGTTACTTTGCCTGGATGCTGGCCGAGATGGAGATCGCCCCTTGCCAATTGAGCTTGAATAGCTGGAGGATTCTGGCCGGGCTATATGTGATTTGGAGTCGTGCGGGGCTCGGCGAACCCTGTCTTGAAGAAGTGAAGAGGTTGTATCGACTGAAGGCCAACCCAAGAACGCACCATGGTTTGTACTACCTCTCTGCTTATGCCGATTCGTCAAATATTATCGGCAAACTCCCCGACTCCAACAAGAACTTCAAGGACTTATGGTTCTGGGCCACTGGAGATTGGGGACGGGTCCTGAGATCTTATGAAGAAGAGGTTTCTGTCCCGGATATCTTTAGGGTGGGAGGTTAGGAATCTAACCCTCAGTATTCCTGCTTTTGACTTTACGATAGATTTCTAACTGCTTTGACTCTTCCCAGCTTGTTGGAGGGATGCTCATAAGGTTTCCCACCAGGTCCGGGCACGGGTCCGCTGGGCTCGGCTATATGCCGATCATTGGAAGCAATTGGTCAATGATGAGGCCTTTATTGAGTCAGGCCTGATTCGGACTGCTCCTCCGAAGGTCCCGGGGCGGATAGGTGGGCTCTACTAACCTTTTAACCAATCTGCTTGTTTGCTTAGTATGATGATAATTTGGATTTTCTTGCTCAGATTCTGGACTAAACACTCTTCTTGCTCTCGCTTTCTTCCTTCTCTCTCTTCTCTTCTTTCATTTTTTTTGTGTAGGCATGTCAAGAAGGCCAAAATACCTTGATCAACTGGCTGGCGCGACAAAGAAAACTGGCCAGGTTGGGACCGGGCCCTCTCGGAGACGGTCATCGACTGTTGAGACCAGAAGAGTGACTGAAGAGGCGGCCCCGTTGGCTATCCAAAGCTTATCTTCACCTTCCAAGGTATCGCAAACAGTCTCCACCCGACCTGCCAGCCCATCAAAACCTACTAGAAAAAGGAAGCGTCCATTCGGGGTGGAGGAAGTCGAGCTGGTCCGGGAGGCGGAGGAGGAACGGGTCCTGAGCAAGAGGCAGCCCGTTCCGAAAGAGAAAAAAGTGCCGGAGGGTTCCTCCAAAAAATAGAAAGGCGCCGTGATTCTTGGCGTAGACGACCTCGGTCAGGACATTCGGGAGGCCACTTCTCATCTGGTGCCGGTAATCAATGAACTGGCCGAGGCGGTCCCACCGGCCAAAATTCCGAGATACGAAGATCTCTCTCCCGAGGATGTGGTTACTTTGTTGTGTTCTCAGATGGCAAAGGTAGTTATTCTCCCCTTATTCCCGCCGTGAGTTCATAACTTAGTTTGATTTTTGATTTTCTATTTTCTTTTTGGTAGGCGACCTGTCTTGTGGCCAAGAATAAGGATCTCCTCATGAGCCTTCTTTCTGAGGGTGGCCAAGCCCAGAGGCTTCAGAACCGACTCTCTGAAACGGAAGCCTAGCTAGTTCGCAAAGAAGAAAACATAAAAAATCTGGAGCTGGCTGCTGTTGAGGCTCATACAACAAACAAAGCTCTTCGGGCTACTGCCTATTTAGAGAGGAAAAATGATGATGCCGCCAAGAAGGACTTGGAGGCTGCCCAGGCTGATAATAGGATCCTGCAGGTGGAAGTGCGCAGTGTTAAATCTAAGCTGAGGGCCAAAGACGAGGAGTTGGAATGGGCCCGTGTCGAGCTTAGGAGAAGAGAACTTGAGTTGGAGGTCGAGAGGGACTCCATTCGTCTCGAAGGGGTTGGTGATTGTGCTGAAATTATTCTGATGGTACTGCCCAGCCTTGATATGGGGCCTATCCACGCGGCCATCCGCTTCTGCAATAGGGAAATCTCAGAAGAGAAGTTTAAAGAATGGCTGCCCCTTCTTCCGAGGAAGTGATGGACCCTGATCCTATTTCGATCGCCCCGGCTCATGAAGAGGACCGATCTGAGGCTCCTTCTCTTGAAGAGGTTCGGCCTGAGGTTCTTGTTCTGTCTCCTGAAGTAGTAATTTTCGGGGCCTCCTAAGTTTTCGATGTAGGAGCTACTATCCCACCTCCCGAGGCCGAGCCGAGCCATCCATCATCTGAGCCTGCTGAAGAAGAAACGCCTGCCCCTGCATGGGCTGACTGACAAGGGGTAACCCGAACGGGGCCCTGTGTAAACTTTACTTTTCTTGTAATAATATTTCACACTCTATTTAAATATATTTTATATGTTTCTGTTCTTTTCTTCTATTTTTCGTAATTTTCCATGCACGACTCCCTTCAAATGAACATTTGAGACCTGTCCGTGAGGGGATAACACGAACTGAAAATGAAATCATTCAGTGGACGAGAATCGATTATGAGCTAGTCGAAATACTTTACTTCAGGGGAATGTTACGTCCTCAGACCAAAAGGATGGACTCGGTGGGACATAACACGACCCCGAGCTGAGAGAAACACTTAGCTCTGGGGGAATGTTGCGTCCCCAGACCAAAAGGATGGACTCGGTGGGACATAACCCGACCCCGAGCTGAGAGAAACACTTGGCTTTGGTGGAATATTACGTCTCCAAACCAAAAGGATGGACTCGGTGGGACATAACCTGACCCCGAGCTAAGAGAATCACTTGGCTCTGGGGGAATGTTGTGTCCCTAGAATAAAAGGATGGACTCGGTGGGACATAACCCGACCCCGAGCTGAGAGAATCACTTGGCTTTGGGGGAATGTTGCATCCCCAGACTAAAAGGATGGACTCGGTGGGATATAACCCGACCCCGAGCTAAGAGAATCACTTGGCTCTGGGGGAATGTTGCGTCCCCAGACTAAAAGGATGGACTCAGTGGGACGTAACCCAACCCCGAGCTGAGAGAAACACTTGGCTTTGGTGGAATATTACGTCCCCAACCAAAAGGATGGACTCGGTGGGACATAACCTGACCCCGAGCTAAGAGAATCACTTGGCTCTGGGGGAATGTTGTGTCCCTAGAATAAAAGGATGGACTCGGTGGGATATAACCCGACCCCGAGCTGAGAGAATCACTTGGCTTTGGGGGAATGTTGCATCCCCAGACTAAAAGGATGGACTCGGTGGGATATAACCCGACCCCGAGCTAAGAGAATCACTTGCCTCTGGGGGAATGTTGCGTCCCCAGACTAAAAGGATGGACTCAGTGGGACGTAACCCAACCCCGAGCTGAGAGAAACAAAGTAGCCTCGACGGAACGAAGTCCAGTCCCGAGAAGAATAACCGAACGGCCTCGGCGGAACGAATCCAGCCCTGAGCCAATTAACCAAGTGGCCTTGGTGGAACGAATCCAGCCCCGAGCCGATTTACCAAATGTCCTCGGAGGAATGAATCTAGCCTCGAGCCGATTAACCAAGTGGCCTCGGCGGAACGAATCCAGCCCCGAGCCGATTAACTAAGTGGCCTCAGCGGAACGAATCCAGCCCCGAGCCGATTAATCCTTAGGATTTATTCAGAAGGGAAGTGAATCAACCTTTTGAAGCCCTACCGAATCTGGCACGGGCGTCCCCTTGCTAGACTAGAGAAAAAAAAAACAAAACTCTGGAAAATAAAATTAAAAGGCGGGGGCGACTTAGCACTTATCCCAAAACAACAGCACGGATTCCTTAAGGGCATATTCCTCCTTATGTTCGGTAACACTAGAGCAAGCAATCGCCACGGGGGTATCGTTCCTCCCTGTGTTATGCTTCCCATGGATTCGAATGATCAAGGTAATAGGGATCAAAGAGTGTTCGAGACATTAAGGGAATTCTCCTCCTTATGTTCGGTAACACTGGAGTAAGCAATCGCCACGGGGGTATCATCCCTCCCCGTGCTATGCTTCTCACAGATCCATTAATCAGGTAGGTGAGGATCAGAGAGTGTTCGAAACATTAAGGGCATTTTCCTCTTTATGTTCGGTAACACTGGAGTAAGCAATCGCCACGAGGGTATCATCCCTCCCCGTGCTATGCTTCTCTTGGATCCATTAATGATGTAGGTGAGGATCATAGAGTGTTCGAAACATTAATGGCATTTTCCTCCTTTTGTTCGGTAACACTGGAGTAAGCAATCGCCACGGGGGTATCATCCATCCCTGTGCTATGCTTCTCTTGGATCCATCGGGTAGGCAAAACATATGGTAACGCATTCCTTGCGTTTGTATCTTCCAAACTGGTCAGGCAGGTTATCCTACGGGGGCACTCTCTCCCCGTGATTACCATCCCGGAATGTCCCCGGTATATATAAGTTGTGGGGTAGTTGTGCTCCGGCTACAGCGAAGAGTTCTCGTGCTCCTTTATACCTTTTCCCCATTGATGTGGTCTTGATCTTTGATAGTGGAGCGAGTCAGGTCGGATTGTCTATGCCCGGGATTTTTATGGTAGCACTTTGTGATCGGTATGTTATGGGTTTGATGCCTCGACCTCTGATAATCTCTTCGTATCGAGTATGTCCTCGGAATTTTGAATATGGCTTTCAATTTTAATTAGAAGAGTGGGTGGAATTTTTGAAAAGAGAAAGTTTTATTCATATTCGGGGACATACTGCCCTTCTTACAGCTCTCTGCGGGACATTTCGAGAAAGGCTTTAGATTGAGCTCCTACCCCTTATCGGGTTGTTGCAAAAAAAAGAATCTACTGAAAGTATTTTCTTAACATCTCGGTGTTCCAGGGTTTCTTTAATCGCGTGCCGTCTATATGTTCTAAGATGTAGACCTCTGGCCTTACCACCTCTGCAATTTTATAGGGCCCTTCCCACTTGGCTCCTAAGGAGCCTTCTTCCGGCCTTCGAGCATTCAAAGTGACTCTTCTTAATACCAGGTCGTCTGGGAGAAAGACGCGAGTTCGAACTTTTTTGTTGTAGAAGCGGGCCATCCTTTGTTGATAAACTGCTGTCCTCATGGCTGACTTCTCTCTTTTTTCCTCGATCAGGTCGAGGTGGCTTCTGATAAGCTCTTCATTCTTTCCACTCTCAAAATGACGGACCTTGTGGGTAGTTATTCCGATCTCTGCTAGAATAACTGCTTCACACCCGTATGATAAGGAAAACGGGGTCTCCCCTGTAGAATCTTTATAAGCCGTCCGGTGTGCCCACAGTACTTCCGGCAATTCCTCGACCCATAAGCTCTTGCAGGATCCGAGCCTAGCTTTAAGATTTGCCTTGATGGTTTTGTTTGCCACCTCAACCTGTCCGTTTGACTTGGGGTGGGCTGGTGAGGCGAACCTCAAGGTGATATGGAGGTCTTCGCAGAGTTTCCTGAATCCCTTGCTATCGAACTGTTTTTCATTGTTCAAAAACTCTTGTTTTCTGAACCTGCAGATAATATTCTTCTTCAAAAACTCTGTGGACTTCTACTCTGTGATGGTGGATAGGGGTTCGGCCTCCACCCATTTGGTGAAATAGTCTATGGCCACAATGGCGTGCTTCGCCTGTCCACGTCCCTTTGGCATTGGTCCGATGATATCTAGTCCCCACTAAGCGAATGGCCAGGGACTGGACAGGGTGGTTAACTGCTCTGCTGGCTGGTGGTGAATATTGTCATTCTTCTGGCATCCTTCGCATTTCCGGGCTACTCTCATGCCGTACTGATGCATAGTTGGCCAATAGAACCCTTGCCTTAAAGCTTTAAAGGCCATCGATTGTCCTCCGGCGTGACTCCCACAGATGCCCGCGTGAATTTCCCTGAGTACATAATCGGCCTCTTCTTCCGCTAAACATCTTAGGAGGGGTACTGTGTGGCCCCTCCAGTAGAGCACTCTTCGATCATGGAGAACTTGGTGCTTTTGAATTTTAGTTTCCTGGCTTCCTTCTTGTCCTCGGGTGTCTCCCATGTTTCCAAATATTTCTTAATTGGATGTATCCACGAGGTTTTTTTTTCCTCATCCAATAATTTTACTTCGAGTTCTCCCACGCTCTTTTCTCGGAGGCAGATTAAAAGGACTATTATGGGGTTCTCTGATTTTATCGAAGATGCGAGCCGTGCCAATGAGTCTGCCTCGCAGTTGTTTTCTCGACTGATTTGCTCAAAGTTTACGTTCCCCATTCTTCCCACCAACTTTTTTACTTCAACCAAGTAGGCTATCATACTCGGCTCCCTGTCTTGGAATTCGCCTTTCAGCTGCTGAACAGCTAGCTGAGAGTCACTTCTTATTACTACGTCATGGACTCCTACCACCGCGCATAGCCTAAGACCGGCCAGAATTGCCTCATACTCTGCCTCATTGTTTGTGGCCTCGAAGGCGAACCTCAGGGCAAACAATACCTCTTCACCTTTGTCGCTTTTCAATATGATTCCAGCTCCCTTGCCTTATGAGCTGGCAGATCCGTCTACTGACATCTCCCATTTGCCTTCCCCTACAGTCAAGACCTGGGGTTCTGTGAATTCTGTGACAAAATCTGCCAAAGCCTGCCCCTTTACTGCTATCATTGGGAGGTAAGAAATGTCGTGTTCACTTAACTCCAACGACCACTTCATTAGCTTGCCCGAAACTTCTGGTTTTTATAGAATATGTCTCAGAGGATAATCGGTGTAAACCCCAATAGGATGGGCTTGGAAGTAGGGTCGTAATTTCTGGGCTGCAGTAATCAATGACAGGGTGACCAGTTCATGTATCGGATATCGGGTCTCAGCATCTAACAGAGCTTTGCTGACATAATATACTGGCCTTTGGACCTTATCGACCTCTTGTACCAGCACCGAACTTACTGCATGCTCTGATACAGCTAAGTACAAGTATAAGGTTTCTCCCAAGAGTGGCTTTGCTAGAAGCGGGGGCTGTGTTAGGTATTGTTTTAACTGTAGGAAAGCTTCCTCGCATTTCGGCGTCCAGTCGATTTCCTTTTTGGCCTTCTTGATGACTTTGAAGAAATGGTGGAACTTGTCTGTTGCTCGGGAGATGAATCGGTTGAGCGCGGCCAATCTACTGGTTAGACTTTGCATTTCTTTTACCGTCTTGGGAGATTTTAAGTCCAGTACGGCTTGGATCTTCTGTGGATTGGCTTCTATGTCTCGGGAGCTTACCATGTAACCCAAAAACTTCCCTGAGGCTACTCTGAAACCACATTTTTCCGGGTTGAGCTTTAAATTGTGTTTCCTTAGTAATTCAAAGTTTTTTCTCAGATCGGTCACGTGGCATTCTGGCTCTCTGGACATTGTTATCATGTCGTCAACATATACCAACATTTATGTGCCAATGAGCGGTTTGAAAATTTTGTTGACCAGCCTTTGAAAGGTTGCCCCTGCATTCTTCAGTCCGAAGGGCATTACTTTGTAACAGTAGAGCCCCTGGTCGGTGACAAAAGTTGTTTTTTCTCATCCGAATGGTGCGTCTTGTCTTGGTTGTATCCTGAGAAGGCATCCATAAAGCTTAGCAGTCCCTGGGAGGCTGTTGTATCTACTAGTTGATCTATGTTTGGCAGTGGGAAGCTGTCTTTCGGGCATGCCTTGTTCAGCTCGGTGAAATCCACACACATCCTCCACTTTTCGTTTGACTTCTTCACCAGTACCACGTTTGCTACCCACTCCGGGTATTTTACTTCTCTGATGAAACCAGCTTTCAATAACTTGTCCACCTCAGACGCTACTGCCCTGCACCGTTCCTGATTGAAGGTTCTTCTTTTCTGATTGACTGGCTTGTGTGACAGGTTTACAGCCAAGCGGTGATTGATGAATTTCGGATCAATCCTGGGCATGTCGTCGTGCCCCCATGTGAAGACGTCCGGGTACTCCTTTAGACACCTCAGCAGGCCCTGTTTCAGGGTTCCGTCTAAGTTTCCCCCTATCTTTACGCTCTTCCCAAGTCTGAAAAGTTCCGTTTCTTCTAGTTTTTCGACCGCCCCTAATCGGGCAACTTTATTTGGCCTAGGACCTGTGTTCCACATTACTTCTTCTCCGTCTTCATTCACTTGTCTTTTTTGGGTACTTTTTTCAACGCAGAGGGTTTCCCATGAGAGGGTGGCAAAACAGCTTCGGGCTATCTTCTGACTCCCGCACACGATACTGATCCCTTCCCGGGTGGGGAATTTTAACTTTAAGTAATGGCAGGACATTGCGGCCTTTGTCTTCATCATGAAAGGTCGACCGATAATGACTTGGTAACTGCTCATGCAGTCCACCACTGTGAAGTTTATCATGATCGTCCGAGTCTGGGGACGAGTTCCGATCATCATTGCTAATTGTATTCTCCCTAATGGGACGACCGTTGAACCCCCGAAGCCGTATAAGGGAGTGCCATCATCGGTCAGAGCTGCATACTCCACTCCAAGGCCCTCCAGAGCCTCTTTGGAGATTATATCCACTGCGCTCCCGGGATCCACCAGGATTCTGTCTACCTCTGAACCACCGATTGTTGCCTTGATTATTAAAGCATCGTCGTAGGGGAAACTCACCCCTCGGGCATCCTCGTCAGTGAATATTATTGGCACCGACCGACCACCTTGTATTCCCGAGGATTGTTCCGCTTCTAGTACCTCCGACCTCCGAGCCCGACTGTAGTTTTTTCTGCACCGGTTAGAATCTCCGGCCAGTGTTTTCCCTCCTACGATGATATTTACATGTCGGCGCTGTGCCCTTTGCCTAGCCTCCATAACCTCATGGTCAATGTATTTATTTAAATATCCATTACGAGTCAGGTCTTCCATTTGTTCCCGCAAGTCTTTGCACTCGTCCGTCGGATGTCCTCTCAAATTATGATGCACGCAATAGGACATTTTATTTCTCTTATCTGGGGGAAATCTCCTGAGGTTAGGTTATATCAATAGGCCTTTTTCCTGGATCTCCATGGCGATTTGTCCTAGTGGCTTGTTCAGAGAAATGTATGCTTCTTCCCTGACTACATGGTTTATTGGTTCGGGATTCCTCTTTCCTGGTTGTTCCGAGGTATTGGCTTGAATTCCTTCCGTCTCGGGGGTGGTTTTTTTAACTCCCTATCAGGCCGGCGGGGGACCTCTGCCCTTATTGTCCTTTCTCTGATAGATGTCCCTCTCCGGGAGATTTTCTCTTCGTTCTCTAACAAAACGAACTTCCGGGCTATTTCCAGGGCGATTGCCTAATCCGGCGTATCTTGGATTCTTAGGTGAGTCCACAGTTTTCCGACCCTTAAGGCCCCCTTTAAACTTTCCAAGGCCTTGAGGGACTCATATCCCCCGACCTCGAGCACCATATTATGGTATCTTTTAATGAAGGCGTTCAGGGGCTCGTCATCTCCCTGCTTCATGAGTCTTAACTCCCCAATTGTCTTCTTAGGAACGCAGGCCCCTTTGAAGTGCCGCACAAACAATTTTTTGAGTTGCGCGAAGCTGTGGATGCTCCATGGGGCTAGACTTATGTACTATAGAATGGCGGATCCGCCTAAGGTTAGGGGGAATACTTTGCAAACGGCATCCCCCACTACTCATTGGACTTCCATTAATAGGACAAAGCTTTCAATATGGGATTTTGGGTCAGTATGGCCCTTGTAGGGTGTCATGGTAGACATGTTGAATCGTCTCGGGAATTTTGCCGAACTTATTTCTTCTGCGAGGAGGGATTCCACCTCACCGTCCCGGGCATCTCCTGCATTGGTCTTGAGGTTTACTCCCCACTTGGCCATCTCTTTCCTCAACCAAGACCTCATGTTACTATCTGAGTTGCCATGCCACCCCCTGCGGCCTTCTTTGTGTCTATTTCCCTGGGCGTGGCGCTCCTCATGACTTGAGGTCTCTCGTTCAGCCACATCATACTTCCTTTTTTCCCTTATGATGTTTTGGGGGCTATCATAGGGGGAATCTGGCGGCTGTCTTCTCTCTTCTTCTTCCCATGTGTCCTCCGTTTGTGAATCTTTTTCTACCACTACAGATTTTATCCCGTAGGGGGCCCTCCTTATGGGTCTATCATCTTCACTTGTATCTACAAACATTTTTCCTTCCGCCGTCTCACCTCTTCTCTGACTGGTTCCGGCTTCAAATCTCTCGTTGTTCCTCCATTCCACCCTTTCTAGTCGGTCCATCATGGATTTCAGAAGGGCTTGGTTTTCCTCCCTTTCTTTCCTCATGTTTTCTTCTATCTTCTCTACCCAGTCCGTAGTTGGACTTCCTGATGATCGGTGATTTCCGTCTTCTGCCATTGTCTTACTACGTGTGCGGCTTGTCATTGAATTCCCCACAGACGGCGCCAACTGTTGACGGCTGATTTTGGTCTCAGGGCAATATTGTAATATTACTCCCGAGACAATCCTCCCTCAATAGTGAATTTTTTCAGGTATGGGGGAACCAAAAGCAAATTTAGCAAAAGACAAATAAATGCACCAATCGATAAGGAGATTTAACGTGGTTCGGCGGATCAGATCCAACCTACGTCCACGGGCACAAAACGAATGATACTTTTATTACCGAGATATACTTCTTTGATATCTCTTGTGTTTACAAGTCTGATCGTAATGATCTTGATATTGATTCTGATGCCCTTTAAGCATACTCTACCCTCCTATTTATAATAGTGTAGTAATCAGATTCCTTCTTTTACAAGGGTTTCCTAGTCGAATTAATCTCCTTCTTCCACAAGGATTCCTAATTAAAAACAACCTTTACTTCTCTTGTCCTATTAAGAAACTGATTCATCAGTTCTCCCCATGAAAGTAGGATAATTTTTCATCTTATCCGAGAAAATAAGATGCCTTATCTTCCTGAGCACGCCTCGCTATCTGGTCGGTCTTCATGAGGTCGGTCATGAAAGTCATTTGAACTGAGAATGCTTCTGCCGATCTGATAATGCCCGGTCATCCGAGCCAAAGTGGTCGGCCACCAATCATTAAGTGCTTAGGCTCTACCTGTTGGCTTTATAACACTCATGTGGTCGGGTCGGTTAAGAAGTGAATTACCCTTTTTACCCCTACCGTGCTCCTTAAATAATATAGGACCTGAAAACACCATCAACAAAAGAGAAGCAATTAGGTATATAATGCAAAGAGATAACTAATGAGGTAGTTGTACATTAAATTAAACGTGCAATGATGCGGTGCAAGAGATAGACAATGAAAGTGAAAAAAAAAGAGATGTGACATATGCCCACATCTATATAGGACTTCGAGTGTCTGATTAAACGTATTTTACATTCAATCGAACATACTTTGTCTGGCACGGTAAAACGCCGTGGCAAATGTATCCCTTCGGCTTGCTATCCCTCAAAATAGAGGACCTTTAATCCAACTTGATTTGCCCATGCGCATTGCAATATGATGCATGATTATGCAAAGTGATGACATACAGAAAGCAAACAACGGAATAATAAAAGGCTCGGCGAAGTACTGTCATAAAGGTAGCCTTTTGGAATTTTCTTCTCTCAAATAGAGAAACTTTAGACCAACATAATAAGCCCATGCGCATTACATATAAAATAAAGACAACAATATAGGACTTCACGTGATCAATTAAACACATCTCACATTCAACCAAACACACTTCGTCCGGCGCGGAAAAACTTCGTGGTAAAGGTAGCCCTTTAGGCATTTTCCCTCGAATAGGGGACCTTTAATCCACCCTAGTTAGCCCATGTGCACTAGAATGCAAAATAGAGTAATGATATGCAAAGGGTGAAGGACATGATAAAAGGCGCGGCAAAACATCATGGTAAAGGTAGCCCTTTAGGCATTTCCCCTCGAATAGAGGACCTTTAATCCACCCTAGTTAGCCCATGCGCATTACATTAGAATGCATATAAAATAAAGACAACAATATAGGACTTCGTATATTCGATTAAACATATCTCACATTCAATCAAACACACTTTGTCCGGCTCAGCAAAGTATTGTCGTAAAGGTAGCCTTTTGGACTTTTCTTCCCTCAAATAGAGAACCTTTAGACCAACATACTGAGCCCATGCGCATTATATCATCAATACACAAATAAATAATCGTACAGAAATTAAATGGCGGAATATAAAAATGCGGATAATAAACAAACAAGATATAAAAACAAAGTGAAACATATGCCGTTTGCTAAAATGGTACATGAAGTTGTTTCCCAAGTACAGACCGCACTACCGTCCATTCAGATTCGGCTACAGAATTTACGTCTGGGTTTCCATCCTATATACCATAAGAGACGACACATTTTCCCATCAATTCAAAGGCCACAATATGCATCCACAAGCGACTCTCATGCGAAGAAAATAAATAAAACAATTAAAAGATGAATGAGAATAAATAAGAAAAGTTCCCTCAGGTCTAACCTTTTGAATCATCTCTCGAAAGTACCGTACACGGTCGTCGGAAGGGTTGATGCTCCGTAACTCTTCCGGTTCACTGGTTCAACGTTTTCCTAAGCTGTTTCGCTATTCGGGCTACTATATTTTACTCCATTTTACTACTGTTTTCGCTGTATTTTCTGGTCACTATTTTAAGGTAATTAGTGGACTCTTTTGGGGGCGATTTAAGGGTGCAGTTTCAAGAATATTTTACGGTGAATAGGGGCTGTTTGTGGGCTATTTTTGGTGGTCAGGGGCTGTGTTTCAGGGTGTTTAGGGAGACTGCTTCGTGGGTGAGAAGAGGACGTGACTGGAGGCTGTGTGTGTGTGCAGTTTTTGTGCGGGAGTGAGGGCTGTATGTGTGTGCAGTTTGTGTGCGTGAGTGAGGGCTGTATGTGAGTGTACAGTTTGTGTGGGTGAGTGAGGGTTGTGTGTGTGTGCAGTTTATGTGCGTGAGTGGTCTCGTTGGAGCGTGATGAAGGTGTAGCTGATTGTAGGGGTTGTTTAGCGTGATATTAAGGCTGTTTGTAGGGGTTGTTTAGTGCGCTGAAGCTACTGGTTTGGAGGGGGAGTTTTACATGAGATTGAGGACTGGTTGAAGGCTGAATGGCGCTGGTTCTAGGCAGTGAAGGAGAAGTGAATGATGCGGCAATGCAAGGGATTTTTGTTTGTGCTTTGGACGGCAATGTAAAGGTTATTCTTTGTCTTAGGCGTGAATGAGCTAGGAGAGGTGAGGGTTGGTTTTTTGTCTCTTTTATAGACAAAGGCTAGGGTGAATCCTTGTTTGAAAAGAAATGAGATTTGTTAATAAAGGTGATATCTATTAATTAGTATTTCATAAGGAAAACATCTTTTTAATTAGGGACAAGATTTGGATTGTTTTGGAAGGTCATATATTTGATTTACTTTAATTAGGTATGTAATTATTTAGATTTTATTTGATTTGTTTTAATTTCCCATGTGTTAAATATGTGATTTTGTATTTTTCGATGTGTTTTAAGGGCTTGGGCGTGTGTGGGCTTGGCTTAAATGGTTTGCGGGGGTTTTGGGCCAAGGTTAAATGGTTTACGGGGGTTTTGGGCCAATGTTATATTGTTTGTGGGGTTGTGGGCTAAAGGTGTTTTAAAACGGAGGTCCAACAAGCGAGCCCGAAGCTAAACAAGCGAACTAAATCCAACAAAAATCCCAATTTCTGACTTTTCCCTTCCGACGTCCGTTTCCCGTGACTTAAAAGGCAATGTCTCCAAATGAGACTCATTATAGGGACTTATATGCAAAAATGCAGTGCCTACAGTCGCCCCCACTTTGATGGGACTTGTGTAGTGTGTGACAATGACAATCCTATCAAAGTTATGCATGCATTTTTACTTACCTGGTTCGCCAGCTGTTGCTTAACTTACTTGTTATCCTGAGATGCTTTGACCTTTGGGCTTTGTTCCCAAATTATATTGAATATGGGCTTTGTTCCCGAACTGCGTTGAGAGAGGGCTTTATTCCCCTGGGCTTTATTCCCGAGCTATTTTGAAAGTGGGCTTTATTCCTCTAGGCTTTGTTCCTGAACTGTGTTGAAAGTGGGCTCTATTCCTCTAGGCTTTGTTCCCGAACTGTGTAAAGATAGGGCTTTATTCCCCTGGTCTTTGTTCCTGAACTGTGTTGAGATATGTCTTTATTCCCCTGGGCTTTATTCCCGAACTGTATCAAGATATGGCTTTATTCCCATAGGCTTTATTCCCGAACTGTGTTAAGATAGGGATTTATTCCCGAGCTGTGTTGAAAGTGGGCTTTATTCCCCTGGCCGTACTGAATGTGAGCTTTGTTCCCGAATTTGCTGAATGTGGGCTTTATTCCTGATATGTTGATTGTGAGTGGGCTTTGTTCCCTGGCTGTAATGAATATGGGCTTTGTTCCCGAATTTGTTGAATGTGGGCTTTATTCCTGATCTGTTGATTGTGAGTGGGCTTTGTTCTCGAGCTTGCTGAATGCGGGTGTTATTCTCGAACTGTGTTGACTGTGGGCATTGTTCCCGAACTTGCTGAATGTGGGTTTTATTCACGAACTGTGATGACTGTGGGCATTGTTCCCGAAACTGTTTGTCTTTGCCGCATTTTCATTTTCTTCAAAACCTGTAAACAACAACAAGACAAAAATTGCGTGCATGTGACGTGTATGCATGATTGTGTTTCCAATTCCGATGGGTTAGGTCTTCCTTGTGCTCTTTGGTGTCCTTCGTCTGTAATTATTTTTGGTTGCCCCCCCGGGCCTGCTTATAATTTCTTTCTGTCAATTCTCTTTGGTGATTGCTCAGTCTTCTTTGATTCTGTGACTCAATATATCGTTACGTCCCTGATTCGTGAGGTGGTAGACTGGTCGCCCCCAGTCTTGGCTTAGCTTTCTGTTCTTTGCTTCTTGCACTAGGTCGAAGTAGATCATGTGATGTGACGTTCCAAAATTGCTGGTGATGTGGTCCTCGACCCTAGGACTCATCCCCAAAATTGATGATGATGTTGATGTGGTCCTCAACCCTGGGACTCATCCCAAAACTGATACTGGTGCCGATGTGGGCCTCAACCTTGGGACTCATCCCCAAACTGATACTGATGTGGGCCTCGCCCCAGACTGATGCTGATGTGGGCCTCGACCCCATGATTCATTCCTGAAACTGATGACACTGTACTGTTGCTGCTTCTGGTTGGATTGCTTTTGCGCTTTCTCTTTTTCTTCTTTGAAACCTGTTATTACAAAACAGAACAAACACAAAAAGAATGCAACTATGTTACGTGTATGAATGTACGCATGAATGAATTTTCTATTACGTTGGGTTAGGTCTTCTGCCAATCCTCCTGGTGATCACTCGGCTTTTTCTTCCTCAGGCGAAATATTGCTTCAATCTATCCATGTTGATTGGCTCGGTGAACTCATTCCCTTCCAAATTTGATAGTCTCACTGCCCCGTTTCCCAATTTCTGAATGGCTACCTTGTCTTTTCGGCTTGCTTCTTTCGAGAATTCCCCGTGTTCTAAGTATTGCTGAATATCATAGTTCCAGGGTTGAATGCTTTTGTCAAATATACTCATGTTGCAGGTTGAAAGGAAGAGACTCAGGCAAGTAAGAGAAATGAACGTCTTTATTATCAGTAAGAAAAGGTTCGAACAAGTAGACAAAATCAATGTCTTTATTAAAAATGCAGGATCAAATAAACTATGAGGAACAACTTCATCATTCGCAGCATTGCCTTCTCCCTTGACTTATGGTTTTCCACTACTGTCATCCCTTATCATGAAAGAAAATGGGTGGTTGAGAGTTTGAACGACAAAGCTTTCGGGCAAACCGAAGTTGATCATATAGGTGGGTGGTGGAATGGAGTGGTAGTTGGGTAGAGGGTTCTTGTGCGTGCTGGGTTGTTCTTTTTCCGGATCGGGTATTTTATGAGAGTCAATAAGGTTTTGGATCTCATGCCTAAGGCGGGTGTAGTTGTCGGTGTCATGGCCTTTTTCTTGATGGAAGTAACAGTACAGGTTTAGGTTGAGGTACAGTGGCACAGGGTTCGGAAATGGCCTAGGTTCCAAAGGTTTTAGAAGTCCTTGCATCTTCAGCTTTTCAAACACCTTTGACAAAGGTCTACCAAGATCGGAGAATCGCCTGTTTCTGACGGTAGCGACCTCAGCAGTAGCGGGCTTGGTCTCATAAGGCCCCCCAAAAGTCCTTCTATTCTGGCCATCAAACTTTCTGTTCTCAGCTTTTTCCTCTTCAATGTCCATGACAGTTTCCCTTAACTGTCGAAAATCAACAATCATGGAGGTCATCCTCCTCATCTTGCCATAAATAAAGGGCTTGGTGCCCTTGATGATCATTTTGATCTGGTCTTTCTCCGAAGGACGAGTCTGTATTTTCAGAAGCTGGCTCCTCCAGCGATCTAATACTCTTTGAAACTTTCCTCCGGCTTCTGCTTGGTATTCTCCAAATCACGGAGAGACAAATCAATTTCCAAATCTGTAAGATATTGCTTCAGAAAAGCTTCAGCCAGTTCCCTCCAGTCTTCCTTAACCTTTCTTTCCAGGCTATGATATCATACTACTGGCGCCCCCTCAAGTGACATTCCAAACATTTTCTGCATTTGGCGCTGTGACAAGCCCACTGAACTTATAACTGAAATTTATTGTCGAAGATGGACCCTCGGGTCCCCATTCCCATTGAACTTGGCCATATTAGGCATCTTGAACTGAGCTGGCAGCTGTTCTTCAAAAGTCATTGCTTCATAATCTAACAACTCTTCATGTTTACCCCTCATTTTGTGGGTAACTGTTTCTACCTGATCTCGAAGCTTCTGAAATTCTACCTGAGACCCAATCATTCTTCATGTCGCATATTCTGCCATGTCATCATCAAAAGTGGGATATCATTCCCCAACCCATTCGGAGGCTCCTCACGCCTCACCTTCTTAGAATTTCCCCCAGCACGGGGCACATCCATATTAGCCACAACAGCAGTCAAGGCTTGTACATGTTCAGTAATCTTGGTGAGACTGTTCTCAAACTGATCCATACGGGATACCTCATTCTCTGATTCACTCATGTTTGCTATCAGTCTTTTGGTGAGTCTTCCCTCTTCCCTTACCCAACGGGAATCTATAGTGTCTTTTAAAACCATATATTAGCATGTATGCGTGCATATGCTGCATGAGATGTATAGAATGTATAGGTTGGCCCATTATCATTTTAAAGCATTTAACCACGCCATCGCGCGGTGCAAACTTGTCCCAGTTGAAAAGGTCCAACAGGTTTACACTTTGTGATAACATGGCTAAACGACTTCAAATGATAAGGGGCCCAAACACAAGCATAAAGAAATAATTTCTACAGAGTGGCCCATCGGCATTTCAGAGACGTTTGGCCCAATCGTCATAAGATACGAACTCGTCCCAGTTTAAATGGCCCAACAAGTTCGTATTTCTTGACAAGAAGTCCAACCAGATCCAAATGACAATGGTCTCAAACATAAACATAAGGAAATGATTTCTACCAGTTCTACGATTAAGGTTCACACGTGGGTTTACGAGAGTGTGGACAAAGGCTCTCGCTGACGAAGGATTGCCCATAACTAGGACTCCCCACTCAAGGGTTCAAGTGACCAAGTGAGCGCACCTTTTTTATACCTTAAGGTTCGTGCCAACGAGTTACGGTGTGTGACTAACTGTCAAATGGATTTCCCATTGTAGATTCCCCAGAGAGAGGGTGGAGCGAACTCTCTTAAATACCTAAGTCTCTTAGGCTCTTATCGCCTTGGTGACAGGAATAAACAACAAGTCCTCCAAATTAGTCTGTCACAACAAGCTACGGTTAATGATTATCTAGGTGCCCTCACAGCTTTTCCTTATAGAAAATTTCATTAAAGCCCGGACGACCAGAAGGAAGGTAGTGAATGAAGGAATACACCAAACCATCACCTAGCCTTAACAATGCCTTTGATTAGACCCCCTCAACCCATAATAGACACGGTTAACTTAAAGCACAAATCACAAACATTACATGACATTATTTCGGGACCGATTCTCTATCCCAGTGGAGTCGCCAGACTATAGGACACAGAAATTGGCGACGTTGTTCTTGGCTCGCGGCTTAGTTGGGAGTACGGAATAGCCCGCGGGGGACTAAACCGGAGAAATAATATAGAGTCGCCACCCGGTGTGAACTGGGACAAAGATTTAAGGCCACACTCACCCCTCGCAAGGGAAGACCTCAAACCATTGGGTTCAGAATGGTCTCTTTTCTTATGCCACTTGTAATGATGTGATTTATGCAATAATTTAATCGAATCTAGCAACATACATTCCCAAGAGTATTATGTTTCTGAGCTTACATGCATAAGTACAAGGCTCATATCTAAGTTTGCATATAACCTATGTCCGAATTTGCATACAACCTATTTGCATATAACCTATGTCCAAATTTGCATGCATAAAGGTAAATTGAAATACGGCAAGCATACAACTTCATAAGCACACCATATTCATGGATACGGAAACACAAGGAAATGGTAATTGTACAAACACGCATAAAAGTGAATCAGAATAATGGCAAGCATACAATTTCATAAGCACATTGTACATATACATGTGGGAACACAAATAAATGGCAATTGCACAATCATACGTAATAAAGAGAATCAATTAGGTACATAATGCAAAGAGATAACTAATGAGGCAGTTGTACATTAAAATAAACGTGCAATGATGCGATGCAAAAGATAGACAATGAAAGTTAAAGAAAAGAGATGCGACATATAGCCACATCTATATAGGACTTCGAGTGTCCGATTAAACGTATTTCACATTCAATCGAACATACTTTGTCCAGCGCGGCAAAACATCGTGGCAAAGGTAGACCTTCGGTTTTCTATCACTCAAAACAGAGGACCTTTAATCCAACATGATTTGCCCATGTGCATTGCAATATGATACATGATTATGCAAATAGATGACATACAGAAAGCAAACAACGGAATAATAAAAGGCGCGGTGAAGTACTATCATAAAGGTAGCCTTTTGGACTTTTCTTCTCTCAAATAGAGAACCTTTGGACCAATATAATAAGCCCATGCGCATTACATATAAAATAAAGACAACAATATAGGACTTCGCATGCTCAATTAAACACATCTCACATTCAACCAAACACATTTCGTCCGGTGCTGCAAAACTTCATGGTAAAGGTAGCCCTTTAGGCATTTTCCATCGAATAGAGGACCTTTAATCCACCCTAGTTAGCCCATGCGCACTAGAATGCAAAATAGAGTAATAATATGCAAAGGGTGAAGGACATGATAAAAGGTGCGGCAAAACATCGTGGTAAAGGTAGCCCTTTAGGCACTTTCCCTCGAATATAGGACCTTTAATCCACCCTAGTTAGCCCATGCGCATTACATTACAATGTATATAAAATAAAGACAAAAATATAGGACTTCGTATATTCGATTAAACATATCTCACATTCAATTAAACACACTTTGTCCGGCGCGATAAAGTATTGTCGTAAAGGTAGCCTTTTGGACTTTTCTTCCCTCAAATAGAGAACCTTTTGACCAACATACTAAGCCCATGCGCATTATATCATCAATACACAAACAAATAATCGTACGGAAATTAAATGGCGGAATATAACAATGCGGATAATAAACAAAGAAGATACAAAAGCAAAGTGAAACATGTGCCGTTTGCTCAAGTGGTTCATGGAGTTGTTTCCCAAGTATAGACCATACTACCGTCCATTCGGATTCGGCTATGGAATTTACGTCTGGGTTTCCATCCTATATACCACAAGATACGACACATTTTCCCATCCATTCAAAGGCCACAGCATGCATCCACAAGCGACTCTCATGTGAAGAAAATAAATAAAACAATTAAAAGATGAATGAAAATAAATAAGAAAAGTGCCCTCAGGTCTAACCTTTTAAATCGTCTCTTGGAAGTACCGTACACGGTCGTCGAAAGGGTTGATGCTCCGCAAGTCCTCCGGTTCACTGGTTCAACATTTTCCTTCGTTGTTTTACTGTTCGGGCTGCTGTTTTTTACTCCATTTTGCTGTTGTTTTCGCTGTATTTTCTGGTCACTACTTTAAAGTACTCAGGGGACTGATTTGGGGGTGATTTAAGGGTGCAGTTTCGAGACTATTTTACGGTGAATATGGGCTATTTGTGGGCTGTTTTCTGTGGTCAGGGGCTGTGTTTCAGGGTGTTTAGGGAGACTACTTCGTGGGTGAGAAGAGGACGTGAGTGGAGGCTGTGTGTGTGTGTAGTTTGTGTGCGGGAGTGAGGGCTGTGTGTGTGTGCAGTTTGTGTGCGTGAGTGAGGGCTGTGTGTGAGTGAGGGCTGTATGTGAGTGTGCAGTTTTTGTGCGTGAGTGAGGGCTGTGTGTGTGTGCAGTTTGTGTGCATGAGTGGTCTCGTTGGAGTGTGATGAAGGTGCGGCTGATTGTAGGGGTTGTTTATCGTGAGATTGAGGCTATTTGTAGGGGTTGTTTAGTGCGCTGAAGATGCTGGTTTGGAGGGGGAGTTTGACGTGAGATTGAGTACTAGTTGAGGGCTGAATGGCGCTGGTTATGGGAAGTGAAGGAGGAGTGAATGATGCGGCAATGCAATGGTTATTATTTTTCTTTGGCGTGAATGAGCTAGGAGAGGTGATGGTTGGTTTTGTGTCTCTTTTATAGACAAAGGCTAGGGTGAATCATAGTTTGAAAAGGAATGAGATTTTTTAATAAATGTGATATCTTTTGATTAGTATTTCATAAGGAAAACATTTTTTTAATTAGGGACAAGATTTGGCTTGTTTGGGAAGGTCATATATTTGATTTACTTTAATTAGGTATGTAATTATTTAGATTTGATTTGATTTGATTTAATTTCCCATGTGTTAAATATGTGATTTTGTATTTTTGGATGAGTTTTAAGGGCTTGGGCGTGTGTGGGCTTGGGTTAAATGGTTTGCGGGGGTTTTGCGCAAAGGTTAAATGGTTTACGGGGGTTTTGGGCCAAGGTTAAATTGTTTTCGGGGTTGTGGGCTAAAGGTGTTTTAAAACGGAGGTCCAACAAGCGAGCCCGAAGCTAAACAAGCGAACTAAATCCAACAAAAATCCCAATTTCTGACTTTTCCCTTCCGACGTCTGTTTCCCGTGACTTCCGCGACTTAAAAGGTAGTGTCTCCAAATGAGACTCATCATAGGGACTTATATGTAAAAATGCAGTTCCTACAGATGGACTAATGCCTCGAATGTCTGCTATAGTCCAGCCAATGGCTCTTTTGTGCTCTCATAATACTCTCAGTAACTTTTCTTCATGCTCCAATGTTAATGAAAAATAAATAATGACTGGTAATTCAGAAGAGTTTCCAAGAAATGCATACCTGAGATGGCTCGGAAGTAACTTCAGCTCCAGCTGTGGTGGTTCTTCAATCGAAGGCTTGATTCGATCTTTCTTTGGCAGTTCCAGGCTTTCCACTTGTGGTGTCGCTTTGATTTGGAATGGTTTGTCAAGGTAGTTGATACATTCCAGGATTTCAGCATCTAGCTCGCTGTCAGTCATTTTGGTGATGCATGATTCAAGTGTATACGTGGGATTTAGCTCAGTATCCTGAATGATACTATCAACAACAACAACTCTGAAGCATTCTTCTTCCTTTTCATCGCTCGGGAATTTCATGGCTTTGAAAACATTGAAAGTAACTTCTTGGTCCTGAACTTTCATGGTTAGTTCTCCTTTTTGTACTTCAATCATAGTTCGTCCTGTCGCCAAGAATGGTCTTCCAAGGATGATAGGCACATCTTTGTCTTCTTCCATGTCAAGGATAATGAAATCTGTGGAAGAATGAGTTTATCGACTTTGACCAACACATCTTCAACAGCACCTCTTGGAAATGCGAGTGTTCGATCAGCAAGTTGTAATGAGACTGAGGTAGGCATTGCTTCTCCAATTTGCAGTTTCCTGTAAATAGAAAAAGGCATCAAATTAACATTTTCACATAAGTCACATAAAGCCTTACCGATATAGTGTTCCCCAATGGTGCATGGGACAGTGAAACTGCCAAGATCTTTCAGCTTTGGGGGAAGTTTCCTTTGAATAATGGCACTGCATTCTTCTGTCAATGCTACTGTCTCGTAATCTCCCAATCTTCGTTTTCGTGAAAGAATGTATTTCATGAATTTTACATAGCTGGGCATTTCTTCCAAAGCTTCTGCAAATGGAATGTTGATGTGAAGCTTTTTGAACACCTCCAGGAATCGAGCAAACTGCTTGTCCAGTTTGTTTTTCTGAAGTCGTTGTGGAAAAGGTGGAGATGCAGTGATCTAATCTTTTCCTTTTTCCTTTGCTTCTTTTTCCTTCATCTGTTGCTTTGTTTCTTTTGGAACTTCCTCAATTGTTTCCTTGATTCCAACATCTTTGTTGATTTCAGTACCGCTTTTCAAGGTGATGGCTTGACATTACTCATTCTCTCGGTTCATTGGATTGGGTTCTGTGTTGCTGGGAAGATTACCTGGCGGTCTGTAACTTTGAGCATTGGCCAGTTGTCCGATTGATTCTCCAGTGCTTTGATGGAAGCAGATTGGCTCTGAAAGATAGCATCATATGCTGCTTGTTGCTTTTTGAACATCTCTGCAATCCATTCTTTCATTTCTGGTTCTTTTTCATGTTCCTGGCCTTTATTCTGTTGTTGAAATCCTGGTGGTGGATAGTTCTGTTGTTGGAATCCAGGTGGTGGATTGTTCTTTTGTCCTGAATTGTTGCTACATGAAAAATTAGGATGATTCCTCCACCCTGGGTTGTAGGTGTTGGAATATGGATTGTTCCCCTGTCTGTTGAAATTGTTGACATAATTCACCGTCTCTTCAAGTTGGTTTGGTTCTGGTGCTCCTCTATATGGTGAACTTGTGGATCCAGTGTTGAGAGTCTCCATGAATTTGCATATCTGATCCAGCTTGGCGTTGACTGCTGTATTGGATCCACTTTCATAAATTCCTACAATTCTTTGGATCATGCTCCTTTCTGTTGGCCACAAGGAATTATTGTTGGCCATTTCTTCGATTAGGCCCATGCTTGATCTTCTAATTTTGCCATTAAAGCTCCTCTAGCAGCAGCATCGATTGTGGTTCTCATCAGTCCAGAAAGTCCATTATAGAAGGTTTGGACTTCAAGCCATTTTGGAATCTCATGGTGAGGACATTTCCGGAGCAAATCTTTGTACCTTTCCCAAGCTTCGTAGCGAGTTTCTGAGTCTTGTTGCACAAAGGATGTGATGTCATTCCTCAGCTTTACAGTTTTGGCTGTTGGAAAGTACTTTGCAAGAAATTTGGTGGCTAAAGTGTTCCAAGTTGTGATGGAACCTGCTGGTAGTGAATGTAGCCAAGCTTTAGCTCTGTCTTTCAAGAAGTATGGGAAAATACGCAGTCTCCTTGCTTCTTCATCTTCTCGGTTGTAATTGAAAGTGCCGCAAACTTCCAGGAAGTTGCTGATGTGGGCATTAGGATCTTCAGTTGCATTCCCTCCAAACTGAACTGACTGCTGAATCATCTGAATGCATGTTTTGATGTCACCTGCATTTGCTGGTAAAGGAGGAAGCATAATACATGAAATGAGTCTGTCAACCACCGGAATGGTTCTGTCTCGAATGGGAATTGGGGTGCAACCTCCAAAGGTTCAAGTTCATGTTGACTAAAGCATCTTGGCCTTCTCGTCTTTCCCTTCTTAAATGTATGATGGTTCTTTCAATTTATGGGTCAAGCGGTCGGAGTTCAAAGCTTCTGGTTCGTCTAATGAAGGATCTGAGAACCTGAAACACAAGAAAACAAAAACAATAAGTAAAAAGAAATTAGATACAAGTAAAGGTATCTAACCTCTAAACTAATAGTGAAAGATAAATAAGTCCCCGGCAACGGCGCCAAAAACTTGACCGGCGTAAACACACACGTATAACGCAAGCGTACGTATCGTTCAAGTAGTATAAAAAGTATCGATCCCACGAGGACTTAATACCAAATCTATTAATTTTATGAGGTCAAATGATTACTAGTATCTAACAGGTTGATTGATTGATTTGAAATGGTGATGATTCTAAATTTAAAAACAAGTAAATAAAATTGCACAAAGTAGGTTTAAGAAAATTCAATATTAAAAACTATATAGGGTTGTGAATCTTTCTAATATCTTTTAAAAGATGAAGTGGTTATTTCATGGTTGTGTAATAAATCAGTTTACTAACCTGGAACACTAAATTATGCAAAAGCCTTTGTCGATGGTTAGACGTAAATACCCAGTTTAACTCAATTGAACCATATGTCTATGTCAACCAAATTATATGGATTCATTAAGTTAAAGTTCCAATTATGGCTACCCCTGCCCGACATGTATATGTCTATCCTGTAAGGAAATCTATTAAAGGGTTATCAATCCTCAAGGAAGATCGTGGGCTATTAAGTCTAAGGCTGAAACCTAAAATTCCTTTGTCAAGTTTATTTTAGATTTACCACATCAATATTATTGGTGATCAGACAACAAGAAGCATTAAGCTTAAGACTTAATAAGTAAACCTTTAAATTACCCAAACTATAAAATAACCCCTTATAAACCGGTGATATTAGAATTCATCACAACCCCAAATAACTAACTTAGTTACGACACATAACTAGGGCTAGTAAAAACTTAAATAAAATAAAAGACATAAAGTAAAATACTGAAAATTAAATGCTGAAAAGTAAATGCTGAAAGTAAATTACTGAAAAGTAAATGCTGAAAGTAAATTGCTGAAAAGTAAATGCTGAAAGTAAATTGCTGAAAGTAAATTGCTGAAAAGTAAATTGCTGAAAAGTAAATAAAGTAAAAGTACAATAAAAGAAAATGCTGAGGTAAAAGGATCCACTTTTATTACTTCTATTTTAGATATCTCCCTTAATGTATTATATTAACTTTGCATGATAATTACCAACCAGCCATATAGGCGGTATCCAAATTAAGTCAAATTAATAATTAATTACCAACCGACCAATCAGGTGGTATCCAGTTTAGTTAGGTTAAAACCAATTTAAATATTTACCAACCCGTCCAATATGGCGGTATCCTCGTTAAGTCAGGTTTTAACTAGTTTATATATTATAATTAAGGGAGATTAATCTAAATATTAGTAATAAAAGTTTTACCTTTTACCCCAGCAAAGGGGAGTTACCTCCTCATTATTGAAAAGTAAAAACTGAAAATTAAAGAAAGAAAAGTATTGTTCGTAAAAGTAAATTGGAGAAAGTCAAAACTTAAAAGTAAAGAAAAGAAAGTGCGAAATTGGAAATTAATTACTGAAAGCTGTAAATAAACAAACAAGATACAATCTTCTTAGTATTCTTAAGGAATTCCTTAGAAGAAAGTATGAATTTACAAATGAAATGGCTTGGTATTTATAGGCAAAATTTTGCCTCCATCAAATAATCCACCAAATCCATTATTAATTGCTCCACTAATTGCTCCACTAATTGCTCCACCAAATCTATTATTAATTACTCCACTAATTGCTTATCATGTTTAATGGTGATTTGATAATTTTTATTATTTATTTATTAATTTATTTTTTTGCTTTGAAAATGATTGAGAATGACTTTAATAATTACACACAACACACTTCTGGATGGTTCATCAATATCGGGCATGAAATATTCAGAATTCGAAATTATGTTGTCTTTAAGAGTTGTAGATATTTGAGTCTTCTTTAATTTGGAACTTGAATCAGCTCAATCCGATATCGGAGTAAAAGGTTATGCCCAAAATACGACAGATGCGCAAAATTGGAATTTCCAAAACTGCACTTCATTAAAACGCCATTTCAAGTTTCCAATCTCCAAAATTAATATGTCAAGTCCAATTTTTACTCTTATTTGATCCACATTTCGTCCTAAATGATTTCATTGTGTCCCAATATTATTTTATCTGCAAAATAAACTAAAACACATCAAAACGTTCATCAAACCCGAGAAACTAAGCAAAATATTAAGTAAAAGGGGCGGTAAATATTGATATATTTTCCGCTCATCAAGCAGGCAAATGAATCAGGAATAACAGAAGTGTTGACCCACTTGAAAAAGATAGAAGCAAAACATGACTCTCAAGCAGCAAGATATGATGCTATGTTTCAATCCCAAGCAGCATTAATTCAAAGTCAATCTGCTTCTATTAAAGCACTGGAGAATCAAATTGGACAACTGGCCAATGCTCAGAGTTACAGACCGCCAGGTAACCTTCCTAGCAACACAGATCCAAATCTTAGGAACATGGGAAGGGAGCAATGTCATGCCATCATGTTAAAAAGCGGTACTGAAATCAACAAAGATGTTGGAATCAAAGCAACAACAATTGAAGATATTCCAAAAGAAACAAAGCAACAGATGAAGGAAAAAGATGCAAAGGAAAAAGAACATATCACTCCACCTCCACATTTTCCTCAGCATCTTCAGAAGAATAAACTGGACAAGCAGTTTGCTCGATTCATGGAGGTGTTCAAAAAGCTGCATATCAACATTCCATTTTCAGAAGCGTTGGAACAAATGCCCAGCTATGCCAAATTCATGAAAGACATTCTTTCACGAAAGTGAAGATTGGGAGATTATGAGACAGTAGCATTATCAGAAGAATGCAGCGCCATCATTCAGAGAAAACTTCCTCCAAAGTTGAAAGATCTTGGCAGTTTCACTGTTCCTTGCACCATAAGAGAACATGACTTCGGTAAGGCTCTGTGTGATCTAGGTGCGAGTGTTAACTTGATGCATTTTTCTATTTTCAGGAAATTACAGATTGGAGAAACAATGCCAACTTTAGTCTCTCTACAACTTGCTGATAGAACGCTCGTATTTCCAAGAGGCGTAGTTGAGGATGAACTGGTCAAGGTTGACAAATTCATTTTCCCAGCAGATTTTATTGTCCTTGATATGGAGGAAGACGCAGACGTGCCAATCATCCTCGGGAGACCATTCTTGGCTACAGGTCGAACCATTATTGATGTACAAAAAGGAGAACTAACCATGAGGGTACATGACCAAGAAGTAACATTCAATATTTTTAAAGCCATGAATTTCCCGAATGACGAGAAGGAGGAATGTTTTAGACTTGATGTGATAAATAATACCATCCAGACCTCCAATGCAATGCAAAGTTCTGCTGACAAACTTAAAGCATGTCAATTGCCTGTGGAGACTGAAGATAATGCGCATTGCGTACTGAAGAAGCCTATTCTTACACTACAAGCAACAGAAGAGAAAAAGTTCCACCAGCTCAACGAATTGGAGGAATTTCACAATCAGCCTTTTGAGGAAGCCAAATTGTACAAAGAAAAGGCAAGGAAAAGACATGATGAGAAGTTAGTGCGCATACAACTGGAACCAGGGCAGAAGGTATTGTTAAAAAAATCAAGGGTGAAATTCTTCCCATGGAAGCCAAAATCACGGTGGTCAGGTCCATTTGTGATCACCAAAGTTTTACCAGATAGAGCTTTTGAGATACATGATCCTGACTCCAACAAAACATTCAAGGTTAAAAACAAGCGTGTCAAGCACTACTGGGGAGAATCATTTGAGCGACAAAAAGAAAGTGTCACACTTTCAAATCCAGCCTAACGTTAGAGAAGTCACGTCTAGCTGTCGACGTTAAACTTAGCGCTCGCAGGGAGGCAACCCATGCAATTTGTGTATATATTGGGATTTGGTGTGATTTAATTTGGTGTGTTTAGTTTTTGCAGATTAAGACATTTTTTGATGGAAGAAGTTCTCGCAAATCTTCACAAGCAATTTCTTTCTCTCCCTCAACACTCTCTGATGAAAGTCTACAAAGCTCTCTTGGAACGGATGAGATTACTAACGATCCATGGTGTTCTTAATGATATTCGTTGGGTAATTGAAGTACGGGTCCGATTAGCAGGTGAGTATTCTAATTCTTGTAATTCTTATTTGCCCGGATTTGGAAGAAGCACCTATGCAAAGAAACTTAGAGCTAAGCAAATGGGTGTTTGTTACAAATGTGCACGCTGGAATTGCAATACTCGTTGTCGTTCTTTAGGAATGGTGTCTGATAATCGTGAAGATAAAATTAAATTCATTAGGGATGGCTTGAGTAAGGAGTCTGTAGATGATATATCTTCAACTCTTGAGACGCATCCCAGTGGATATGTTCATATAGCCATTCACAAATTACATACACAATTTCAAAAAGAAAGACAACAGTTAAGTCTTGGGAATCTGATTCAAAAAGACCTTATTTTCCAATTTATAAGAAAATTGGATGAAGCTTGTCCCAGACGCATAGACGTCAATCAAGCCGCTAAGTTTCTTGTAAATATTATATCTCTTTGTCTTTTCCTAATAATTGTAATTTATTTTGTTGTTTTCTTTTATTTTCTCCGACAGGATCCATACCTTTTTGACTATCACGATTTATTTTACTGTTAACTAATAATTGTCATTTGGCAGGTACTAGTGCTATTATTTTACTCACCCTTTTCAGGTGTTATGAATTCAACTCATCATTGCAGTTTTGAAGACATCCAGATTAAAACATGGAAGCCACTTCAAGCAGACGAGTTGTAAACATTTGTGTGTTTTGCGGTACTAGTGTTGGTGTTAAACCATAATACGTAGAGGCAGTACAGGAATTGGGTCGAGTCTTAGCTGCAAGGAATATGCACTTAGTGTATGGCGGAGGCAATCTTGGACTTATTAGGATCGTTTCAAAGGCTGTACAAGAAGGAGGCAGTCACGTTTTGGGAATCATCCCAAAAACCTTGGCAGAGGCAAATCTTATTGAACCATCAAACGGAGAGGAACTTATTGTGCCAAGTATGTCCGAGCGACTAGTGGAAATGATTAAACGTGCTAATGCTTTTATTGTTTTTCCATGTGGCTTGGGTACATTGGAGGAAATTTTTACAGTATTATCTTGGGCAAACTTGAACATACACCAGAAACCGCTTGGACTGTACAACGTTGAAGGATTTTATGATTTTCTTTGTCTGTTTCTTGATGATGCCCGGAGAAATGGGTTTGTGTCAAAACCTTTAAAAGAACTCCTATTCACTGCCAGAACTGTTCCGGATCGAATTTACCAAATCTTAGCCTATGAACCACAAATTGACCCTATCCTTTCAAAGATAAATTGGTCCGAGGACGATCGTGGTAAGAAGCGTCGGATTAATCTGGATCTTAACCTTTAACTTTTCGTGTAGAGTTTCAGTTAACCAGGTACTATCTTCTAAACTCTTCTTCTACTATTTAAGACATTGGGGACAATGTCTCATTTAGGTTTGGGGGAGGAAATTTGTTGATTAGTATCTTATTTTTAGGCCAAAATTTTTCGAAAAATGCAAAAAAAAAAATTGAAAATTTTTCAAAATTTACAAAAATATTTTGCGTTTTTGTTTTTATTTTGACTAAAAATATGAAATTGGTAAGAGATAGCTGAGTAAGGAATTTACACTCCTGAGACGTATCTCAAACCTATTTCGGAACAAGTTAATTTTTGTTTATTTCATTTTAAATTATTTAATTTGTGAATTCTCCATAATACTGACTAAAATGGATCTTCATATGCTCAGTTGGCAGGTATTATCGATATGCATGGTAACATACGGACATGAGTTATAATTGAAAAGTTTGTAATATTCACTGCTCTAGTTTAATTGGAGGCAGCATCTCAAAAAGTGATGGAGTAAAAAAAAAAATGTATGAGATCCGAGTTATTAAGTCTGTAAGGGTGTTTTAACACCTAGTGCCATAAATCCAACTGGTTTGGGAGTCACTGTCCCAAAGCTCGCTACATGGATCAAATATGCTAAAAATATATATATATATATATCTGAAGTCTGAGTAATTAAGTCTGTAGGGTTGTCTTAACACCTAGTGCGCTAAAGCCAACTGGTTTGGGAGCCACCGACCCAACACTCGCTACATAGATGGAATATATTGTATATAAATAAAAATCAAAAATTAGAAATCAAAGAAAAAAATCAGAAAAATTATTCCATTGCTGCAAAAAGGTGTGAATTCTGATAAAACTTTAGGACAAAAATATTACTCTCTTATCAACTGCACTTGTGACTGTTGTGGGGAAAAATGAGTTGATTAATATTTTGTCGGCTGTGTATATGGAGAATGGTAAATATAATCGAAGAATTTACTTATTCAGTAATTTAGAAAGAAAGAAAACAAGTAGTAACTTGAAGTAGAAGTTTCACCTGATTAGTCACTAACTTCTTTATTCTCTTTTCTCTTGTCTTTTTGCTTTTGTGTGCATTAGTATTATTATCTTTTTACTTTTGTAAAACGTTTGTGGGTATCGTTGTTGTAAGCCCTCACGAGACTATAACTCGTCCACTAGGGACACCTAGTGGTTTAAAGGCTTGTTGCATATGCTAAATGCAACCGTGATCCCTACGAAAGTGGCTTAGTTTAATTTTAATTGTTTCTTGTATTTTATTTTGTTGTTTTGCTCGAGGACTAGCAAAATGTTAGGTTTGGGGTGTGATGAGCGGAAAATATATCAATATTTACCGCCCCTTTTACTTAATATTTTGTTTAGTTTCTCGGGTTTGATGAACGTTTTGATGTATTTTATTTTATTTTACAGATATAAGAATATTGGGACACAATGAAATCATTTAGGACGAAATGTGGGTCATATAAGAGCAAAAATTGGACTTGATATATTAAGTTTTGAGATTGGAAACTTGAAAGGGCGTTTTAACGAAGTACAGTTTTGGAAATTCTAGTTTTACACACCTGTCGTATTTTGGGCATAACTTTCTACTCCGATATCGGATTGAGCTGATTCAAGTTCCAGATTAAAGAAGACGCAAATATCTACAACTTTAAAAGACAAAATAATTTCGAATTCTGAAGATTTCATGCCCGAAATTGATGAACCATCTAGACGTATGTTGTGTATAATTATTAAAGTCATTTTCAATCATTTTCAAAGCAAAAAAATAAATTAATAAATAAATAATCAAATTATCAAATCACCACCAAAAGTGATAAGCAATTAGTGGAGCAATTAATAATGGATTTTGTGGAGCAATTAGTGGAGCAATTAATAATGGATTTGGTGGATGATTTGATGTAGGTAAAATTTTGCCTATAAATACCAAGCCATTTCATTTGTAAATTCATACTTTCTTCTAAGGAATTCCTTAAGAATACTAAGAAGATTGTATCTTGTTTGTTTATTTACAGCTTTCAGTAATTAATTTCCGCTTTCGCACTTTCTTTTCTTTACTTTTCAGTTTTTACTTTCCGCAATTTACTTTTACGCACAATACTTTTCTTTATTTAATTTTCAGTTTTTACTTTTCAGTAATAAGGAGGTAACTCCCCTTTGCTGGGGTAAAAGGTAAAAATTTTATTACTAATATTTAGATTAATCTCCCTTAATTATAATATATAAACTAGTTAAAACCTGACTTAACGAGGATACCGCCATATTGGTCGGTTGGTAATTATTTAAATTGGTTTTAACCTGACTAAACCGGATACCGCCTGATTGGTCGGTTGGTAATTAATTATTAATTTGACTTAATCTGGATACCGCCTATATGGCTGGTTGGTAATTATCATGCAAAGTTAATATATTATATTAAGGGAGATATCTAAAATTGAAGTAATAAAAGTGGATCCTTTTACCTCAGCATTTTCTTTTATTGTACTTTTACTTTATTTACTTTTCAGTAATTTACTTTCAGCATATACTTTTCAGCAATTTACTTTCAGCAATTTACTTTAAGCATTTACTTTTCAGTAATTTACTTTCAGCATTTACTTTTCAGCATTTAATTTTCAGTATTTAATTTCAACATTTACTTTCCGTCATTTACTTTTCAGTATTTTACTTTATATCTTTTATTTTATTTAAGTTTTTACTACCCGTAAATATGTGTCGTAACTAAGCCAGTTATCTGGGGTTGTGATGAAATCCAATATCATCAGTTTATAAGGGGTTATTTTATAGTTTGGGTAATTTAAAGGTTTACTTATTAAGTCTTAAGCTTAATGCGTCTTGTTAATTGACCATTAATAAGATTGATCTGGTAAATCTAAAATAAACTTGACAAAGGAATTTTAGGTTTCAGCTTAGATTTAATAGCTCACGATCTTCCTTGAGGATATATAACCCTTTAATAGATTTCCTTACAGGATAGACATATACCTGTCGGGCGGGGGTTGCCATAATTGGAACTTAAACTTAATTAATCCATGTAATTTGGTTGACATAGACATATGGTTCAATTGGGTTATACTGGATATTTACGTCTGACCATCGACAGAGGCTTTCGCATAATTTAGTGTTACAGGTTAGTAAACCGATATTTTACACAAAAATGAAATAACCACTTCATCTTTTAAATGATATTGGAAGATTCACAATCCTAGATAGTTTCCTAATATTGAATTTTCTTAAACCTACTTTCGCGCAATTTTATTTACTTGTTTTTAAATTCAAAATCATCACCATTTCAAATCAATCAATCAACTTGTTAGATACTAGTAATCATTTGACCTCATAAAATTAATAGATTAGGTATTAAGCCCTCGTGGGATCGATACTTTTTATACTACTTGAACGATACGTGCGCTTGCGTTATACGCGTGTGTGTAAGCACTGGTCACCTAACATTACCAAATGAAACCATTAAAGTTTAGCTCCACCTTGAGTTCGAAAATGAGAGGAAGAAAATCATGCACATACTTTCGAAATTAAAAGGGAGAGAGGGTAAGGAAGCTCACTTACTTGATTAGGAACATGAACCCACCATTAATCCTCAATTAAGCGTGAAGAAGATGATGATTTGTCTTAAGTTTTGAGGAGAAATCATATGAAGAAGAAGAAGAAGTGAGAGAAAAGATGAATAGTGAAATTCTTTTGTAGTGGGGGTTGATTTTTTGTAAATAAGGAGTGATTTAGATTAAACACTAGTCAAAATCTTATGCTTATTCACGTAGATAGGTTACTATTTACTATCCAAAAATATACATTTTCACCTAGTTCTGATTTGAATTTTGGAAAACATTCAACATCAAAGATGTAGGTCTTGATCTTAGAGTTTCAATGCCACTAAAATCACTGAAATCAGGCATCATTTGAAAAACTTACGGCCAAATTACTGAAACTTACATGAGACTCTTAACTAGCAAAGAAAATATTGAAATTGAAAATTCGTCTCGACTCTCCAGGTGGGATTTCTAAGATTTTTAACCTACTAAATCATAATTTTAAGCATAATGACACATCGTAAATGATCAATTTGTTAGTGTTGGTGCTCGGAGTGCCAACCCGTATCGTATTTATGTCCGATTCATGAATACAAACAATTCTTTTTTCCATAATATTACTTACTTAATGGCAGCACCTCTTGTTTTTATATACGTATTTGATCTAATTACGATTAGATTGAAACTAAATTTGATTTAGTGATATGTATATATTAGATAAAGACCCTAGGATTTACAACGTAGTGTGCAGTTACAACGTATTTTGTAATTGACAATGAGAAGCGTCACTATAAGTTGTATATTCTCAAATAAAGTTCTTGGTCAAGATTTACTAACACGGGTCGGTTAGTAAAATACGTTGAGACCAATACATGTTGTATATCGAGACTTTGTCCGATGATTTATCCCAATGAACCATAAGTCTTGGGAGACTCGTATAGACGTGTAGGTGTTTATTTGATAAACACTGAACGACTCACCGAAGATTTCCTAATAGATGGTACACCAACGTCAATAGAAATCTTCTCGAGTCGAGGAGCATAGTGGTCATTCGACTTGAGATACCACTGTGGATATATGAGATATCCTCCATGTTGGACAATTATGACCCATAGCATCACTATTTGTACAGAACATGGTATTATTGTACAAATTAACTATGTGACCAAGGAAATTGCTCTTTTATCATTTTTAATTGGATTACCGGGATATATAAATGATAAAAGTCCATATGATTAGTTCCCGATTAATAAGATATGAGACAATATTAATCCACTAAGGTTTAATAATTAAAATATCCCTAGTCATAGTATTATCGAGATTGGACATCGATAATGCGGAATAGATTAGTATTGCACTTGTGCGCGTTGTGGGAGCATAACGACATAGTTCTCATATATTTAAGTATTGGATACTTATGCAAGTGTAATAGGAGGTTGTGTTTACCGATGGTACGGAAACAGCTTCGCTCTGGATAGACCCTTCGAAATTCCATTGGTAGTATGAATATGTGTCTATGGAAGTCTGAATCAGGGTAGGTGTATTTGGTCTTAACATGAGACTTGCATCGTTAATACTTACGACAATCAATATACTTTGGTTTTGGTCGTCCGGGGCTTTAACAGGTTCTGTGTACTCCTCTTCTGGGTATACTGAGAATCGTAGTGTATTGGGTATGATGTCAAGATGGAAGTATCACTCCAGTCACATTGAGATGATGATCACGCACGATACGGAACTAGAATTCTTTAGTATTGCAGTCATCAGGATAATATGACTAGGTCATGTTTATCCGATTATAGAGACTAGTTACCAGAGATTCGATATATGCTTCGTACGAGGCAGACACAATTCCAGCCCCAGGCCTAGCATGTGACATCCGCTACTGGATTGTAATACACAATACTGTTGGTTTTTTATTAAGGTCCCAAGATCAAACAAGACATGAAAAATGCGTGAATACACCAACGGAGATAGCGGAATACTCACATCGATCGGTTGAGTCGATTTGGAGAAGAATCAAGCCACTAAACTCACTGCCAAGGACGCCCACTGCTGTGCAGTCCACTGTCCACATTTTCAATTTTTTGAGCTGAGAAAACGGAGCTCCGAGCTTCGTCCGACGGATCCCGGCTCATGGGCGAACCTCCCTACCACCTTCGCAAGACTCGTAAGTGTGCTAGCACTTGAATTTTCACCATGAAAACCCACTCTTTGCTTCCCATTTGTCACGCCATTTCTGGTTAGAAAAAAAGTCCATTATTCTTCTGTTTTGGGCGTGAGAAAAGAGAGAAAATTGAGAGAGAAGAAGTTGTGTAATGGTTAGATTGAAATTCATTTCAAGTATATCTTATATACTCATGTGAATTTGAGATGCATTTTGCTTTAATTTGCATTTCATTTGCTTTTAAAGGTCAAACCATCAAAAGCCATCATTACACATCATGTCCATCAAGTCACATCTACTTTATTAAAGTGACATGTTGTCAAGTCATATCACTCAAAGTGACAAGTGATTTGACGCTTGATGAGACTGATTGATTTGACGCTTGATGCGACTTGCGTTGTCGCACTCGAATTCGAAATACGAATGCGCTCGCAATCACACTTGGGCTCGGGTTCGTTAATTCCAAATTAACGATTTTTCCGTCGCGTCGTAATTAGATGATTACGCCTAGCGAATTCACTATTCACGCCGCTAACGAATTAATTCTAAATTAATTCGTTCGCCCGAATTAAAATCTAATTTTAATTCCGCGTCGAAATCTAATTTCGTTTAATATATCGAATATATTAATTTACCGATTAATTCCAAATTAATCGTTATCTCTCTCTAGACGATATTTTATCCTAGATAAAATATCTCCGTAATAATCCTAGATTAATTTTCTCTCTCTTCTATATAATCCTAGATTATTCAAGAGTGCGAGTTGTGCGTCATCGGTGGATTATCGGGAAGCGACCCATGAGATCTCCGGATAAGTTGGCAGTAAATACGGTCGTCGGAGTATCCGAATCACGTACGTACCAAGTACTACTTCTACCATTTACGAGACAAGGTCGACTCCTAGCAAAGCACCAAGTCTACCCAATTCTCCGGACATATCCTTTGAGAATATTAAGATCTATATCAAGCGTAGTATACAATTGTATTGTATTGCGTATATCGATCCAGTATCGGACGATCACATGTTAGGCCTGGGGCTGGAATGTGTCTGCCCCGTACGAAACATATATCGGACATCAAGCAACTAGTCTCTGTGAATCGGGCAATCCTGACCTAGTCATATTGTCCCGACGGTTGCAACCTTTTATAGAGCACTAGTTCTGTATCCTGCGTGGTCATCAACTCCATATGTCTGAAGTGACACTTCCATCTTGACATCACACCCAGTGCACTACGATTCCTGATAAACCCAGAAGAGGTGAACACAGAACCAGTTTAGGTCCCCCAACCACCAAAACCAAAGTTTACCGATTGTCGTAAGTACTAGCGATGCAAGTCTCAGGCTAAGATCATATACACCTACCCTGATGCGGCCTCCCCCATAGACACGCAGACATACTACCAATGGGATTCCACGGGGTCTATCCAGAGCGAAGCTGTTTCCCGTACCATCGGTGAAACACGACCTCCTATCGCACTTGCATAAGTATCCAATACTTATATATATGAGAACTATGTCGTTGTGCCCTCACAACGCACACAAGTGCAATACTAGCCTATTCCGCATTATCGATGTCCAGTCTCGATAATACTACGGCTAGGGATATTTAATGATTAATCCTTCGTGGACTGATACTGTCTCATATCATCTCAATCCAGGAACTAATCATATGGACCTCTCTTCATTTATATATCTATGGTGATCTAATCACAAATGATGAGAGTGCAATTTCCTTATTACATAGTTAATTTGCTACAACAACACAATGATCTGTGCAAATAGTGACGCTATGGGTCATATTATCCAACAATCTCCCACTTGGCACATAGCGAGTCACTCAAGTGTCCAACACCCGAACTATGATGGTTCGCTCAAATTGCTGAGAAAAGGTTTTCGTCAGCGGATTTGTTTGATTATCGTTTGACGCGATTTATACGATCATCACATCGCCACGATGTATGATCCGAACGAATCAGATGATATAGAAGTATATATCTGGATCGTCGATGAGACCTTTAATTCCTTAGCATGTGCTGACGCCTAGCTCAGCTGCTAACAGAACGATATCTAATCTAATTAGATTTATTTCAATCCAAAGACTTCTATTGCTGCCTCAGCTGCAGCAATAATCTGCATTTGTTGTTTATTCGGCAACAGTTATCTTTCTTGGAAGATTTCCAGCTCACTGTCCCTTATTCAAACTTTATAGTACCGTAGTATTTAATTGTTTGGAAACTTGCTGTAGTGATCCTAGTCACTTCAAGTTCTCCTTCTCCATAGTTTAGACACAGCATCTTTAGGTCTCTGAGATACTAAACATGTTCTTAACTTCAATCCAGTGACTATCACTTGGATTGACCCGATTGTGACTCCATATGCTCGAAGCGTATGAGACACCAATACAAGTACATTTTAAATGTACAATTTCTCAGAGAGTGTTAACAACTCCAAATCTATCCCAGTAGATCTTTATTCCTTGAATAAAGGTTGTTACTCCCCAGAATTCTATGGAGAATTTCTATGAAAGAATATCTATGAAAGCCAAGCTTTCACCAATTGCTTTACGGGAATTTAACTGTCAGTGCGCTCCCACTAACCTCCTTATATTACACAAGAATTATTTTGTTTTGGAGTCAAATCATAAACCATTATGATTATTTCAAAACGACAGTTCCAAGAACTTTATGCTTGCTTCAATCCAAACATGGATCGAATAATCCGCAAACTTGTTTGTCGGTTATACAAAATCGTCAGAATGTTATAAACATTCTCCAAAAGGTTTCCTTTTCAGGAAAGCGATTTTGATTTGTAACTGACATATTCATAAATGAAATATACAGTTATCAACAAGCATCTTCAAAATGGATTTACCATGGCAACAAGCAAAAGGTTGAACCGTTATTAACACGATGTTGATAACGATACCTTCCGTCAAAAGCCTAGCTTTGTACGTAGGTATGTTTCCATCCATGTATGTCTTCCTTGAAGACATTTAATGTACCAATAGGCACAATGCCTTGTGGTACAACTAGTATCCAAAATAGTTGTTATACATGGAATCCATTTCGGATTCATGGCACTTTGCCATAATAGGGAGTCGATACCTCGTATCACTTCCTCAAAACGTAGTCGGATGGTACACCTCCATAAGATTGACATCTTTATGAGGTTAGATCAGAAACCCATACCCTAGGTTGTTTTCTGACTTTATCCGATCTACGAAGTTCTTGTGTATTTGAAGATTAATGGTACAGATTCATTATTGATGAACTGTTTGTGTTCCATTAAGGACTTCGTGCCTTGAACAGTATTACACCTGATTTTCATCGAGTAGCTATCACTATCCTCCTACTGACCACTGCATATCGGTATTCCTCTCAGGAAAACCGCATGGTGAGCAACAATCACATTATTCTCATGTGAGATTTACAAGTACTATACTTAAGGTTTCCATTAGGATAACCTATATTGGCACTTATCCAATTTGGGTCTTTTAGTTTGGTATCATCCAAACGTTATGCCTGGCATACCCAAATTATCAGGAATGAGAAACCCCGTTTCTTCCCTGTTCATATCCTATATGACATCTGTCAAACAGATTTTCATGGAACCTTATTCTAAATAAGTTTTGCACTGTAAATACATATCCTGTAGAAGGAAATAGTAGCTCAGAGCGACTCGTGATAAACCTAATCATGTCCAACAAAATTCGGTTTTAGTTCGGACAACCCGTCTAACAGACGTGTCTTGAGAGGAGTCCTTATATGAAAGAATATCGTACTCTTCATGTAAATATGAAACTTACTGCTTAAGTATTTTTCATTACGGTCTTACCGTGGCAGCATAATACTATAGCCGATCTGTTTTCTATTTCGTGTCGAAACTCTAAAGTTTCCGATTTGTGTCTTTAAAGAAACACATAACCATAACGTGGTGCTACACAATCCGTTAAGTCACGAACATTCATGTTCACATCTAGTCCAGCTAGATATGGGCCCACAACTTACTTCACCATGAATAGGGCTAACAGATCGGGCCCTTATACTATTACCAAGTAAATAGTATTTTAGGTACTTTACCTAATAAACTAGATTCGCAGACCTCATTTGAATAGTCAAATCAGTCCTAGTACCCACCCTTCAAAAATGTGGATATCGAGTCTTTTTAAATTGTGTCCTAGACAACAATGCCACAAATAAGTCTTTATTGATCAAATCAATTTGAGCTATTTATTTGTCATTTTATATGTTTGAGATTTTTCTTTATATTCAAAATATAAATTCTGTTATTTACATCTAATGTATTTTATCTCAGTATCATCTTTATATAATAACACACTTAGTGTTCTATAATATAAAGGTTTTATCCGCAACGGATTAAACACTGATATAGAGATAATGTCTCTAGTCAAACTAGTTACATTATAACAGTTCCTAATTTAAGTACATACCCAAAGGGTAGTTCCTAAACTTAGGTATCCACGGTCGAAACAGCGACTTTCGTCCCGTTTTCGATTTGCAGAGAAATCTCGGCTTGAAGTCAGTATCCAGCTCATAGCGGATTCTGAACATCAATCATATATTTTATGTACCACACTAAGTATTTAAATCCAATTTCAATACTAGTAGTGAACATAACTCTGACAAATATTTTTTAAAGTTAGAGCCTCGCCCTTTCTTTAATTCCTGTGTCTTCCATATCCAAATGGTAGTCACTTCGGGATATGTCAATTATCCTTTTCAATATTTCACAAACCTTTGGCCAAGCCTTGGGTTTCGGAATATCGAAACGATGTGCACCTTGTGCTACATGCCCAATTGCAAACTTTGATACTTTTAAATCTAATGATAGATTTATTATAAGTATATTAATTAAGCATTAAAGTCATCATCACATAAATCTTCCAAAGATTTTATGCTCTACTATTTGCTTAATTATGGGCTTAGTCATAATAAGTTATTTTATCAAATAAATTAACCTATTATTAATTCCCAATTGAAAATTAAATCATTTAAAACATTAATCCCAAGGATTATATATTTTAAATATTCAACCTTTCAATTCTTTCTTGATTTTAATAGTCCAACTATTTAATCAATTTTTAATAAGGTACTATTTATTATAATGATTACAATAATCCAATTATTTAATCAACTATAATTTTAATATTGATTACTATAATCCAATTATAAAATCAACTATCATATTAATTCAATTATATTGATTACTATAATCCAATTATAAAATCAACTATATTGAATGAGTTTGTATATAGTCCAACTATATATATATTTAAAACAACATAAAATATTAGTCCAACTAATACTTTTGATTAATACGACGAGTAAAATATAATGAGCGTGTTTAGCGAGTAATTGAACGATTGTTGCAAATTCAATACTTACCTCCCACTATTTTTTCGTCGAGCCTCTAACCCTCTGTGGAGTACTCGGGAAACCGTGTTTCCTAGTGGGCTAGGATCCTATTAAATAACATACAACCTTGACTTTGGCCAACAAGCTGTATGCTATTTAACTAGGTAGATCTCACAGATCAATTGGATCCAATCCAATTCCTAGATCCGGTTAGGTGGACATCCAAGTCCTAAACATATTATTTACGCCAATGTATCTAATACATTTTCCTGACCATATCCTCCGAATCATCTAGGCCTTGGCTTTGGCACAACAAACCTAATGACTCCAGTTAAGCGGGACCCATTGACAAGGAAAGTTTCGTAATCAATGTCGTTGGACAAGAAGTGATCTTGACTTTGGCCAACAAATCACAACTTGGACAAGACACCGATGTGGAACAAAACCCTCATGATTCAAATACATCCAATTGACAAGGTCTTGACTTTGGCCAACAAACAATGCCAATTGGATCTTGAACAAGAATCATTCAATGGAAGGATAATCGCTTAATATAGAACGAGGGTTTTTTCGCGTGCAAATTGGCTACCAATTTAATTATCTTTGTTAAGGTCTCATCATCATACACCCTTAAACATGCATTCTAAATACATAATAAAGCGAGTATGAAAATAAATAATAATGATATGCGGATGGATACTTTACACATTGATCCTAGATCAAATCTCTCCCTTTCTCACTCAAGCTAGCACTTGTACTACTTCTTCTACCCGTTACACTACACTTCTAAAGAAACCTCATTTACATAGAGGGGAATAGGTGAGAAGAGAATACAAGAGAATAGAGGTGATAAGGCTGGACACGCAGGTCCAATTTAATAAATCGAATTTATTACAACAATTTCTAAAATTGCCCACCCATCTAATATCCATCCGATATACATTATTCATTCAACACAACCACGTATTCACACACATAAGCATGCTATCAATCAATATAATCAAATTAATTAATCTGATAATTAAGTGATCATCCAATGTTCAAACAACGATTTGATTTTGTTCGAGTCAAACTCGTTTTTGCGAATAAGTACTTAAAGTACGAATTCATGAATTAAATTAAACTACATCATTAAATCAAATTTAACATGCATTTAATACTAATTCACTATTCAATTCCAAATTAAATATTGCACTTTATTTAATAAACCTTTTACGATTTAAATTCCAAATTTAATCGTAACGCGTCTCAAAGACCGATTAACGTCCAACGTCAATTCAATTAAAGTCCAATGGGCTTTTATTGATTTCTTAAGGCGTGGACTTTTGGTCAACTCGGGTCAAACCGATAACCAAAGTCCAATCCGGGATTTACCCCATAAGCCCATAAATCAATCTTGGCCCATTAGGCCCAATTAAACTTTAAAGGTTCATTAGTTGCATTTGGGCTTTATGGTTAAGGTTTTGGGCCCAATTGGATCCAATCCACTTGGCCTAAACCAAACTTGATAAATCAAGCCCAATAGGCCCAAATACAACTTTAAAGTCCAATTTCCAAAATTAGGCCCAATTAATTAAATTACCAAATTCCAATTCGCAATTTAATTACCTAAAGTGTATATCATGATTAATTAACTAAATCAACATTTCCAAAACACTAATTAGTCCAATTAATCATACTCAATTCATTATCATATGTCCAACACACAAAATGAAAAATCAAACCCATTTACATGCTTCTTTGTCTCGGCAAAAGAGGGATTTTGTGTCCGATTCGGTTTCAATCCAATCGAATCCACAATCGACATCAAATCACCATCCATTTTGATTTTATACACATCCAATATCACAAAATCAAAATTACCAAGACATTAGGGCAATAACACCAATTCGGCCAAGGTAAGATTTTGGGGATTTTTGTTCCAATTCGAAATCCAATCCAATTCGATTCAAATTAACGTCAACCTAATCGATTCTAACTCATCAAATGAATTAAAAAATCAAAAATCCAAGATCCAAAATTCCATTCACATTCGGCCAAGGTATTAATTTTGGGGAAAATAATTCCAAATCATTTTTTGTCAAATTAGTCCAACCAAAATGAAATTAAACATGTTATAAGCATACTCAAACAATCAATTTATTCAAATCATGCTCAAATCACATTTACCCAAATTTTAAGCCCTACAAATTTCATGCTTGAACCTAAGCTCTTGATGCCATTGTTGGTTTTTATTAAGGTCCCAAGATCAAAAGACATGAAAACATGCGTGAATACACAACGGAGATAGCGGAATACTCACATCGATCGGTTGAGTCGATTGGAGACGAATCAAGCCACTAAACTCACTGCCAGGACGCCCTGTGTGCAGTCCACTGTCACATTTCAGTTTTTTGAGCTGAGAAAACGGAGCTCCGAGCTTCGTCCGATGGATCCCGGCTCATGGGCGAACCTCCCTACCACCTTCGCAAGACTCGTAAGTGTGCTAGCACTTGAATTTCACCATGAAAACCACTCTTTGCTTCCCATTTGTCACGCCATTTCTGGTTAGAAAAACAGTCCATTATTCTTCTGTTGGGCGTGAGAGAAGAGAGAAAATTGAGAGAGAGAAGTTGTGTAATGGTTAGATTGAAATTCATTTCAAGTATATCTTATATACTCTGTAATTTGAAATCATTTGCTTTAATTTGCATTTCATTTGCTTTAAAGGTCAAACCATCAAAAGCCATCATTACACATCATGTCCATCAAGTCACATCTACTTTATTAAAGTGACATGTTGTCAAGTCATATCACTCAAGTGACAAGTGATTTGACGCTTGATGTGACTGATTGATTTGACGCTTGATGCGACTTGCGTTGTCCGCACTCGAATTCGAAATACGAATGCGCTCGCAATCACACTTGGGCTCGGGTTCGTTAATTCCAATTAACGATTTTTCCGTCGCGTCGTAATTAGATGATTACGCCTAGCGAATTCACTATTCATCCGCTAACGAATTAATTCTAAATTAATTCGTTCGCCCGAATTAAAATCTAATTTTAATTCCGCGTCGAAATCTAATTTCGTTTAATATATCGAATATATTAATTTACCGATTAATTCCAAATTAATCGTTATCTCTCTCTAGACGATATTTTATCCTAGATAAAATATCTCCGTAATTAATCCTAGATTAATTTTCTCTCTCTTCTATATAATCCCAGATTATTCAAGAGTGCGAGTTGTGCGTCATCGGTGGATTATCGGGAAGCGACCCATGAGATCTCCGGATAAGTTGGCAGTAAATACGGTCGTCGGAGTATCCGAATCACGTACGTACCAAGTACTACGTTCTACCGATTTACGAGACAAGGTCGACTCCTAGCAAAGCACCAAGTCTACCCAATTCTCCGGACATATCCTTTGAAGAATATTAGATCTATATCAAGCGTAGTATACAATTGTATTGTATTGCGTATATCGATCCAGTATCGGACGATCACATGTTAGGCCTGGGGCTGGAAATGTGTCTGCCCCGTACGAAACATATATCGGACATCAAGCAACTAGTCTCTGTGAATCGGGCAATCCTGACCTAGTCATATTGTCCCGACGGTTGCAACCTTTTATAGAGCACTAGTTCTGTATCCTGCGTGGTCATCAACTCCATATGTCTGAAGTGACACTTCCATCTTGACATCACACCCAGTGCACTACGATTCCTGATAAACCCAGAAGAGGTGAACACAGAACCAGTTTAGGTCCCCCAACCACCAAAACCAAAGTTTACCGATTGTCGCAAGTACTAGCGATGCAAGTCTCAGGTTAAGATCATATACACCTACCCTGATGCGGCCTCCCATAGACACGCAGACATACTACCAATGGGATTCGCGGGGTCTATCCAGAGCGAAGCTGTTTCCCGTACCATCGGTGAAACACGACCTCTATCGCACTTGCATAAGTATCCAATACTTATATATATGAGAACTATGTCGTTGTGCCCTCACAACGCACACAAGTGCAATACTAGCCTATTCCGCATTATCGATGTCCAGTCTCGATAATACTACGGCTAGGGATATTTAATGATTAATCCTTCGTGGACTGATACTGTCTCATATCATCTCAATCCATGAACTAATCATAGGGACCTCTCTTCATTTATATATCTATGGTGATCTAATCATAAATGATGAGAGTGCAATTTCCTTATTACATAGTTAATTTGCTACAACAACACAATGATCTGTGCAAATAGTGACGCTATGGGTCATATTATCCAACAAATACTCGTATACTACGCCTGACATAGATTATATATTCCTTTAAGAATATTTCTAGAGAATTGGGTAGACACGGTGCTTTGCTAGAAGCCAACCATGTCTCGTAAATGGGTAAAAACGTAGTACTAGGTACGTACGTGTTCGGATATTCCGACGACCGAATTTACTGCCAACATATCCAGGGATCTCATGGGTCGCTTCCTGAAGTTTCACCGATGACGTATGATTCGAACATAATTAATCTAGGATTAATTACGAGGAGATGTCATCTGGGATAAAATACTATTTGGAGAGAGAGAACGATTAATTTTGAATTAATAGATAAAATAATATATTCGATATATTATATGAAATTAGATTTCATAGCAGAATTAAAAATGGATTTTAATTCGGGCGAACGAATTAATTTAGAATTAATTCACGAGCGACGTGAATAGTAATTTTGCTAGACATAATTATTTAATTAAATTTGATTTAATTACGTCGCAACGGGAAATTCGTTAATTCGGAATTAACGAACCCGAGCCCGGAATGTGTTTGCGGGACCACTCGCATTTTGAATTAAAGTGGGGCCCACAAGTCACATCGCAAGTCACCTTTTGTGATGGAAGTCACATCAACTTTGAGTGATATGATACAAGTCACTTTTTGGTAATGGGAGTTCTTGGGAACAATTAATGCGTTTTTTCCCTCCAAATTGTTTTAGCCTTTTTGGAAAAGGATATACAAAAGTTTGAGAGACTTTTTGGTTTAAGGATTAATTGTTTTAGAAACAAATACACAAGTCACAAAATTTCTTCTCATCTCTCTCCCTTGGCCGAAACTTGGCCATCTCTCTCCCTTGGATTTCACTTGGCCGAATTCTTCACAAACCAAGAAAGAATTGTTGCAAGTTTTTCTTAGAGCTATCACTCACAAGGAATCATACAAGGTGATATGGAAATCAATCCTTGAGCTTGGAATCAACAACAAAGCTTGGAGCTTGGATTTCAATTCAAAGAAAGGAGCTTGGCCGAAACTTCAAGGAAGCAAAGTTTTTGTTCTACACACATCCAACATCCGATCAAAGTGAGTATTTTCTACTACTTTACTTTGTTGATTCACACATTTCATATGCTTAATTTGATCTTGGTTTGACCTAGAAAACCCAACAATGTTATCAGAGCCTAAATTAAGCATGAAATTGACTTAGGGTTTATATACTAATATTTGGGTAAAATTGATTGGAGCATGATTTGATCAAATTATTTGTTTGAGTATGCTTGTATGTTAATAACTTAGAGTTATGCATGATCAATTTGAAGAAAAATTAATTGGATTAATTTCCCCAAATTGAGGGGCTTGGCCGAATGGGATATGAACCCTAATGTCATGGTGATTTTTATTTTAGACCATTGGATGTGTTTAAGATGAATGGATAAGTTGATTTGTGATTTAATTGGATTAAAATCAAAATTGATGAAAAAAATCCACTATTGCCGTGACATGTAGTAGCATGTAATGAGTTGATTTTGTTTCAATTGTGTTGGACATGAATTGAATATAATAATGCATGATTAATTAATTAAATTGATGTTTTGGAAATGTTAATTTAGATAATTAATTAGTGCAATACACTTTAATTAATTAAATTATGAAATTTGGAATATTGTGATTAAGTTAATTGGGCTAAAAATGTTGTATTTGGGCTTAATGGGCTTGGTTGGGCCAAGTTTGGTTTACGATAATTGGTTGGATCCAATTGGGCCTAAAACCATTTCCATAAAGTCCAAATATGATAATTGGGCCTTTATAATTTAATTGGACCTAATGGGCCAAAATTAATTTTATGGCAAAGGGTGATTCCTTATTGGGCTTTGGTTGTCAAAGTCCATGCCTTGATAAATTAATTGAAAGCCCATTGGACTTTAATTAAATTGACATTGGATGTTAATTGGGCTTTTAGACCCATAAAGATTAGATTTAGTATCTAAGTCGCAAAGGCTCATTAATAAAGTGTAATTATTTAATTTGGAATTAAATAAAGAATTAGTATTGAATACAAATTAAATTGGATTTAATATTGTAGTTTGATATAATTAAAGAATTCGTACTTTCAGTATTTATTCTTAAAATGAGTTGGACTCGCACAAATCAAATCGTTGTTTGAATATTGGATGGTCATTAATTAAAGATTAATTAATTGGATTAGATTGATTGATAACATACTTTGTGTGAATACATGGATGTGATGTATGAATAATGTATATCGAATGGATATTAGAAGGGTGAGGGCAATTTTGGAAATTGTTGTAATAAATTTAGAATTTATTAAATTGGACCTGCGTGTCCAGCCTTTATCTCTCGAATTTTTGCAATTCTCTTCTCACCTATTCCCCTCAATGTAAATGAGGTTTCTTTAGAAGTGTTATGTAATTGGGTAGAAGTTAGAATAGTGCTAGCCGGGGAGAGGAAAGGGAGTGATTTGTTCTAGGAATAATTTGTGAGATATCCATCAGCATATCATTATTATTTTATTCGCGCCTTATTATGCTTTTAGAATGCAAGCTTAAGGGTGTATGATGAGACCTAATCAAAGATAATTAATTGGTTGCCAATTACGCGAAAAACCCTCAACAAATTTTAAGCGTTTTCCTTCCATTGAGTGATTCATTCTCAAGATCCAAGATTGGCACTGGTTTGTTGGCCAAAGTCAAGACCTTTGTCCATCGCGGATGTGTTTGAATCATGAAGGCTTTGTTCCATATAGCATGTCTTGTCCAAGTTGTGATTTGTTGGCCAAAGTCAAGATCACTTCTTGTCCATCGACATCGATTACGAAGCTTTCCAAAGTCAATGGGTCACGCTTAACTGGAATCATTAAGCTAGTTGATTCATAGGAAAAAGGTTAGGGAATATATTGGATATATTGGCATATATTAGATATATGTTTCGGACTTGGATGTCCACCTACTGGATCTAGGAATTGGATGAGATCCAATTGATCTTAGAGATCTACCTAGTTAAATATCATACAACTTGTTGGCCAAAGTCAAGATTGTGTGTTATTTAACGGGATCCTAGCCCACTAGGAAATTAGGTTTCCCGAGTACTCAACAGATGGTTAGAGGCTCGCCGAAAAATAGTGGGAGGCAAGTATTAAATTTGCAATTTCGTTTAGATACTTGCCAATACGCGCTCATTTATTTTTTCGTCATTTATTAATGAACATATTAGTTGGACTAATATTTAATTGTTGTTTTAAAATTAAACAGTTCGACTGTATTCAAACTATTTCATTTATAGGTGATTATATAATTGGATTATAGTAATCAAAATATTTGAATTTAACAATCAAATAGTAGTTGATTATATAGTTAGACTATCGTAATCATTATATTTGATTATACTCGAAATTCTTGATTGGATAGTTGGACAATTGGAATCAAGATAACTGAAAGATTAGCGTTTAGAACATAATCTTGGGTGAAAATATTTCTTAAACGGCTCCAATTTTCAAATTTGGAATAGAACCTCAATATATTCTTGAGAACTAAGAAGTTATTCTATTTGATAGAATGACATCTCGGGCCTAAGCCCGGAGTTGAGCAAATAGTAAAACATGATATTTGGAAGATTCATGTAATGAAAACTTTAGTGCTCAATCCGTTATGCTTGCTACAAAGACTCCTTAATTTCTTCGTAAGAACTAAGGATTAGATCCTTATAGTATGATATTGAAATTGAAGGATCTTCATAGATCTATCCTTAGATCTTAGAAGTACTAATTGAAATAGAAAACTCTTGGAGAGTTAATGGCTATGCTCAAGGAGACAAAGCCAGAGCTTCTAAAAAGGGAAAAGGCAAAATCATCACAGTCTTCTAGGAAGACAAAGGACATATCCCAAGATGTATGCCTAAACTGTGGCAAACGGGGTCACTGGAAGCGTGACTGCTATATGGACAAGGCATATATGAAGGAAGTGAAGGCGGGGCAAGGCTCCGGCTTCAAATACGTTTGTCATAAATATGTTCACTGCTAGTTTCAAAATTGGATTTTTGATACTAGATGTGGTACATAAATATGTACTGATGTGCAGAATCTGCTGATTAGCAGGAGACTGACTTCAGATGAGATCGACCTGCGAGTCAGAAACGAGACAAGAGTCGCTGTTTTAACCGTAGAAACCTAAGTTTAGGAACTACCCTTTGAGTATCTACTTAAATTAGGAAACTGTTATAATGTACCTAGTTTGACTAGAAACATTATCTTTATATCTAGTTTAACCCGTTGCGAGTATACCTTTATATTCTAGAACACTAATCTAGGATTAATTGCGGGGAGATTTTATCTGGGATAAAATACTATTTGAAGAGAGAGAACGATTAATTTTGAATTAATCGATAAAATAATATATTCGATATATTATATGAAATTAGATTTCATAGCAGAAATAAAATTGGATTTTAATTCGGGCGAACAAATTAATTTAGAATTAATTCGAGAGCGACGTGAATAGTAATTTTGCTAGGCATAATTATTTAAATAAATTTGATTTAATTACGTTGCAACGGGAAATTCGTTAATTCAGAATTAACGAACCGGAGCTCGGAATGTGTTTGCGGGACCACTCGCATTTTGAATTAAAGTGGGGCCCACAAGTCACATCGCAAGTCACCTTTTGTGATGGAAGTCACATAAACTTTGAGTGATGTGATACAAGTCACTTTTTGGTAATGGGAGTTGTTGGGAACAATTAATGCAATTTTTCCCTCCATATTGTTTTAGCCTTTTTGGAAAAGGATATACAAAAGTTTGAGAGACTTTTAGGTCTAAGGATTAATTGTATTAGAAACAAATACACAAGTCACAAAAAATTTTCTCATCTCTCTCCCTTGGATTTGGCTTGGCCGAATTCTTCACAAACCAAGAAAGAATTGTTGCAATTTTTTCTTAGAGCTAGCACTCATAAGGAATCATACAAGCTGATAGGGAAATCAATCCTTGCGCTTGGAATCAACAACAAAGCTTGGAGCTTGGATTTCAATTCATAGAAAGGAGCTTGGCCGAAACTTCAAGGAAGCAAAGTTTTTGTTCTACACACATCCAACATCCGATCAAAGTGAGTATTTTCCGCTACTTTACTTTGTTGATTCACACATTTCATATGCTTCATTTGATCTTAGTTTGACCTAGAAAACCGAACACTCCATACTTTGATGGCAGTCACGTCAATGATTTATTTAGATCAGACCTCCGCCTGTTCATTGGGTGAGGACTGATGCTCATGATATCCTGTGAGTATCAGAAAGAATCCTTCAATCCTATGTACAAGGCATAGGTATCGGGTACGTATTTGCGATCTAATAAATCCATGGTGACGGTATACTTCGGAAGCGAGTTTCGAGTGTTATTTAGAGATCGTAAATTTAAAAGTCGACTATATTATACCTTAGGGATTTGACGTTCTTATATATATCCCCGGTATAATATTGATAGCCTGTGACAGAGGGATTATACGTATGCATTAACCTCGACTTACATAGTTTACCGAAATTATATGTGGTCGTCATAATTCTTGAGTTGGTGAATTATGGACACGAAAATGGATTCCGTGATGGATAAACCTAAACTTAGAGAGTCCCACAATATGAAGTGTACTCATTCAACACTTGGGCAACGCATTATGAATAATATAGATTATTCATAATACTTCACCGAATTAAATGAGTTTATTTGAGTCGTTTAAACGGTTAAACGAAAACACATATATTAGGGGCATTTCGGTCAATTATTAATTAATGTGTATTTGTATTTGATACAAAAATTTGATTTGATACATATTAATTATTTTTCAAATGAGACTTTGACACATGCCATTAATATATATTTTATTTAATGTAAATAAAATACATATATAATCGCATTAATTATTATTTAGGTGTTTAAATGTTAAATATCTAGATAATTAAATTATTTCAATATTATATATATGTTTTGCAATATGTTTGATTATTATTGGTTATATGTGGCATGATTTTATTAAGATCAAAGTTTATAAATTGGATTTGTTAACTTAAAGGTTATTATTATTAATTAATTAGATTAATTGACCAAATGACCAAAATACCATTCTTTAAACCCCAAAGTCGGTTTGACCTTATTTTTCTCTTTAATAAGAGACTCCATGGCCGAACCTCTATAGACAAAACCTCTCAAATTTTTTTTTGAAGAATCAAGGAAGAAAATGAAGAAATTCAAGAAAATGTTTAAGGAAATTATGAGATTTGGAGGTAATCTTCATGACTCTTAAACTTAGAAAGTTTGTTTCTTGTTCTTGAGCATCTAGACAAGTTCTAGGGTTTCTTGTGTTCTTAGATTTTGGGGCTTATTGATTTGGAGGATGGATTTGGAGGCTAGATGCATGTGTGAAGTTTGATTGAATGATATTAATGTAATATTGGTTCAATTTTATTATTTGATGACTTGTTTCCATTCTAGAGTGTTATGACCACTCTTGTAACTCCTAGAATTATTCTTGAGTTCTTCATAGGTGATGGCTTTGGTTGGTGTTAATGTTAATATGATTAATGTTGATAAAATTAGATTTAAAGCATGAAAAATTATATTTTTTTATTACCGAATCAGATTTGGAAATTCTGTAATTTTGGTGATGAAAAGTATGTTGTATAAATGTATTGGATGTGTTTTGGGCATTAGACAATTGCCGAAAATTGTTTCGGAGTTGGTATATACGAAAACGGTGAAAACCGGTGTTACCGGGTGAGTTTCGGGCTTACCAGATGTCTACTATCCAAACAGTGAATTGGTCACTGTTTGGGTAGCCCATGAACTACCCAAGCACTATTGGAGCTGATCTGGGCAGCCCCCATGAGTGTTGGTTGGTCAGTTCGGACAAAAACATGTTTTATGTCATTTTGCGGAAAAATATTTTCGCAAAAGTTTCGCGATGTTTATAAAAACTTTATGTCGTTATTTGATATCGAATAAATATGTTTAGGTGAAATATGAAGGAATTATTGATATTGGATAATAAATAATTTATTTGGTAATTTTAAAAAATTTAAAGTTACGATTTCGTTCGAACTGCGCGCTTCCGCTGCTCCCGTGCTAAAACCCCAATAAAAATGGCATCAGAGCAGGTCTGATCCTTCATCTATTATATTTTTTATGCTTGATATATGATATATAATCCAATTTTTATATTCACATATGCATGTAATTTAGATGTTTCTTAATTTTTCGGTTCGACGCTAACGGAAAACATAACAGAGATTTAATGGTTGAGTTAAGTTATGTTTTCCCAGGTAGAATTAAACTGTTGAGAAATTGATCTAAATTAAAATTCTGCATTTGATGTAGAGTAAAACCCTCTTTAAGAATATCCCCGCTTAAATAAGGCATTTAGGTAACTAGTATTAGGAATACTTATTTCTTGGTCCGCCTTGTCAATACGGATGCAAATGATTTCCTGATGCTGTAGCTGTATCTTGCCAAAACTATGCAGTTATGGCTGATGGTAGTTCATTTGCGCCAATATAACTTATATGATAAGAGACAAATTCAAGTGAAAGTGGAAATCCTGAACGTGCCAAAGCTGTCAAGACTACATCAGTAGCTTGAGTTTGTCACTGACAAGTGAAGCCTTGAGACACCTCCTTGTGAACGTGCCAAAGCTGTCATAATGAGAAACGGTCAGGACCAAAATCAGGAGTGATAGTGAGTGTGATTGACAATGAGTTGTCTACCTATGAATATACGTAGGTGAGAACGTGCGATGAAATATATTCATGGGGTCCACTTCTCACTATGGAATTCAATTTAATTATTGAATTCTCATTTTCCGTTAGGGATTACGGTATTATGTAAAGTAGTAGGAGGCACTGTTAGGTTACAAATCCATAACAAAGGCAGTGTGTAATATTATGAAAATTGGCGCTAATGTTTCCTTTATTCTATTGTGTATATAGAATTAAACTTCTAATCCACTGCATGCATATTATTTATATATATGTATTTTCTGACTTTCCTTATGGTTGAAGATTTCTAGAATATGCTCTAGATTAATGTAACGACTGGTAGTTTCTACTACTGTATACAACTGTACTATTACGAAAGGTATAAAGGCATATAAAATAAATTATATTAAGATTCAAATATACTCATGGTATGACTTTGGGGACAACCCGTAAATTCCTCGAAGTCCTTGGACGAGATAGTACAATATTCCCTTTTGGACAACCCGTGGTATTTTGGGCGTAATGTTTTCATATGAACTCCGATTTTTATGAATTTTATATCGTCAGAAAGCTGGGATCGAGACCTACAACTTATGCTTTGAATATTTTCCTAAATTCGGAGCAGAAGCTGGTAAAAAATACAAGTCAAAATATTGATGAATAGTGATTTCGGGGTCAAATGGAAGAATCTCAAACTTTCCACAGTTTTCTACATTATTCCAAATATCAAAAGGGACCTAGTATATAAGGACCTTACTATTCATGCTTACAAAAGTTAGAAAACAAAATGAAAAGAAAAAAAAAATGGACGTAGCCGAGAGAAAGAAAAGAGAAAGAAGAATAAGAAAATGAAGAATAAGAAGAAGAATAAAAGAAAGAAAGAAAGAAGGAAGATGAAGCAAAGTTGAGCATGGCAACCATTAGAGGCTTTGGAAGAGTTGGGAATCAAAAGAAAGAAGGTAAGGAGACTTGACCCATTTTCTTAATATTTTTTTAAGTTTTTAAGTTTTGGTAATGATAGTAGGTTGATTGGCTTGAATGTGATGATGGATGAATGATTGTTGTGCTAAGAAAGGGTGAATGGGGAAAACCCCCAACTTGTTGAATTTTGGGTGAAAATTTAAAGAAATTAATGGATTCAATAATTGTTGATTGTGATAGTGTTGTGAATGTTTATTGAAGTTTAAAAGCATGGTTTGTGTATTGGAATTGATATGGTAGTGTTAACGAGGCATTTGGGGTAAGAAACGTATGTAAAAACCAGTGCAGAACTTGGAAAATCAGGTTAGCGTCGCGATGTAAAAAGGACCCTACGTTGCGACGCGTGCTAAAAACTGAGATTCATTTCTGGGTTGTGCGCGCCGCGATGCGAGGTTAGAATATTTGCAAAATCAGTATTGATTCACTCCAGTTCAACCTTAGCATGTTAGAGACCACTCTTAGGGTCTCGTATCAGTTCGTATACATATATTAGACCCTATTACAGGCATGATATACCAAGTGACGCCACCACGTATTTGAACTAAGAAGTTTAGCCTAGTTCCGAAATTATCTCATGGTATATAATATAACCAAGTTACAACTTATAGATCATTGCAGGAGTTGCAATTTCCTTCGACAAAGTGTTATAGTACCAGCCAGATTCCAAAACAGTGAGTGGACATCTTTTCTCTACTGGTTTCATTAAGTTTTGCATACAGACTTACTTTCTCTGCTTTTAGGGCGTTAGCCAGTTTTATTATCAGCTATGTTTTAAATAGCATATTTGAGAAATGATTCAAGTTACATTTGAGAAATAAATGTTTTCAGAAAACGTTTGATATGGTTTTGAGATTTAAATCATTAGTTTATGTTTTTTGGGGCATAGGGAAAAACCCACCCCAGTATGCAACTTGATACAGTTTTGAATTGACGGACAGAGACATGTGCACATGTCGAGGAGACGAGGACTGAGGGGACGGTGATATGTAACACCTTCAGATCCTAGAGCAGGGCTAGGGGACGACGATACGTAACGCCTCTAGACCCTATATTCAGAGCTTGGGTAGTATTATAGATCTGCACCCCCAAATCTAATTTTCTGGCTTGGGGGACAGCGATACGTAACGCCCCAAAGTCATGGATTTACACTGCTGGATAAAGTTAGGCATATAGGGGGACGGTGATACGTAACGCCTCATACGTCAAGGTTTTTCAGATACAGAGCAGATCACTCTGATCAGATTTTTAGTAAACTGTTTTTCAGAAAGTCAGATTTTCAGAAATAGTTTTCAGAAACCAGAGTTTCAAAAGTAGTTTTCAGGAAGACATGTTTTATAAAAGAGATTTCAGAGGAAATTTTTAGAAATAGAGTTTTAGATTTTGATTTCAGAACTAAATGATTTTATTGCAGCATTTCAATTTTATAGTCCACTCACTTAGATCGTGCAGCGATATAACCCCCCCCCCCCCCCACTCCCAGTTTTCTAAGGTTGCAGGTTTTCTTGGAGGACGAGCTCGGGAAGACGGATATTGATGCAGTCACTAGGGTTGGAGTCCACCAGTTCGACTCAGAAAGAGTGAGAGTCCAGTCAGGTCAAATAGAAGTCATAAGTTAGTTCTTAATTATGTGTCAGTCATTGTAAAGACATGTGTAATTATGTTTTCAGTAATTTAATGTTAGTTTGCATGTTCAGTTGTTAATTTGGGCTACAGACCTATACTTATGATAAATAAATAGAGGAACGAGTAATAATACTGTTATGATTTTTGAGTTAGAGGCTTATGGGGTTAGTACGGTCTATCCACTGCCGATAACATCTCCCAGATCGGGGATGTTACAAAGATGGTATCGGAGCATGGTCTAGGGAGTCAGTGACTGCAGTGGGCAGAGTGATGGGGTCTGGTATACACAGTATGTCCGGGATACTCATATGCGAGGCACTACCTCTCCAGTATCCGATCCTCGAATACGTTCTCAAGATCCATAGATAGGTTAGTATGCTTTCCTAGATCATTCAAATAGTATTCCTTACGAGACAATTATACTCTAGATCCAAGTTAGGAATCTTCTTGAAGATATTCGGCCTATTACCAGAAGTATAAACAAGCTACAAAATCATATGGTAAGATTTTAAGAAAAGTACCCAAGGGAGTGGGAAGATGAGTTATAAGGAAGAAAGTGAAGATGCATAGAAGATTAAAATAGCTAGAGAAAAAGAAGTAAAGAGACAGAAAGAAAAACATAAAGTTTAAAGATATTCATCCAGAAAAGTAGAGAGAGAGAGATAAAGTTAGAAGAATAGTAAGTAAAGGTATAGGAATGCCTAAGTGATCAGAAGTAAGAAAGAGATACAGAATCGTACTAGTACATGAACCCATAGTAGCCAAGAGAATAGTAAATCCCCAGCAAGTAAAAAAATTTCCTAGTAAATGTAAGATTGCATCTCTCCTCAGAAAAGTTTCCTTCATGCCAATTCAATAGCCACCGAGTACTTCGTATAGATAGTAAGTTCCCCTAGTAGTAAGGAAAAAGCCAGCAAGATAACAGAAGTAGGAAATCAAGGTTAGTCTTGAGAGTCTCAATGGATCGAGATGCCAAAGAGGATTTAGAGAATTCCAGATCCCCAAACCCAGACCTAGATCTACAAAGAGGAAATATGAATGGTTAGTTACCTTACCCCCTGTAATCCGATAGAGACAATATCTTAAATTATCTAGTCTTTGAACCCTCCAGTGACACCAGATAAGGAAGCTGCCTTGACTGAGCCTACCTCATACCTACCTTACATAAGAAATAGACTCTTCCAAGACGTAGAGCACCAGAACAAGGATACCGAAACCCATTAAGATATAAGATATTTTCCCTAGCCCCTACCAGTATAGATATAGGTGACTTTCAGGAGCCAATGACAGTTCCTCATAAAGAATGGAAGCATTCAGAAGATTGATCACCCATAAAGAGATTAAAGAAGTTTTGAGGATATAAAGAAGAGAACCTAGCAGAGCCCAAAGACCAAGGCAAGTTACCGCTAATAGACCATTGCAGGAGTTGCAATTTCCTTCGACAAAGTGTTTTATTACCAACCAGATTCCAAAACAGTGGGTGGACCTCTTTTCTCTACTGGTTTTATTAAGTTTTGAATACAGACTTACTTTCTCTGCTTTTAGGGCGTTATCCAGTCTTATTATCAGCTATGTTTTAAATAGAATATTTGAGAAATGATTCAAGTTACATTTGAGAAAGAAATGTTTTCAGAAAATGTTTGATATGGTTTTGAAATTTAAATCATTAGTTTATGTTTTTCGGGGCATATGGGAAAAACCCACCCCAGTATGCAACTTGATACAGTTTGGAATTGACAGACAGAGACATGTGCACATGCAGAGGACTGAGGGGACGATGATACGTAACGCCCTCAGATCCTAGAGCAGGGCTAGGGGAACAGCGATACGTAACGCCCCTAGACCCTAGATTCAAAGCTTGGGTGGTAGCATATATATGCACCCCAATTATAATTTTTTGGCTTAGGGGACGGCGATACGTAACGCCCCAAGACCACCAATTTCAGATGACAGTAGTGGCATGTTTTGGAGGACGACGATACGTAATGCCCCAAAGTCATTGATTTGAACTGCTGTCTACAGTTAAACGTATGGGGGGACAACGATAGGTAACGCCCACATACGTCAAGGTTTTTCAGATACAGAGCAGATCACAGTGATCAGATTTTCAGTAAACAGTTTTTCAGAAAGTCATATTTTCAGAAATAGTTTTCAGAAACCAGAGTTTCAAAAGTAGTTTTCATGAAGACAAGTTTTATAAAAGAGATTTCATATGAAATTTTCAGAAATAGAGTTTCAGATTTTGATTTCAGAACTAAATGATTTTATTGCAGCATTTCAATTTTATAGTCCACTCACTTAGATCGTACGACGATCTAACCCTCCCACTCCCAGATTTCTATGGTTGTAGGTTGTCTTGGAGGACGAGCTCGAGAAACAGATACTGATGCAATCACTAGAGTTGGAGTACACCAGTGTAGAGTTTCAATCAAGTCCCAAGAATCATCAATCATGCATAAAAACGAGTTGAATACAACCAAGGAGTAAGGCGAAATACATACTCACATTGATGGGTTTGATGCTAGGAAGAACAAGACCCATTTTCCTCCTCCATGAAGCTCGGTTTTTGACTCCTGTGAACTGCTGGACTGCTCGGTTTTGGGCTGTGAAATTCCTCCAAGATTCGGCCATGGGAGACTCCATGGACGCTCCAAGCTTCAAGCTCCAAAAATGGATTCCAAGCTCATAAATTCGTTTCCCTATCACCTATGTGTAACCCAAGGTGTGTGCTAGCACTTGTTCATCTTCTTTGCTTCTCACAAATTCGGTCTAACCAAAAATTAGAGAAGAAATCGGCAGTGAACCGTGAGAGGGAGAAGAGAGAAAGAGAGGGAAAATGGTTTCTACAAGAAACCATAAATGAGAGAGAGAATAATATGAAAAGAAAAATGTAATTTTGGTTTATATATTTTCCAAAAATAAAATAAACCATATACAACTTTTCAATTTTCCAAAATACCAAAAGTCAAAAGCCAAAAGCAAAAAGCATTTAAAGCTTTTCAACTACCACATCAATCACTCAAATCAAATGACAACTTGTCACATCACTCAAAGTGACATTTGATTTGACGCTTGATGTGACTAGCGATTTGACGCTCGATTTGACTTGCGTGCCGCACTCGAATTCGAAATGCGAATGCGCTCGCAAATAATCCCGGACTCGGGTTCGTTAATTCCAAATTAACGAATTTTCCGTTGCGTCGTAATTAAATGATTACGCCTAGTGAAATCACTATTCACGTCGCCAACGAATTAATTCTAAATTAATTCGTTCGCCCGAATTAAAATCTAATTTTAATTCCGCGTCGAAATCCAATTTCTAATAATATATCAAATATATTATTTTATCGAATAATTCCAAATTAATCGTTCTCTCTCTTTAATTAATATTTTATCACAGATAAAATATCTCCGTGATTAATCCGAGATTAATTTTCTCTCTCTTCTAATTAATCCCAGATAAATTTTCTCTCTCATCCAATTAATCCCAGATTAATTAAAGTGCGAGTCATACGTCATCGGTGAATCTTCAGGAAGCGACCCATGAGATCTCCGGATATGTTGGCAGTAAATACGGTCGTCGGATTATCCGAACACGTAAGTACCTCGTACTACGTTTATACCGATTTACAAGACAAGGTTGGCTTCTAGCAAATCGCCATGCCTACCCAATTCTCCAGAAATATTTTTACAGGAATATATAGATATGTATCAAGCGTAGTATACCGTAGTATTGTGCATATCGGCCCAGTATCGGATAGTCACGTGCTAGGGCTGGGGCTGGATAAGTGTCTGCCCCGTCCGAAGCACATGTCGGATGTCTGGTAACTAGTCTCTATAATCGGATATGCATGACCTAGTCATAATATCCCGATGGTTGTGCAACACTTAGGAGCACTAATACCGTATCCTGCGTGACATCATCTCCACTATGACTGAAGTGATACTTCCGTCTTGACATAACACCCAATACACTACGACTCTCTGATAAACCCAGAAGTGGTGTACGCAGAACCGGTTAAAGCCCTGTACCACCAAGACCAAAGTCTATCGATTATCGTAAGTATTAGCGATGTAAGTCTCAGGTTAAGACTATACACACCTACCTTGATTTCGGCCTCCCATAGACACATAGTCATAATACCAATGGGATTCCGAGGGGTCTATCCAGAGCGAAGCTGTTTCCCGTACCATCGGTGAAACACAACCTTCTATCGCACTTGCATAAGTATCCAATACTTAAATATATGAGAACTATGCCGTCGTGCCCTCACCATGCGCACAAGTGCAATACTAGCCTATTCCGCATTATCGATGTCATGTCTCGATAATACTCCGGCTAGGGATATTTAATGATTAATCCTTCGTGGACTGATACTGTCTCATATCATCTCAATCCAGGAACTAATCATATGGACCTCTCTTCATTTATACATCTATGGTGATCTAATCACAAATGATGAGAGTGAAATTTCCTTGTCACATAGTTAATTTGTACAACAACACCGTGATCTATACAAATAGTGACGCTATGGGTCATATTATCCAACAATCTCCCACTTGGCACATAGCCAGTCACTCGAGTGTCTAACACCCGAACTATGTACGGTTCGCTCAAATTGCTGAGAAAAGATTTTCGTCAGCGGATTTGTTTGATAATCGTCTGACGCGATTTATACGATCATCACATCGCCACGATGTGTGATCCGAACGAATCAGATGATATAGAAGTATATATCTGGATCGTCGACGAGACCTTTAATTCCTTAGCTTGTGCTGACGCCTAGCTCAGCTCCTAAAAGAACTATATCTAATCTAATTAGATTTATTTTCGATCCAAATGGCTTCTATTGCTGCCTCAGCTGCAGCAATAATCCGCATTTGTTGTTTATTCGGCAACAGTTATCTTGCTCAGAATATTCCAGCTCACTGTCCCGTTATTCAAACTTTATAGTACCGTAGTAGTTAATTATTTGGAAACTTGCAGCGGTGATCCCAGTCACTTCAAGTTGTCCATCTCCATAGTTTAAGACAACATCTTTAGTTCTCTCAGATACTAACAGATGTTCTTAATCTTCAATCCAGTGACTATCACTTGGACTGACCTGACCGTGACTCCATATGCTCGAAGCGTATGAGACACCAATACAAGTACATTTTAAATGTACAATTTCCAGAGAGTGTTAACAACTCCAAATCTATCCCAGTAGATCTTTATTCCTCGAATAAAGGTTGTTACTCCCCAGAATTCTACGGAGAATTTCTATTAAAGAATATCTATGAAAGCCAAGCTTTCACCAATTGCTTTATGGGAATTTCATTGTCAGTGCCCTCTCCCACTAACCTCCTTATATACACAAGAATTATTTCGTTTTGAGTCAAATCATAAACCATTATGATTATTTCAAAACGACAGTTCCAAGAACCTTATGCTTGTTTAATCCAAACATGGATCGAATAACCCGCAAACCCTTGTTTGGTTATACAAAATCGTCAGAATGTTATAAACATTCTCCAAAATGGTTTCCTTTTCAGGAAAGCGATTTTGATCTGCAACTGACACATTTCATAAATGAAATATGCAGTTATCAACAAGCATCTTCAAAATGGATTTACCATGGCAACAGGTAAAAGGTTGAACCGTTATTAACACAATGTTGATAACGATACCTTTCCGTCAAAAGCCCAGCTTTGTACGTTGGTATGTTGCCTACCATGTATGTCTTCCTTGAAGACGTTAATGTACCAATAGGCACAATGCCTTGTGGTACAACAACTAGTATCCAAAATAGTTGTTATACATGGAATCCATTTCGGATTCATGGCACTTTGCCATAATAGGGAGTCGATACCTCGTATCACTTCCTTAAAACGTAGTCGGTGGTATACCTTCATAAGATTGACATCTTTATGAGGTTAGATCAGAAACCCATACCCTAGGTTGTTTTCTGACTCTATCCGATCTACGAGTGTCTTGTGTATTGAAGATTAATGGTATAGATTCATCATAGATGAACTATTTGTGTTCCATTAAGGACTTCGTGCCTTGAATAGTATTACTCCAATTTTCATTGAGTATCACTATCCTCCCACTGACCACTGCATATCGGTATACCTCTCAGGAAAAACCGCATGGTGAGCAACAATCACATTGTTCTCATGTGAGATTTATAAGTACTATACTTATGGTTTCCCTTAGGATAACCTATATTGGCACTTATCCAATTTGGGTCCTTAGTTTGGTATCATCCAAACGTTATGCCTGGCATACCCAAATTATCAGGAATGAGAAACCTCGTTTCTTCCTGTTCATATCCTATATGACATCTGTCAAACAGATTTATATGGAACCTTATTCTAAATAAGTTATTGCACTGTTAAAACTTATCCGTTGAAGGAAATGGTAGCTCAGAGCGACTCATGATTAGCCTTATCATGTCTAACATGATTCGGTTAATCCGTTCGGACACACCGTCACTTTGACGTGTTCCGGGAGGAGTCCTCATTTGAAAGAATACTATACTCTTTCAAGTATATAAGAAACTTATTGCTTAAGTATTTTCCATTACGGTCTTACCGTGACGGTATAATACTATAGCCGATCTGTTTGTCTATTTCGTGTCGAAACTCTAAAAGTTTCCGATTTGTGTTCTTTAAAAGAAAACATAACCATAACGTGATGCCACATCCGTTTAAGGTCACGAAATATTCATGTTCACATCTAGCCTAGCTAGATATGGGCCCACTTACTTCACCATGAATAGGGCTAACAGGTCGGTGGCCCTTATACTATTACCAAGTAAATAGTATTTTAGGTACTTTACCTAATAAACTAGATTCGCAGACCTTATTTGAATAGTCAAATCAGTCCTAGTACCCACTCTTCAAAAGTGTGGATATACGAGTCTCGTTAAATTGTGTCCTAGACAACAATGCCACAAATAAGTCTTTATTGATCAAATCAATTTGAGCTATTTATTTGTCATTTTATATGTTTGAGATTTTATTTATATTCAAAATATAAATTCTGTTATTTACATCTAATATATTTATCTCAGTATCATCTTTATATAATAAAACACTTAGTGTTCTATAATATAAAGGTTTTATCCGCAACGGATTAACACTGATATAGAGATAATGTCTCTAGTCAAACTAGTTACATTATAACAGTTCCTAATTTAAGTACACACCCGAAGGGTAGTTCCTAAACTTAGGTATCTACGGTCGAAACAGCGACTTTCGTCCCGTTTCCGATTCGCAGAGCAATCTCAGCTTGAAGTCAGTATCCTGCTCAAAGCAGATTCTGAACATCAATACATATATTTTTTGTACCACACTAAGTATTTAAAATCTAATTTCAATACTAGCTGTGAACATAACTAAGACAAACATTTTTAAAGAAGAGCCCTGCCCTTTCTTTAATTCCTTCATGTCTGCCATATCCAAATGGTAGTCACTTTGGGATATGTCAATTATCCTTTTCAATATTTCAGAAACCTTAGGCCAAGCCTTGGTTTTTAGAATATCGAAACGATGTGCACCTCGTGCTACATGCCCAATTGCAAACTTTGACTTTATCTCCTCTAGAATAGTCAATTAATTCTCCAAGAATTATAAATTGCAATTTTAATACTTCTTAAATCTAAAATTAGATTTATGACAAGTATATTAAATTAAGCATTAAAGTCATTATCACATAAATCTTCCAAAGATTTTATGCTCTACTTATTTTGCTTAATTTTGGGCGTAAGGTATAATAAGTTATTTTATCAAATAAATAACCTATTATTTATTCCCAATTTGAAAATTAAATCATTTAAAATATTTTAATCCCAGATTATATTTTAAATATCCAACTTTTCAATTTTATCTTGATTACAATAGTCCAACTATTTAATCAACGATTAGTGGTACTATATATATTATAATGATTATAATAGTCCAACTATATAATCAAATATAATCCAAATTAATTAACCTCAATTACATTGATTACTATAATCCAATTATAAAATCAACTGTAAACTGAATTAATTAATCCAAATATATTGATTAATATAATCCAATTATATATAATCAAGTATAATACAGTCCAACTGTTTATTAAAACATCAATTTAAATATTAGTCTAACTAACATTTAATCTAATGACGAAATAATTTAAATGAGCGCGTATGGCGAGTAATTGAACGAGTATTACAAATTCAATTCTTGCCTCCCACTATTTTTCGTCGAGCCTCTAACCCTCTGTCGAGTACTCGGGAAACCGTGTTTCCTAGTGGGCTAGGATCCCGTTAAATATCACACAATCTTGACTTTGGCCAACAAATTGTATGATAATTAACTAGGTAGATCTTGAAGATCAATTGGATCTCATCCAACTCCTAGATCCAGTAGGTGGACATCCAAGTCCCAAACATATATCATATATATGCCTATACATCGAATGTATACCCTAACATTTTTCCTCTGAATCAACTAGGCCTTGGCTTTGGCACAACAAACCTAGTGATCCCAGTCAAGCGCGGACCCATTGACATGGAAGCTTCGTAATCAATGTCAATGGACAAGAAGTGGTCTTGACTTTGGCCAACAAACCACAACTTGGACACGACACCGATATGGAACAAAGCCTCGTGATTAAAACACATCTTCGACGGACAAAGGCTTGACTTTGGCCAACAACCCCTGCCAATCTCGGATCTTGAGTAAGAATCACTCAATGGAAGGAAAATAAACGCTTGATATTTAACGAGGGTTTTTCGCGTGCAAATTGGCTACCAATTTATTATCTTTGTTAAGGTCTCATCATCATACACCCTTAAACATGCATTTTAAACACATAATAAAGCGCATATGAAATAAAATAATAATGATATGCGGATGGATACTTTACATTGATCCTAGATCAAATCTCTCATTTTCTCTCTCTAAGCTAGAACAAATATTTCTTCTACCCGTTACACTACACTTCTAAAGAAACCTCATTTACATTGAGGGGAATAGGTGAGAAGAGAATACAAAGAAATAAGAGATAAGGCTGGACTCGCAGGTCCAATTAATAAATCAAATTTATTACAATTTCCAAAATCGCCCCACCCGACTAATATCCATCCGATATATATTATTCATGCATCACAACCATGTATTCATACAAGCATGTTATCAATCAATCTAATCAAATTAATTAATCTGATAATTAGTGATCATCCAATGTTCAAACAAAGATTTGATTTTGTTCGAGTCAAACTCGTATTGCGAACACGTACTCAAAGTACGATTTCTCAAATAAAATTAAATTACATAATTAAATCCAATTTAATACGTATTTAATTCTAATTCATTATTTAATTCCAAATTAAATATTACACTTTATAAATAAACCTTTACGACTTAAATTCCAAATTTAATCGTTACGGGTCTCAAAGCCCGATTAATATCCAATATTAATTTAATTAAAGTCCAATGGGCTTTTAATTAATTTCTTGAGGCGTGGACTTTTGGTCAACTCGGGTCAAACCCGCAACCAAAGTCCAATCCGGGAGTTACCCCATAAGCCCATAAATTAATTTAGGCCCATTAGGCCCAATTAAACGTTAAAGGTTCATTAGTCGCATTTGTGCCTTTTGGAAGCGGTATTGGCCTAATTGGATCCAACCAATTTTGGCCTAAACCAACTTTGTACAACAAAGTCCAATAAACCCAATAACAACTTTAAAAGCCCAAATCCAATTTTAAGCCCAATAATTTAATTCCAAAAATTCCAAATTTTCCAATTAAATTACCTAAAGTGTATAGCATTATTAATTACCCAAATCAAAGTTTCCAAAACATGAAATTTGTCCAATTAATCATGCTTAACATCAATTAATCATATCCAACATAATTTGATCAAAATCAAACCGAATTAATACATGCTAAAGTCTCGGCCATAAGGGAAAAAATGCCCAAATCAAATTCAATCCAATTGAACCCAATCAAACATAAATTCAACATCCCCAAATGATTTCAAAGTCATCCAATGAACAAAAAATCAAAAATCCAAGACATTAGGGAGCTTGCCAAATTCGGCCATCCAAAGCAATTTGGGGAGAATTGTTCCAAACTAATTTTCAACAAATTGATCATCAATCCTCAATTAAACATACTTTAAGCATTCTAAATCATCCAATTTCATTAAACATGCTCAAAATCAAATTTACCCAAATTTCAATTTGGCCAACAATAAGCAAATTGGGGAAAATTGTTCCAAACACTTTTTCATCAAATTGATCTAATCAATCATCAATTAAACAACATTTAAGCATTCTAATTCATCAATTTCATTAAACATGCTCAAAATCAAGTTTACCCAAATTAAAGTTTTGGCCAACATTAAGCAAATTGGGGAAAATCAATCCAATTAATTTTTCATCAAATTGATTACATATAACTCTAAGTTATCCATATACAAGCATTCTTAAACAAACAATTTGTCAAAATCATGCTTAAATCAAAAAGCCCCAAATTTTGCTCAAGAACCCTAAATTCGTTTTATGCAACCAATAGCTCAAGATACCATTGTTGAGTTTCAATCAAGTCCCAAGAATCATCAATCATGCATAAAAACGAGTTGAATACAACCAAGGAGTAAGGCGGAATACATACTCACATTGATGGGTTGATGCTAGGAAGAACAAGACCCATTTTCCTCCTCCATGAAGCTCGGTTTTTGACTCCTGTGAACTGCTGGACTGCTCGGTTTTGGGCTGTGAAATTCCTCCAAGATTCGGCCATGGGAGACTCCATGGAAGCTCCAAGCTTCAAGCTCCAGAATGGATTCCAAGCTCATAAATTCGTTTCCCTATCACCTATGTGTAACCCAAGGTGTGTGCTGCTAGCACTAGTTCATCTTTTTTGCTTCTCACAAATTCGGTCTAACCAAAAAATTAGAGAAGAAATCGGCAGTGAGTCGTGAGAGGGAGAAGAGAGAAAGAGAGGGAAAATGGTTTCTACAAGAAACCGTAAATGAGAGAGAGAATTATATGAAAAGAAAAATGTATTTTGGTTTATATATTTTCCAAAAATAAAATAAACCATATACAACTTTTCAATTTTCCAAAATACCAAAAGTCAAAAGCCAAAAGCAAAAAGCATTTAAAGCTTTTCAACTACCACATCAATCACTCAAATCAAATGACAACTTGTCACATCACTCAAAGTGACATTTGATTTGACGTTTGATGTGACTAGCGATTTGACGCTCGATTTGACTTGCGTGCCGCACTCGAATTCGAAATGTGAATGCGCTCGCAAATAATCCCGGGCTCGGGTTCGTTAATTCCAAATTAACGAATTTTCCGTTGCGTCGTAATTAAATGATTACGCCTAGCGAAATCACTATTCACGTCGCTAACGAATTAAAATCTAATTTTAATTCCGCGTCGAAATCCAATTTCTAATAATATATCAGATATATTATTTTATCGATTAATTCCAAATTAATCGTTCTCTCTCTTTAATTAATATTTTATCCCAGATAAAATATCTCCGTGATTAATCCCAGATTAATTTTCTCTCTCTTCTAATTAATCTCAGATAAATTTTCTCTCTCATCCAATTAATCCCAGATTAATTAAAGTGCGAGTCATACGTCATCGGTGAATCTTCAGGAAGCGACCCATGAGATCTCCGGATATGTTGGCAGTAAATACGGTCGTCGGATTATCCGAACACGTAAGTACCTCGTACTACATTTATACCGATTTACAAGACAAGGTTGGCTTCTAGCAAATCGCCATGCCTACCCAATTCTCCAGAAATATTTTTACAGGAATATATAGATATGTATCAAGCGTAGTATACCGTAGTATTGTGCATATCGGCCCAGTATCGGATAGTCACGTGCTAGGGCTGGGGCTGGATAAGTGTCTTCCCCGTCTGAAGCACATGTCGGATGTCTGGTAACTAGTCTCTATAATAGGATATGCATGACCTAGTCATAATATCCCGATGGTTGTGCAACACTTAAGAGCACTAATACCGTATCCTGCGTGACATCATCTCCACTATGACTGAAGTGATACTTCCGTCTTGACATAACACCCAATACACTACGACTCTCTGATAAACCCAGAAGTGGTGTACGCAGAACCGGTTAAAGCCCTGTACCACCAAGACCAAAGTCTATCGATTATCGTAAGTATTAGCGATGTAAGTCTCAGGTTAAGACTATACACACCTACCTTGATTTCGGCCTCCAATAGACACATAGTCATAATACCAATGGGATTCCGAGGGGTCTATCCAGAGCGAAGCTGTTTCCCGTACCATCGGTGAAACACAACCTCCTATCGCACTTGCATAAGTATCCAATACTTAAATATATGAGAACTATGCCGTCGTGCCCTCACCACGCGCACAAGTGCAATACTAGCCTATTCCGCATTATCGATGTCCTGTCTCGATAATACTCCGGCTAGGGATATTTAATGATTAATCCTTCGTGGACTGATACTGTCTCATATCATCTCAATCCAGGAACTAATCATATGGACCTCTCTTCATTTATACATCTATGGTGATCTAATCACAAATGATGAGAGTGCAATTTCCTTGTCACATAGTTAATTTGTACAACAACACCGTGATCTATACAAATAGTGACGCTATGGGTCATATTATCCAACAATCTCCCACTTGGCACATAGCCAGTCACTCGAGTGTCTAACACCCGAACTATGTACGGTTCGCTCAAATTGCTGAGAAAAGATTTTCGTCAGCGGATTTGTTTGATAACGTCTGACGTGATTTATACGATCATCACATCGCCACGATGTGTGATCCGAACGAATCAGATGATATAGAAGTATATATCTGGATCGTCGACGAGACCTTTAATTCCTTAGCCTGTGCTGACGCCTAGCTCAGCTGCTAAAAGAACTATATCTAATCTAATTAGATTTATTTTCGATCCAAATGGCTTCTATTGCTGCCTCAGCTGCAGCAATAATCCGCATTTGTTGTTTATTCGGCAACAGTTATCTTGCTCGGAATATTCCAGCTCACTGTCCCGTTATTCAAACTTTATAGTACCGTAGTAGTTAATTGTTTGGAAACTTGCAGCGGTGATCCCAGTCACTTCAAGTTGTCCATCTCCATAGTTTAAGACAACATCTTTAGTTCTCTCAGATACTAACAGATGTTCTTAATCTTCAATCCAGTGACTATCACTTGGACTGACCTGATCGTGACTCCATATGCTCGAAGCGTATGAGACACCAATACAAGTACATTTTAAATGTACAATTTCCAGAGAGTGTTAACAACTCCAAATCTATCCCAGTAGATCTTTATTCCTCGAATAAAGGTTGTTACTCCCCAGAATTCTACGGAGAATTTCTATTAAAGAATATCTATGAAAGCCAAGCTTTCACCAATTGCTTTATGGGAATTTCATTGTCAGTGCCCTCTCCCACTAACCTCCTTATATACACAAGAATTATTTCGTTTTGAGTCAAATCATAAACTATTATGATTATTTCAAAACGACAGTTCCAAGAACCTTATGCTTACATTAATCCAAACATGGATCGAATAACCCGCAAACCTCGTTTGTTGGTTATACAAAATCGTCAGAATGTTATAAACATTCTCCAAAATGTTTCCTTTTCAGGAAAGCGATTTTGATCTGCAACTGACACATTTCATAAATGAAATATGCAGTTATCAACAAGCATCTTCAAAATGGATTTACCATGGCAACAGGTAAAAGGTTGAACCGTTATTAACATAATGTTGATAACGATACCTTTCCGTCAAAAGCCCAGCTTTGTACGTTGGTATGTTGCCTACCATGTATGTCTTCCTTGAAGACGTTTAATGTACCAATAGGCACAATGCCTTGTGGTACAACAACTAGTATCCAAAATAGTTGTTATACATGGAATCCATTTCGGATTCATGGGACTTTGCCATAATAGGGAGTCGATACCTCGTATCACTTTCTCAAAACGTAGTCGGTTGGTATACCTTCATAAGATTGACATCTTTATGAGGTTAGATCAGAAACCCATACCCTAGGTTGTTTTCTGACTCTATCCGATCTACGAGTGTCTTGTGTGTTTGAAGATTAATGGTATAGATTCATCATAGATGAACTATTTATGTTCCATTAAGGACTTCGTGCCTTGAATAGTATTACTCCAATTTTCATTGAGTATCACTATCCTCCCACTGACCACTGCATATCGGTATACCTCTCAGGAAAAACCGCATGGTGAGCAACAATCACATTGTTCTCATGTGAGATTTATAAGTACTATACTTATGGTTTCCCTTAGGATAACCTATATTGGCACTTATCCAATTTGGGTCCTTAGTTTGGTATCATCCAAACGTTATGCATGGCATACCCAAATTATCAGGAATGAGAAACCTCGTTTCTTCCCTGTTCATATCCTATATGACATCTGTCAAACAGATTTATATGGAACCTTATTCTAAATAAGTTATTGCACTGTTAAAACTTATCCGTTGAAGGAAATAGTAGCTCAGAGCGACTCATGATTAGCCTTATCATGTCTAACATGATTCGGTTAATCCGTTCGGACACACCGTCACTTTGACGTGTTCCGGGAGGAGTCCTCATTTGAAAGAATACTATACTCTTTCAAGTATATAAGAAACTTATTGCTTAAGTATTTTCCATTACGGTCTTACCGTGACGGTATAATACTATAGCCGATCTGTTTGTCTATTTCGTGTCGAAACTCTAAAAGTTTCCGATTTGTGTTCTTTAAAAGAAACACATAACCATAACGTGATGCCACATCCGTTTAAGGTCACGAAATATTCATGTTCACATCTAGCCTAGCTAGATATGGGCCCACTTACTTCACCATGAATAGGGCTAACAGGTCGGTGGCCCTTATACTATTACCAAGTAAATAGTATTTTAGGTACTTTACCTAATAAACTAGATTCGCAGACCTTATTTGAATAGTCAAATCAGTCCTAGTACCCACTCTTCAAAACGAGTCTCGTTAAATTGTGTCCTAGACAACAATGCCACAAATAAGTCTTTATTGATCAAATCAATTTGAGCTATTTATTTGTCATTTTATATGTTTGAGATTTTATTTATATTCAAAATATAAATTCTGTTATTTACATCTAATATATTTATCTCAGTATCATCTTTATATAATAAAACACTTAGTGTTCTATAATATAAAGGTTTTATCCGCAACGGATTAAACACTGATATAGAGATAATGTCTCTAGTCAAACTAGTTACATTATAACAGTTCCTAATTTAAGTACACACCCGAAGGGTAGTTCCTAAACTTAGGTATCTACGGTCGAAACAGCGACTTTCGTCCCGTTTCCGATTCGCAGAGCAATCTCAGCTTGAAGTCAGTATCCTGCTCAAAGCAGATTCTGAACATCAATACATATATTTTTTGTACCACACTAAGTATTTAAAATCTAATTTCAATACTAGCTGTGAACATAACTAAGACAAACATTTTTAAAGCAAGAGCCTTGCCCTTTCTTTAATTCCTTCATGTCTGCCATATCCAAATGGTAGTCACTTTGGGATATGTCAATTATCCTTTTCAATATTTCAGAAACCTTAGGCCAAGCCTTGGGTTTTTAGAATATCGAAACGATGTGCACCTCGTGCTACATGCCCAATTGCAAACTTTGACTTTATCTCCTCTAGAATAGTCAATTAATTCTCCAAGAATTATAAATTGCAATTTTAATACTTCTTAAATCTAAAATTAGATTTATGACAAGTATATTAAATTAAGCATTAAAGTCATCATCACATAAATCTTCCAAAGATTTTATGCTCTACTTATTTTGCTTAATTTTGGGCGTAAGGTATAATAAGTTATTTTATCAAATAAAATAACCTATTATTTATTCCCAATTTGAAAATTAAATCATTTAAAATATTTTAATCCCAGATTATATTTTAAATATCCAACTTTTCAATTTTATCTTGATTACAATAGTCCAACTATTTAATCAACGATTAGTGGTAATATATATATTATAATGATTATAATAGTCCAACTATATAATCAAATATAATCCAAATTAATTAACCTCAATTACATTGATTACTATAATCCAATTATAAAATCAACTGTAAACTGAAATTAATTAATCCAAATATATTGATTAATATAATCCAATTATATATAATCAAGTATAATACAGTCCAACTGTTTATTAAAACATCAATTTAAATATTAGTCTAACTAACATTTAATCTAATGACGAAATAATTTAAATGAGCGCGTATGGCGAGTAATTGAACGAGTATTACAAATTCAATTCTTGCCTCCCACTATTTTTCGTCGAGCCTCTAACCCTCTGTCGAGTACTCGGGAAACCGTGTTTCCTAGTGGGCTAGGATCCCGTTAAATATCACACAATCTTGACTTTGGCCAACAAATTGTATGATAATTAACTAGGTAGATCTTGAAGATCAATTGGATCTCATCCAACTCCTAGATCCAGTAGGTGGACATCCAAGTCCCAAACATATATCATATATATGCCTATACATCGAATGTATACCCTAACATTTTTCCTCTGAATCAACTAGGCCTTGGCTTGGGCACAACAAACCTAGTGATCCCAGTCAAGCGTGGACCCATTGACATGGAAGCTTCGTAATCAATGTCAATGGACAAGAAGTGGTCTTGACTTTGGCCAACAAACCACAACTTGGACACGACACCGATATGGAACAAAGCCTCGTGATTAAAACACATCTTCGACGGACAAAGGCTTGACTTTGGCCAACAACCCCTGCCAATCTCGGATCTTGAGTAAGAATCACTCAATGGAAGGAAAATAAACGCTTGATATTTAACGAGGGTTTTTCGCGTGCAAATTGGCTACCAATTTATTATCTTTGTTAAGGTCTCATCATCATATACCCTTAAACATGCATTCTAAACACATAATAAAGCGCATATGAAATAAAATAATAATGATATGCGGATGGATACTTTACATTTATCCTAGATCAAATCTCTCATTTTCTCTCTCTAAGCTAGCACAAATATTTCTTCTACCCGTTACACTACACTTCTAAAGAAACCTCATTTACATTGAGGGGAATAGTGAGAAGAGAATACAAAGAAATAAGAGATAAGGCTGGACTCGCAGGTCCAATTAATAAATCAAATTTATTACAATTTCCAAAATCGCCCCACCCGACTAATATCCATCCGATATATATTATTCATGCATCACAACCATGTATTCATACAAGCATGTTATCAATCAATCTAATCAAATTAATTAATCTGATAATTAGTGATCATCCAATGTTCAAACAAAGATTTGATTTTGTTCGAGTCAAACTCGTATTGCGAACACGTACTCAAAGTACGATTTCTCAAATAAAATTAAATTACATAATTAAATCCAATTTAATACGTATTTAATTCTAATTCATTATTTAATTCCAAATTAAATATTACACTTTATAAAATAAACCTTTACGACTTAAATTCCAAATTTAATCGTTACGGGTCTCAAAGCCCGATTAATATCCAATATTAATTTAATTAAAGTCCAATGGGCTTTTAATTAATTTCTTGAGGCGTGGACTTTTGGTCAACTCGGGTCAAACCCGCAACCAAAGTCCAATCCGGGAGTTACCCCATAAGCCCATAAATTAATTTAGGCCCATTAGGCCCAATTAAACGTTAAAGGTTCATTAGTCGCATTTGTGCCTTTTGGAAGCGGTATTGGGCCTAATTGGATCCAACCAATTTTGGCCTAAACCAACTTTGTACAACAAAGTCCAATAAACCCAATAACAACTTTAAAAGCCTAAATCCAATTTTAAGCCCAATAATTTAATTCCAAAAATTCCAAATTTTCCAATTAAATTACCTAAAGTGTATAGCATTATTAATTACCCAAATCAAAGTTTCCAAAACATGAAATTTGTCCAATTAATCATGCTTAACATCAATTAATCATATCCAACATAATTTGATCAAAATCAAACCCAATTAATACATGCTAAAGTCTCGGCCATAAGGGAAAAAATGCCCAAATCAAATTCAATCCAATTGAACCCAATCAAACATAAATTCAACATCCCCAAATGATTTCTAAGTCATCCAATGAACAAAAAATCAAAAATCCAAGACATTAGGGAGCTTGCCAAATTCGGCCATCCAAGCAATTTGGGGAAAATTGTTCCAAACTAATTTTCAACAAATTGATCCAATCAATCCTCAATTAAACATACTTTAAGCATTCTAAATCATCCAATTTCATTAAACATGCTCAAAATCAAATTTACCCAATTTCAATTTTGGCCAACAATAAGCAAATTGGGGAAAATTGTTCCAAACACTTTTTCATCAAATTGATCTAATCAATCATCAATTAAACAACATTTAAGCATTCTAATTCATCCAATTTCATTAAACATGCTCAAAATCAAGTTTACCCAAATTAAAGTTTTGGCCAACATTAAGCAAATTGGGGAAAATCAATCCAATTAATTTTTCATCAAATTGATTACATATAACTCTAAGTTATCCATATACAAGCATTCTTAAACAAACAATTTGTCAAAATCATGCTTAAATCAAAAAGCCCCAAATTTTGCTCAAGAACCCTAAATTCGTTTTATGCAACCAATAGCTCAAGATACCATTGTTGAGTTTCAATCAAGTCCCAAGAATCATCAATCATGCATAAAAACGAGTTGAATACAACCAAGGAGTAAGGCGGAATACATACTCACATTGATGGGTTTGATGCTAGGAAGAACAAGACCCATTTTCCTCCTCCATGAAGCTCGGTTTTTGACTCCTGTGAACTGCTGGACTGCTCGGTTTTGGGCTGTGAAATTCCTCCAAGATTCGGCCATGGGAGACTCCATGGAAGCACCAAGCTTCAAGCTCCAGAAATGGATTCCAAGCTCATAAATTCGTTTCCCTATCACCTATGTGTAACCCAAGGTGTGTGCTAGCACTTGTTCATCTTTTTTGCTTCTCACAAATTCGGTCTAACCAAAAAATTAGAGAAGAAATCGGCAGTGAGCCGTGAGAGGGAGAAGAGAGAAAGAGAGGGAAAATGGTTTCTACAAGAAACCGTAAATGAGAGAGAGAATTATATGAAAAGAAAAATGTAATTTTGGTTTATATATTTTCCAAAAATAAAATAAACCATATACAACTTTTCAATTTTCCAAAATACCAAAAGTCAAAAGCCAAAAGCAAAAAGCATTTAAAGCTTTTCAACTACCACATCAATCACTCAAATCAAATGACAACTTGTCACATCACTCAAAGTGACATTTGATTTGACGCTTGATGTGACTAGCGATTTGACGCTCGATTTGACTTGCGTGCCGCACTCGAATTCGAAATGCGAATGCGCTCGCAAATAATCCCGGGCTCGGGTTCGTTAATTCCAAATTAAAGAATTTTCTGTTGCGTCGTAATTAAATGATTACGCCTAGCGAAATCACTATTCACATCGCTAACGAATTAATTCTAAATTAATTCGTTCGCCCGAATTAAAATCTAATTTTAATTCCGCGTCGAAATCCAATTTCTAATAATATATCAAATATATTATTTTATCGATTAATTCCAAATTAATCGTTCTCTCTCTTTAATTAATATTTTATCCCAGATAAAATATCTCCGTGATTAATCCCAGATTAATCTCCGGATATGTTGGCAGTAAATACGGTCGTCGGATTATCCGAACACGTAAGTACCTCGTACTACGTTTATACCGATTTACAAGACAAGGTTGGCTTCTAGCAAAGCGCCATGCCTACCCAATTCTCCAGAAATATTCTTACAGGAATATATAGATCTGTATCAAGCGTAGTATACCGTAGTATTGTGCATATCGGCCCAGTATCGGATAGTCACGTGCTAGGGCTGGGGCTGGATAAGTGTCTGCCCCGTCCGAAGCACATGTCGGATGTCTTGTAACTAGTCTCTATAATCGGATATGCATGACCTAGTCATAATATCCCGATGGTTGCGCAACACTTAAGAGCACTAATACCGTATCCTGCGTGACATCATCTCCACTATGACTGAAGTGATACTTCCGTCTTGACATCACACCCAATACACTACGACTCTCTGATAAACCCAGAAGTGGTGTACGCAGAACCGGTTAAAGCCCTGTACCACCAAGACCAAAGTCTATCGATTATCGTAAGTATTAGCGATGTAAGTCTCAGGTTAAGACTATACACACCTACCTTGATTTCGGCCTCCCATAGACACATAGTCATAATACCAATGGGATTCCGAGGGGTCTATCCAGAGCGAAGCTGTTTCCCGTACCATCGGTGAAACACAACCTCCTATTGCACTTGCATAAGTATCCAATACTTAAATTAATGAGAACTATGTCGTCGTGCCCTCACAACGCGCACAAGTGCAATACTAGTCTATTCCGCATTATCGATGTCCTGTCTCGATAATACTCCGGCTAGGGATATTTAATGATTAATCCTTCGTGGACTGATACTGTCTCATATCATCTCAATCCAGGAACTAATCATATGGACCTCTCTTCATTTATACATCTATGGTGATCTAATCACAAATGATGAGAGTGCAATTTCCTTGTCACATAGTTAATTTGTACAACAACACCGTGATCTGTACAAATAGTGACGCTATGGGTCATATTATCCAACAACCAGTTCGAGTCATAAATAGTGAGAGTCCAGTCAGGTCAAATAGAAGTCATAAGTTAGTTTCTGATTATGTGTTAGTCATTGTAAAGACATGTGTAATTATGTTTTCAGTAATTTAAAGTTAGTTTGCATGTTCAGTTGTTAATTTGGGCTATGGACCCATACTTATGATAAATAAATAGAGGAACGAGTAATAATATTGTTATGCTTTTTGAGTCAGAGGCTTATGGGGTTAGTACTCCTGAATCGGGGATGTTACAATTAATAGTAGGTTTGGATATTGTTAGATTAGTCTAAACCATTGGGAAATATTGTTCCGATTTTCTTGAAAAATCAAGATGGTTAGTGACTTAGTTACTAAGTCAAATTAGGTCATCTAAATATATATCCGTTTTAGGATATAATAGTCTAGAGAGAATAGTTTCTTTTACAGTAAGAATTGACCTGAATTAGTTCATGTCTCGAGATTCTTGACTGCATTAAGAAAACCTCATTAAGTGTTTGTTTATCTGATAATGACGTTTCTTGGCTTTAGTAACCTCTAAAGATAGTGTGTCTGACACAGTTTGCTTATCAATTATTTACTATTGTTGTGAATAGTTGAAGGCAACTTATAAAGCTGAAGAAAGGAGATATGTATAGTTATGTGTAGAGAATATCGATTCACACAATATGACGACTATAGATATTGGATACCATATCATTATTTAATGATTATTTTGATATTGATATCAGAACTTACGACTATTGGATAGTTGCTTGTTCTTTATAAACAGTTATTTCATATTTTAATATGACTAGTAGTGTCATTGATGAAGAGATAAATATTAAGAAAAAAATTTGGTTAAGTAAATAACTTAAAACAGTGCTTTATAAGATTTTATCACTTAAGCATTAGATGCTTTTTATGTATGGTAAATGATGGTCTGATATGAGATCATACCATATATCCTTATCCATTAATTGAATATTGTATTCGGGAAGTGATTAAATCTCATTTAACCAATGATTGTCATTGGACCACAAATTTATTAAACTAATACATTGGATGTATGTAGTTTAATGAACTATAAATTGCCTTGGATAGTTTTCTTTACTTTTTAACTTAGTTAATGAGTTGTCATGACTTAGTTACATGTTTCAAAAAGAATGCATATTGAACGTCTTGAATGGTTCGAGAACTTTCAATATGTTTCTGATGAAACACGAATAGAATATTTTGACTGGTTCAAAGATATTCAATTTAAAGTTTTGAAAACTATATCTTCAAAATTCATCATGAGTCTTTCAATTGTTCAAAGATGTTTGATATAATCAAACATATGAAATTATGACAATTAGTTCTAAGATTATTCAATAAATATGATTATTACTCAATATTATTCTTCTACGATTCCATCATGATGGAATTGGTCAGTGGGAGAAATCGAATCTTTTATGATTTGATTCGTTTGATATTGAGTGTTACTGTACGGGCCAAATTTGGTCCAGAGGCAGTTTTGTATTTTTCTTTGGGCCCGACATTGAATGCACCCCAGAAACCTCCAAACTAAACCTCGAAGATATAATGCAGGCCCAGGCCCAGTAAGCACCGGCACCCATAACCGAATGGCCTCACAAATGACCAACCCACGTAACGCCCAAGCTCATAAACCCCCATTTAATAAATCGTCTGATCCAGCCTACAACGGGCAGAAGGCGACATTAAACCCCCTCACGAAATCATCCCAACAGTTAAGTAATAAAGGGGAAATAAAGGCACACGTTACTGAGGAGAGGTATAAGAAAGAAACAAGGTTCCAGGAGGAGGGACATTGGTCTTCGGACTCTCCCACTCACAGTTCTAAGGTACCATAAAAGTTCGCCACACTTCCGACCTACCGCCCTCACGGCACCTCACGAAGTTCAAGGTATCATCCAACTTTTAACTTCCCACCTACTACTTCCTTAGTCCCTTCACTGACTTGGGCATCGGAGTGCCTACGGCATCCACCACACCGATGGGTAGACCTTCTCCGCTCATCCCATTTCCTTTGTTTTGCAGGATCGCCAATGCCCTCTCACGAAATCTCGATTGTAGGCCTCAGGCGAAAACCATCGTCTGCAGTTTGGCGCCCACCGTGGGGCCCTAGCGATTCACAGCAAACCAAAGCTCTTGGTCAAAGCAACGAACTCACAAAGCATCGGCATGGCATCAAGCAGCGAGCCATCAGACTTAGTTGCCAACCAGTTGGACACTCTTCAGGAACACCTACGTATACTTGAAGAGGAGAATTTAGTCATGAAAAGCACCAATGGCAATCTTCAAAGGCAGCTGGAGCGCCTTACCTCCCTTCGTAACCAAATGGAATCGATGAATCCCTCAGAAGCTCCGGGTCGCCAACCTGACTCAATGGGGGTTCCAAAGGTAGAGCGAAATGAGGGCCCCCTTCAAGGAGATAGACTTGCTGGTCATGGAAGCAATCAACAAAATCATTCGGCTGACATTGTAACAGCTACAACGATGCGTCAAGAGATGGAGGAATTCAAGGAAGCTATTTTGTCTAGCTTACCTGGGGTCAGGCTATTGTTGAGAAAGAGTAGGTCATGAACTTTGGCTGACGCTCCATTCGACGAGGGGATTAACTCGGTTGAACTACCACAGAAATTTAGCCCCCCTGAAATGAAATTGTAAGATGGATCAACCGACCCCGATGACAATATAATCCAATAAAAGTATAAAATGATGTCCACGAGCCTTACTCCACATCAAAGGGAAGCAGGGTTGTGTCGAGGGTTTGGGGAAATGTTGGCCGGTCCAGCCCTCACATGGTTCATAAATCTATCGTTTGGGTCGATTGGGTCTTACAAGGAATTGGCAGACAAGTTCGTGGGACACTTTGCTAGTTCGTGCAAGTTTGAGAAGACCACAGACGACCTCAATTTGATCCAGCAACGGAAAGAAGAGTCCATTCGAAGCTACGTCTCGCGATTCAACAAAGAAAGGATTGCTATCCCAAATCTCCATCAGCCGACAGTGGTGGAGGCATTCAGAAATGGATTGTTGGTAGACAGTAGCCTCTATAAGAAGCTGACAAAAAATTGATGCTACTCCATGGATCAGGCATTGACAAGAGCCCGAACGGAGATCAGATGGGAGGAAGATAGGAGGAATATGAGTAAAGAGAGGTCTTTAAATCCTCGGGAGAGGGGAATGGGTCCGCCAGGCGACCAAAGGAATCTTTTAAAAGAAACCTGCATTCAACCGATCGAAGAACACTCCGTCTGATGGATTCCCGATCCTATGACTGGACGGCCAACCATGGGCCAGCCCCATTCGACAGAAGAGAAAGCACTTCTAATGTTACACCACGTCTCCCGGACTACAACTTCACTATCTCACCGAGAGAACTCGTTTCAGTCCTCAGGAAGATGGGAAATGAGTTAAAGTGGCCTCCACGGTCCAAGGAAAGCTCAAGGAAGAAAGAAACCAACAGATGGTGTGAGTTTCATCGAGACTACGGGCACACGACGGCTGACTGCATAACCTTGAGGTTAGAAGTCATGGAGCTACTAAATAGAGGACACTTGAAAGACCTGTTGACAGAGAAGGGAAAAGCCACATTGGCCCGAAGAGAAGAAAGAGAAGACCGAGTGGGAGCCCCACTACCACCCCCAATCAACAGCACTGTCAACGTTATTTCTGGAGGTTCGAAAGTGAGCGGAGTCTCTTATTCAGCAGTGAAGCGGCAGACGAGGATGTTTTCATCAGTCGTCTCGGACCACGAGTGAACTGTGACAGGGAATCATACTGGCTTAGTAATTGAGTTTTCAGACGATCAATTGTCCAGTCATGCGAACCTACACCACGATGCCCTAGTGATATCCCTTCAAGTGGCCAACTTTATGGTTAAAATAGTACTGGTCGACACTGGATCATCCGCCAATATTATCTTTTTGTCAGCACTCAATGATATGGGAGGAGGATTAGAAAAAAATGAGCCGACGGTCTACAGCTCTGATTGGTTTCAGCGGGGAATAAAAGTTCACAATGGACGAAATTTGTCTCCCAGTGTATGCAGGTGGAATGAATAAAATGGTTACGTTCTTGGTCCTCGACAGCCCGTCAGCCTACAATATAATATTGGGACGGTCGTGGATTCATGAGATGCAGGCAGTTTCCTCCACGTATCACCAAATGCTGAAATTCCCAACTCAATGGGGGGTCCAGTAGATTAGAGGGGACCGACTTGCTTCCAGGACTTGCTACCAGACCACCATGAAGCCTAAAACTCAGTCGGCATAGCAATTACAGGAAGGGTCTCGTCGAGAGCATGTTAATGAACCGAAAATGGAGGAACTTGACAAGATCCAGATTCACCCGCAATACCCAGACCACAAGACCCGTGCTGGAGCCGACCTTGATCCCTCGTTACGATCAGAACTAGTAGAATTCATCCAGAAACACCAAGATTGTTTCGCTTGGTCGCATGGGGATATGACAGGGATAGATCCTGAGTTGATGACTCATGAGCTGCATGTGGACCTATCTTTCCCACCCATCAAGCAGAAGAGAAGGAAGTTCGCCCCAAAGAGGAATCAAGTTATTGATGAAGAAGTACAGAAGTTGTTGGAGAATGGAGCAGTCAGAGAGGTGCAGTATCCGAATTCGTAGTCGTGCATAAGAAGAATGGAAAATGGCGAGTCTGCATCGACTTCACTGACTTGAACAATGCATGCCGAAAGGATTCTTTTCCACTACCACATATAGACTCGCTGGTTGATGCGACAGCAGGGCATGAACTTTTGAGTTTCATGGTTGCGTACTCAGGCTACAATCAGATCCTTATGCATCCGAATGATCAGGAAAAAATGGCTTTCATCACCAACATGGGGATCTACTGCTACAAAGTAATGCCATTTGGACTGAAGAACGTGGGTGCCACCTACCAACGGCTTGTAAACAAAATGTCCAGCCGATAGATTAGGAAGACAATGGAGGTCTATATCGATGACATGCTGGTAAAGTCCCTGCGAGTTGAGCAGCACTTGGAACATCTTGAGGAGGCTTTCGGAGTAATGAAGAAGTATGGAATGAAGTTGAACCCAACCAAATGCGCTTTTGGAGTAGCTTCGGGAAAATTCCTAGGGTACCTAGTCACGCGGTGAGGAATTGAAGCCAATCCGGAATAGATAAAGTCCATTCTTAATATTCCACCCCGACGAATCAGAAAGAAGTCATGCGACTTGCAGGAAGAATTGCGGCTCTCAATAGATTCATATCCAAGTCAACCGACAAGATCTTTTTGTTCTTCTCCACCATTGGAAAGTCAAAGAAGTTTGAGTGGACCCCGGACTACGAAGAGGCCTTAACCAGACTGAAAGAATACTTGACCATGCCACCGCTCTTGTCCAAGCCAGTCGACGGAGAGAGGTTGTATTTGTATCTTGGAGTTTCTCCTCAAGCTGTTAGCGCGGTTCTGATAAAGGAAGATGAAGGACTACAACATCCAGTCTATTATGTGAGCAGAGCCTTGTTAGACATTGAGACTCGATATACCCAAATGGAACGACTGGTCCTTACTTTGGTGATGGCAGCACGAAAACTCCGCCCTTAATTCCAGGGCCACCCAATCACCGTCTTCTCCACCTACCCATTGCGGAGTATCTTACACAAACCTGAGTTGTCTAGGAGAATGACTATGTGGGCTATAGAACTTGGAGAATACGACATTACATACCAACCGCGAACAGCTATTAAGTCCCAAGCACTCGCAGACTTTGTGGCGGACTTCAGTCCCGGCATGCAGGAGGGAGAAAAGAATGAAATGCTTACTGTCGGCTCGACTGGAGTATGAAAACTTTTGATGGATGGGTCATCTAACAGACGAGGCTCTGGTTTAGGGGTAGTGATCACCACACCCGAAGGTGACTTAATCCAACAAGCATTCAACTGTGGTTTCCAAACTACAAACAATGAAGCCAAGTATGAAGCACTGATAGCCGGACTTGAACTACTCAAAGAATTGGGGGCGAAGAGAGTGAAGGCGACATCCGACTCACAACTTGTCGTCAAACAACTTCAAGGAACCTACCAGGCCAGAGGGGCTCAGATGGCAGCATATTTATCCAAGGTAAAAGAAGTTCAGGCAAATTTTGAATCCTTTGAAATTTCGAAAATTCCTAGGGTCTAGAATACACATGCAGACGCCTTGGCGACACTTGGGTCGACTCTACATGAAGGAAAAATCCAAGCCATCCCCGTGGCATATTTACAATGGTCGGCCATAGTAAAGACTGAAGCAGACACCTTTTCGTACCTCACATAAAATGGTTCGTGGATGACACCCTTGGTCAAATACTTGGATACAGGGACTGTGCCAGCAGACAAAAATGCCGCCCGAAGAGTGAAACATGAAGCCATGCGGTTTGTTCTACACGACAACCAGCTATTGAGAAGATTAGTTGGCGGGCCGTACCTCAAGTGCCTTTCCCCTGAAGAGGCACAATATGTTTTGCCGCGTTGCATGAAGGGCAGTGTGGGAACCACTCTGGCGGTAGAAGTCTTGCATGCCGGGCCCACACAGTTGGGTATTATTGGCCAACTATGCGAACCGACGCGGCTACTTATGCCCGAAACTGTGAAAAATGCCAGAGGTTTGCACCAGTCTCCCGACTTCCTTCTGAAAGTCTCAGCCCTACCCTAGTGTAGCATTGCATTTTTGCATGTAACACCGAGGATGAGTCTCAGTTGGAGGCACTACTTTTTAGTCGAGGAAGTTGCGGGAAAACGATCGTCGGAAGGGAACCGGTATTGATTAATTCTTATCCGCTGGATTAGCTTCGGGTTCGCTTGTTGGACCTCCGTTTAAAACACACGTCACAAATTGAACTTAAAATAATTAAAACATTTAAAACCATCTCACAAATTAAATAAATAAAACATTTAAAATATATGTCACAAATTAAATGAAAATCAAATGAATGAAAAATTAAATACAATTCAATTACACTCACAAATAAATTAAATAAATAACCAATGAATTAATTAAAGGGGAAATCGAAAAAATCACAAACAATTAAATTAATTAAGTCAAATTCACAAATTAAATTAAATTCAAATTAAATAAAACAAATTAAAATTAAATCAAACAAATTAAAATATTCTAATTCCAAAAATAAACAAATCACTCACCTAAATTAAGAAAATCCCCACCCATTATTTCCCTAAATAACTAAATTAAATCCCTCCATAAATTAATTGATTTTGTTCCTATTAAAGCCATGCATAACCCTAAAATAGTCCCACCTCTCTCTCTCACAGACACACTCTAATCTCCACGGCAGATCCCCAAAACCAGAAACCCTAAGACTCATCTTCATCCTTCACGCCTCATTTCCCAAAAAAAAACCAGTAACCCTAACTCCCAAAAACCTTCATCCACTCTCAAATAAACCCTTAATTCCTTCTCTCCCACTGGAACATGCGCAGCCCTCACCAACACAAGCTCACGCACCCAGCTCCCAAATAAAGCCAGCCCTTCAACGTAGCCTTCATGTCCCACTCTCATACGTCCAAACTTACGACAGTAGCAAAAACACAAAAACCTATATGCCCTCTATCTCATCACTCTCTCACCTATCTCGCTAGCCTTCTCCCTTCTTTCATTGCTATCTCTCTCTCGGCATAAAGCAAAACCCTAAAAGACCATATGGCCTCCATCTGAATGAACCCTAAACACCCTAGTAAACTCTCTCGTCTCTCTCTCTCTCTGTAACGAACAGAACAACAAGCCCTTTAAAACCCACTCGGCCCTCAGTCTCTCCTTTCCTCCTCTCTACATACTCTCATTCACGGCAAAAACACAAATGAAAAACCCTAAGCACCCCTCCGCCAGACACAAAAAGACACAGCCACTCTCAAAAACAAAAAAAAGGAAAAACCCTAATAGCTTTCACGCCTCTCCCTAAGCCTCTCTCCATCTTTTCCCGACTCGGCAACCCTAACACACCCAGCGGCCCACTGCCTCATGGCCTCACCTTTGTCACACATAAACCAACCTTCATCAGCCCTCAGCCGGGAGCATAAAACAACACTGGGACTCTCAACCCAGGGACCGAAAGCAACAAGCCCTAAACCTACGACCACACAACCCAACGCATGAACCCTACACAACATGCCTCCACTCAACCACAACTGCACCGCCTTTCATTCACCTCGATCCGACCACTAAGTCACAGCACAGAAGCCAAATCACCAACGCCACAGTACAGAAAACCCTAAGCAATCTTCACCGCGAAACAAACAAACTGGCCACCCACCGTCACAAACAGATCATGCCATAAAGACTTCAAACTGCCCTTTGATCATTCGAAAACCACACGCCAGCCTGCCCCTGGATCATAAACCCTGCTCACTGCATACGGCCACCCACCTCTCGGCCATCATCACCTTCACGAACTGCACCTTTGTCTCGGCCGTGATCAACATCCATCATCTTCACCAACAGCGCACCACTGCCACCCTCATGTGAGCCATTTCCACGCAAAAAACCCTAACCCTGTAGCCCGTGTGCAAACCAACCCCACACCACTGCCCAAGCGTCACACACAGCCCCCCTCCTTATCACACCCTCACTCACTACACGCTCACAAAAAAATCAGAACTGAGCCCAATAACCGAACAACAAGCATTACCGAAATGAGCCTAAAAACGCCACGAACTGCCGAGTGAGCACACCCTGAACAGCCATGAAAAACGATCCCAAACCCCTCTAAAATCGAGAAAAAACACTGCCCTAAACAGCCCCAAAATATCGCCAAAACAGCAGCTAAATACACCCCCGGAACTGCCTGAAACAGTACCCCAAACTGAGACAAAAATCACCCAAAACAGCATCCTTAATAGACCTGGAACAGTGACCGGAAAATACACCTGAAACAGCAGCGAAACAGAGTGAAACAGTAGCCCAAACAGTGAAACAGCGAGGAAAGACGTCCAATTAGTGAACCAAAAGAGTTGCGGAGTGATAGCCCTTCCGACGGCCGTGAAACACGAGTCCGAAAGTCGACATAAAAGGTTAGACCTGAGGGTACATTTCCTATTATTTCCATCTATCTTTTTAATTGCTTCATTCATTTTTATCGCATGAGAGTCGTTTATTGATGCATGATTGTGGGTTGAATAGATAGTAAATGCATGTATTATGAAATGATGCATGTTGTGGCCCTTGAGTAGATAAATATGCATATATTGTAAAATGATGTATGTTGTGGCCCTTGAATAACATGAAAAATGTGTCGCCTCTCGTGGTATATAGGATGGAAACCCGGACATAAATTTCATAGCCGATTCCGAATGGACGGTAGTATGATCTGCACTCGGGATACAACTCCACGTACCACTTGAGTAAACGGCGCATATTTTGTTTTGTGATGTTTTGATTTGTTTGTCATTCGTTACTTGAATTCTGCATGTTATTTATTTGATGTGTTCACGAGTTGGTATTCAAGCATGATTAGTCATTTATTTTGCGTTGGGAATTCACATTATGTTTAGTTTTTGTTCGTTATTTTCCGCATTATATAATTGAGGTATGCCATGAGATTATTGTATGATATTGTCGTTATAATGGTTTATTTTATGCATGCGAACTTATGAGTAAATTATCCTTGGAAAATATGTTGTTTAAGCTTGGTTAGAATATTGCACAAATCATTTTATTACAAGTGGCATAAGTAAGGGACCATTCCGAACCCAACGGTTTGAGGTCTTCCCTTGCGAGGGGTGAGTGCGGCCTTAAATCTTTGTCCCGGTTCACACCGGGTGGCGACTCCATGTTATTTCATACTTCCCAACTAGGCCGCGAGCCTAGACCAGCGTCGCCCAGGTCCTGTTGTCCACAGTCTGGCGACTCCACTGGGGATATTAGAGAATTGGCCTCGAAATCATGTCTTGTGATGTGTATAATTTGTGCATTAGTTGACCGTTTCTATAGTGGGTTGAGGGAGTTCAATCAAAGACATTGTCATAAACTCGCATGAGAATGATAGTTGTATATCCTATAGAAGTTGCCCCATTATGCTTTTGATGACCACATGCATATTAAATCTCATATGTAGCATGCATCTCATGCATACATGCATCATGTTAACCCTCTTTGTCTTAAAAGTCATCATAGATATCCGTTGGGTTAGAGATAAAATAGAATTTTCACAGAAGAGTTTAGCAAACATGGATAGCGAGGAAAAGGAAAACGAGGAATAGAAAGCTTACGGAAAGGATAGAAAGACCATTGGGGGGCCTTCGAGAAGAGAGAGGAAGAAAAGAAAAGGAAAAAGAAAGGAACGAGAAGAGAACAAGAAAAAAGAGAGAGAGACAATAAAAAAAAAAGAGAAGAAAAAAGAAAAAGAGAGAGAGGAAAAGAAAAAGGGAAGAAAGAAAAAGGAAAAGAAAAAGAAAGAAAAAAAAGGGAAAAAAAAAAAAAGAGAGGGGAGAAAGAAAGAAAAGAAAAAAATGAGAGAAAGAAAAAAAATGAAAGAAAAAAAGAAAAGAAAAAATTGTTTGTTTTAGTCATTGATAGTTAGACTAAGTCCGATGATGAAATTGATTGCTTTAGATTGAAACTTTAGAAACGATAAACCCTTGACGTGCTTTTATCTGATGTTTTGAGTAATTGATCTATGTTAGACTCGTAAGCTCTTGATTATGGTTCTTAGCGGTGAAAACCTGAGTAGTAGTTAGCAAAGTGACTAGTTGATGAAATTGTAGGTCGGTGAATGACCATTTGCTTAGATGTCTATCTTGATTTGCTTATGTTATGATGTGTGGTATGGTTGAAAATGAAAGAGAAGTCTCAAAAAAAAAAAAATGAACCACCTATAACCGATAAGCGTGAAGCTACCCATGGGCGAGTATTAGGACCACCATGAGGAGAAATGCTACCTTAAAGGGTAGGTGTGTTGAAAAAAAAAGAGAGAGAAAAAAAAAAAGAAAAAAAAAGAGAGAGAAAAAAAAAAAAGAAAAAAAAATGAAGTTCAAAATGAAAAGAAAAAATGAGAGACAAAGGAAAAGAGAGATAAAGTCATACTACATTGAGCATGGAAAAGCAATTGAGGAATATAACTGAGACATCTAGGTTGGTTTGACCCACCGATCTCGATTTTTGAAACGAAATCATCGAGTTAGCTTACTTAAGGATTAAGCTGTGAAAGAATCTTTGCGCACACACACTTTGAGCCTGGCCTAGATCATTTATTCAAAGACTTGGATTTGAGTTGCATCGAATGTTTTGAAGGTTCTCTGGTTTCACTACTGAGCATTCTTTGAGGGCGATAATATGTATAACTATTGAGACTATTTTGTAGCATGTTATATAGTATGATGATATGGAAGGCCCCACCATGTGGTTCATCTTGACCAAGTGCAAACATCGGAGAACAGAAAGCCAAATTAAGACTGTTAGAGACCAGTCTCTACCACCCCGTGAATAAGAGGAATGACGAGAAATTGAGTCATGAGACCAGAGAAAAGACTGAGCAATCAATTGGAGAACTGGGGGAAGACCTAACCCAACAGAATAGGAAATTCATTCATGCATGCATGCATACACGTAACATATTTTGCATTCTTTTTTGTGTTTGTTTTGTTTTGTATTCACAGGTTTCGAAGAAGAAAAAGAAAAGCGGCAAAGGCAAGCCAATCAGAAGCAGCGACAGTACAGTCCGTTTCAGAAATGAATCAGTTTTGGGGTGAGTACAGGGCCGAGGCCCACATCAGTATCAGTTTGGGGGCGAGACCCATATCAGTTTCAGTTTGGGGATGAGTCCCAGGGTTGAGGCCCACATCGTCAGAATAATGGTAATCCGAGAATGGAGCAGAGTTCAAGAATGAACAAGTTGAGAATGGTAATCCGAGAATGGATCAGAATTGGGAATGGTAATCCGAGAATGGATCAGAGCTCGAGAATGGACAAGCCAAGAAGGGCAATCAGAGTTCAAGGATGAACACTCTGGGTATGGAGATACATCATCAGTTTTGCCGGGTATGACACTCTGGGGGCGAGGCCCATGTCAGTATCAGTTTGAGGGCGAGGCCCATGTCAGTATCAGTCTGGGGCGAGGCCCACATCGGTATCAATTTTGGGGCGAGGCCCACATCACTCTGAGGGCGAGGCCCGCATCAGTATCAACATAGGGGCGAGGCCCACATCATCATCAGTTTGGGGCGAGGCCCACATTGGTTCAGCATCAGTTCCTGTCAGGTATGGCATTCAGGAACAAAGCCACACAATCAGTACAGTTCGGGAATAAAGCCCACATTAAGCATAATTTAGGAAGAAAGCCTATACTCAGTTTAGCTCGGGAATAAAGCCCACATTTAGTACAGTTCAGGAACAAAGCCTGCATTCAGTTCAGTTCGGGAATAAAGCCCACATTTAGTACAGTTCAGGAACAAAGCCTGCATTAAATACAGTTCAGGAATAATGACATACAGTCAGCTCAGATCAGGGAACAAAGCTCAAGGGGAAGAAAGCCTCATATCAGTATAGTTTGGGAATAAAGCTCAAGAGGAAGAAAGCCTTATGTCAGTATAGTTTGAGAACAAAGCTCAAGGGGAAGAAAGCCTCATATCAGTATAGTTTGGGAATAAAGCTCAAGAGGAAGAAAGCCTTATGTCAGTATAGTTTGAGAACAAAGCTCAAGGGGAAGAAAGCCTCATGTCAGTATAGTTTGAGAACAAAGCTCAAGGGGAAGAAAGCCTCATGTCAGTATAGTTTGAGAACAAAGCTCAAGGGGAAGAAAGTCTCATGTCAACCTAGTTCGGGAATAACACCCAGGAGAATAAAGCTCTCTCTTAACAGTTCGGGAATAAAGCCCAGAGGAATAAAGCCTTATCTTGACACAATTCGGGAATAAAGCCCAGGAGAATAAAGCTCTCTCTCAACACAACTCGGGAATAAAGCCCAGAGGAATAAAGCCTCATCTCAACAGTTCGGGAATAAAGCCCGGGGGAATAAAGCCTCACCTCAACAGTTCGGGAATAAAGCTCAGAGGAATAAAGCCTCATCTCAACAGTTCGGGAATAAAGCCCGGGGGAATAAAGCCTCACCTCAACAGTTCGGGAATAAAACCCGGAGGAATAAAGCCTCATCTCAATAGTTCGGGAATAATGCTCGAGGGAATAAAGCCTCATCTACACAGTTCGGGAATTAAACTCGGAGGAATAAAGCCTCATCTCAATAGTTCGGGAATAAAGCTCAGAGGAATAAAGCCTCATCTCAACAGTTTGGGAACAAAGCCCAAAGTTCAAAGTATCTCAACACAGCAGGCAAACCAGGAGACAGCTGGCGAGCCAGGTAAGTGAAAATGCATTGCATGTACTTTGATAGGATTGTCACTGTCACACACTGCACAAGTCCCATCAAAGTGGGGGCGACTGTAGGCATTGCATTTTTGCATGTGAAACCCGAGGATGAGTCTCAGTTGGAGGCACTACTTTTTTAGTCGAGGAAGTTGCGGGAAACGATCGTCGGAAGGGAACCGGTATTTTGATTAATTCTTATCCGCTGGATTAGCTTCGGGTTCGCTTGTTGGACCTCCGTTTTAAAACACACGTCACAAATTGAACTTAAAATAATTAAAACATTTAAAACACATCTCACAAATTAAATAAATAAAACATTTAAAATATATGTCACAAATTAAATTAAAATCAATTGAAATTAAATTAAAATACAATTCAATTACACTCACAAATTAAATTAAATTAAATAACCAATTAATTAAATTAAATGTTAAATCTAAAAATCACAAACCAATTAAATTAATTAAGTCAAATTCACAAATTAAATTAAATTCAAATTAAATAAAACAAATTAAAATTAAATCAAACAAAATTAAAATATTCTAATTCCAAAAATAAACAAATCACTCACCTAAATTAAAGAAAATCCCCACCAATTATTTCCCTAAATAACTAAATTAAATCCCTCCATAATTAATTGATTTTGTTTCCTATTAAAGCCATGCATAACCCTAAAATAGTCCCACCTCTCTCTCTCACAGACACACTCTAATCTCCACGGCAGATCCCCAAAACCAGAAACCCTAAGACTCATCTTCATCCTTCACGCCTCATTCTCCCAAAAAAAAACCAGTAACCCTAACTCCCAAAACCCTTCATCCACTCTCAAATAAACCCTTAATTCCTTCTCTCCCACTGGAACATGCGCAGCCCTCACCAACACAAGCTCACGCACCCAGCTCCCAAATAAAGCCAGCCCTTCAACGTAGCCTTCATGTCCCACTCTCCATACGTCCAACTTACGACAGTAGCAAAAACACAAAAACCCTATATGCCCTCTATCTCATCACTCTCTCACCTATCTCGCTAGCCTTCTCCCTTCTTTCATTGCTATCTCTCTCTCGGCATAAAAGCAAAACCCTAAAAGACCATATGGCCTCCATCTTGAATGAACCCTAAACACCCTAGTAACTCTCGTCTCTCTCTCTCTCTGTAACGAACAGAACAACAAGCCCTTTTAAAACCCACTCGGCCCTCAGTCTCTCCTTCCTCCTCTCTACATACTCTCATTCACGCAGCAAAAACACAAATGAAAAAACCCTAAGCACCCTCCGCCAGACACAAAAAAGACACAGCCACTCTCAAAAACAAAAAAAAGGAAAAACCCTAATAGCTTTCACGCCTCTCCCTAAGCCTCTCTCCATCTTTTCCCGACTCGGCAACCCTAACACACCCAGCGGCCCACTGCCTCATGGCCTTCACCCCTTTGGTCACACATAAACCAAACTCTTCATCAGCCCTCAGCCGGGAGCAATAAAACATATTCTCCCTGGGACCAAAAGCAACAAGCCCTAACCTACGAACACACCAACGCATGAACCTACAACTGCCACTGCAACCCTTGACCACACCTTCATCTTCTCGGTCACTACAACCCATTCACGTAATAGCCTGAATCACCAACGCCACTGACCGTACAGAACCCTTAAGCAATCTTCACCGCGAAAAACAACAAACTGGCCACCCACCGTCACAAACAGATCATGCCATAAAGACTTCAAACTGCCCTTTGATCATTCGAAAACCACACGCCCAGCCTGCCCCTGGATCATAAACCCTGCTCACTGCATACGGCCACCCACCTCTCGGCCATCATCACCTTCACGAACTGCACCTTTGTCTCGGCCGTGATCAACATCCATCATCTTCACCAACAGCGCACCACTGCCACCCTCATGTGAGCCATTTCCACGCAAAAAACCCTAACCCTGTAGCCCGTGTGCAACCAACCCCACACCACTGCCCAAGCGTCACACACAGCCCCCCTCCTTATCACACCCTCACTCACTACACGCTCACAAAAAAATCAGCAACTGAGCCCAATAACCGAACAACAAGCATTACCGAAATGAGCCTAAAACGAAGCCACGAACTGCCGAGTTGAGCACACCCTGAACAGCCATGAAAAACGATCCCAAACCCCTCTAAAATCGAGAAAAAACACTGCCCTAAACAGCCCCAAAATATCGCCAAAACAGCAGCTAAATACACCCCCGGAACTGCCTGAAACAGTACCCCAAACTGAGACAAAAATCACCCAAAACAGCATCCTTAATAGACCTGGAACAGTGACCGGAAAATACACCTGAAACAGCAGCGAAACAGAGTGAAACAGTAGCCCAAACAGTGAAACAGCGAGGAAAGACGTCCAATTAGTGAACCCAAGAGTTGCGGAGTGATAGCCCTTCCGACGGCCGTGAAACACGAGTCCGAAAGTCGACATAAAAGGTTAGACCTGAGGGTACATTTCCTATTATTTCCATCTATCTTTTTAATTGCTTCATTCATTTTTTATCGCATGAGAGTCGTTTATTGATGCATGATTGTGGCCCTTGAATAGATAGTAAATGCATGTATTATGAAATGATGCATGTTGTGGCCCTTGAGTAGATAAATATGCATATATTGTAAAATGATGTATGTTGTGGCCCTTGAATAACATGAAAAATGTGTCGCCTCTCGTGGTATATAGGATGGAAACCCGGACATAAATTTCATAGCTGATTCCGAATGGACGGTAGTATGATCTGCACTCGGGATACAACTCCACGTACCACTTGAGTAAACGGCGCATATTTTGTTTTGTGATGTTTTGATTTGTTTGTCATTCGTTACTTGAATTCTGCATGTTATTTATTTGATGTGTTCACGAGTTGGTATTCAAGCATGATTAGTCATTTATTTTGCGTTGGGAATTCACATTATGTTTAGTTTTGTTCGTTATTTTCCGCATTATATAATTGAGGTATGCCATGAGATTATTGTATGATATTGTCGTTATAATGGTTTATTTTATGCATGCGAACTTATGAGTAAATTATCCTTGGAAATATGTTGTTTAAGCTTGGTTAGAATATTGCACAAATCATTTTATTACAAGTGGCATAAGTAAGGGACCATTCCGAACCCAACGGTTGAGGTCTTCCCTTGCGAGGGGTGAGTGCGGCCTTAAATCTTTGTCCCGGTTCACACCGGGTGGCGACTCCATGTTATTTCATACTTCCCAACTAGGCCGCGAGCCTAGAACAGCGTCGCCCAGGTCCTGTTGTCCACACCTAGCTCTCTGGCCGTTCATGAAGTGGGGGATGGATATTGTTGGAAAGCTGCCAGCCGCCCCTGGGCAACGAGTCTACATGCTCGCCCTAACTGATTACTACTCCAAATAGATTGAAGCGGAGGCTTTCGCTAGGATAAGAGATCAAGAAGTACAAGGGTACGTTTGGAAGAACATTATTTGTCGTTTCGGCCTACCTAGAGAAATAGTCACGGATAATGGGTTTCAGTTTATTAGCCATCGTTTACAGAATTTTTGCAAGACTTGGGGGATCAAACTCAGCTTTTCCACTCCACGCTACCCACAAGAAAACGGGTAGGCGGAGTCTTCTAATAAGGCTTTGATGAACACGCTGAAGAAAAGGTTGGAGAAAGTGAAAGGGGCATCGGCAGATGAGCTCCCAGGAGTATTGTGGGCGTATTGGACAACAGTTAGATCACCAACAGGTGAAACGCCATTTTCTTTAACCTTCGGCAGTGAAGCTGTCATTCCAACAGACATCGGAGTGCCTTCACCACGATACCAGTGGGTTAACAAAGAAGCGAACGAGCAGCTCATGGCCGAGACACTCGACACCATTGAAGAATTGAGGGAAAACGCAACTAGACGACTTGCAGCCTACCGACAGAAGATGTGCAAATACTACAACAAGAATGTAAGAAGCAGAATCTTCAAGGAGGGCGACTGGGTCCTCCATCGAGTCTTCCAGAATACCAAGGAAGCTAATGATGGAAAGCTAGGACCCAATTGGGAGGGTCCATACATTATCAAGAAAGTTGTAGGCCATGGAGCCTATAAATTGGAAAAAGAATATGGGGGTCGGGTCCACAACAGCTGGAATGCGATTCACCTCAAGAAGTTCCACCGTTAATTTCAACAGCCATCTTACTACAATGAGACGACTTGGTTGTTGTTCTACTACAATAAGACGACCTGCCTACAGTTTGTTTGATTTCAGTTTGATATTGCTGTTTATTTGGTTTACGTCCTGATTTTTATGTAGTTTCGTTTTCATTCGTGCAATTTTATTTAAAGTCTGTTTGAGATGCTATTAACGAATGTGACTTCGTTTTAGACCACAGGAAAATGAACGATAAATATCCAAACGACAATCGAAGTTTGTATTTACAAATCAAAATGTTGTTTTTACAATATAGCCAGAGCCGACATTTCAAACAAAAAAAAAAATTTACAACATTTCAATCCTCCTGCCTTTCAACAGGCTCAACTAAGTCGGTTGGATCTGGAAGAAGGCCAATCTCCATTAGAGGTTCAGTCCCCGACCCTACCACTGCGGATTCAACCGTCTTCTCAACAATATTAACCATCGGGACCTCTTCAGTTCCCTCAACAACGAACCCCCCAGTCATCTCTACGGCTGCTTCCTTAGAACTGACCTTCTACCCACCTTCAACTTCAGTTTCTTCGACCGACAATGAGAGACCTACTTCCAACCTTTCCCCCAGCATTATCCACTTCCTGGGGATCCACGAGCTGTGTTGCCCTGACAAGTACTCCTTCATGAGCCGACTCTTATCTTTTATGATGGCTTCCACAGCCACTCCCTCCAACCTATCCAACAGCTCGATTTTCTGACCTTCCACCTCGTCGACATTACCCTTCATGGCCTCCAACTCGGAAGAAATCACCTCCAATTTAGCCTTCATGGTCACAGCTTCGCTCTCAGCTTCAATCATTCTCTTTATAGAATTTTCGGAGTAGGCTTTAGCTTCAGCCAACTCCTTTCGGAGAGCCGCATTTGACTTTTCATGTTCCCTCACTTTCCTTAGGCTGGCTTCTACTTATCTTTGTTGGAAGATGGCGTACTCCATAGTCTGACATGACAAAATGCAAAGTAAGTGGACAGTTCCAGAGTCTAGCTCGACAGAATACAAAATAAATATACAGAAAATCTTTACCTCATAATTTCTAGCTACAGCCCTCTTCGCAGCCTCCAACGGTCTCAGTGTTAGCATTTGACATTCGTCTTCCTCCAAGAGCAACCCATCCACAAAGTGAGACAGACTGGAAGGATCTGACATGACGGTCGTGTTCCTGGGGATCTTGATTATTACGTTCTCCAGGTCCTCTTCAATATCGGGCAGTTGTTTTCTCTTCTTCGAAGAATGTTGACTTCTTGTGAACCATTTCGGAGGGCAATAAGGCATGAGTATCCTCCTTTGAAGGTTGAGACTCGGGGATAAAGTCGATCTCTTTTCCTTTAGATCTCTTCCTCTTCCTTCGTTCCAGCATTTCTTCGACCGATGGGAGTCTAAACTGACTCATCCTTTCAACTGCGCACAAATTTTCCTCCGGGGTTAGAATCCGCAAAAACAAACTCCCTCCGTGAAAGACCTGATTCACCCAGATAATGAGTACGACTGACAATATATTTTTGGTCAGAGGCAAGAGGATACCTTCGGGATCATAAACTTCTCTCCACAACGGTGTCAGCCTTAATCTCTTCTCCGCCAGCACCACCCTCCAACTCCTATCTGATGGAGGAAGGCTCAGAATGTAGTTCGTATTTGCCACAACCCCAAGCGTCACGTCGAAGCTACGATTATGGTTGGAACCTACAAAAGAAACAACAAAAGGATGTCAGAGGCACATTGAGTCTGCAAACAAGAAGAAAATATAACCAACACTCACTCGTGACTTCCCAACACTCAGGAATTCTACCAGCCCCAGGCAACCCAAACACTCCCTCTCCGTTTACGAAAAAATAGGTATTTTGCCAGCCTCCCCTATCATTTGTAGTCAACCCGGAAATCAAATGTTCTCTTTTTTGGCGAAGAAACAAATGGTATCTTCCTTTCTCCACCACATGCTCCTTCATATAATATGTGTAAAATAAATCCTTCACCCCGAATCTAACCCCCAACTCGTATGCTAAGACTTCAACCGACATCAAGACTCTCCATGTGTTTGGCATGAGTTGGGAAGGGGAATTCTGTAATGATCTAATACTTCCCACACGAGTCTTGGAACTAGGAACCTGAACCCGTCACCAAAAGGGCGTTCGTAAAATCCAACCCACCCCGGAACCCTGTAGTCGATTCGCTCTTTCGAAGAAGGCAACCTAACTTGAACCAACTCGGGAAACCTGTACTTTACTTTGATCTCCCTCATAAGTCTCTCGGTTACGACACTTTGAGGATTTTTAGTCAGAAGATTGGTTGGTTCACTCGTGCTAGGTTCTCCTGACTGAGAAGGGATAATACGTAGAGGCAGCATGTCTTTGGGTATACCAAGAGGAGCCTCCACCGAATCAACCTAAAACCAGCATGACAGAGGATCAAACCTAGGCTACGCACAAACACAATCTTAAATATTCTCGGGATAATTGAAGATCAAAATCCGAATCCTAACCAAGAACAGCTTGAATATGTCCACGAACAATTTGAAGATTCGAAGAACATGAAAGAAGGGAGCGAAGAATACCTTAAATCGCGAGGAGAGCCCTTCAACCTTGCGACGCGCGAGAGGATCGTTAAGATTGTTATGAATGAAGTAAATAAAGCCTCTCAAGGCTTCTTATACCTTCACACACAGTGACCCCTCATTTTCCCGCCAAAAACGCCTCGAAAACAATGATGCATTGATTGCTGGTGCGGAAATTGAGGAAGACAAAAATGCTCAGCACCAAATAAAGTATTGTCGGTCGGAACCCTTAAGTCGACTCGGAATAAAAGCTCGATTTGGTCCCTTATTGATACCAGTCGAGTGGAATATCCATGGCCTGCACCAGGTCCAGTCGACGGGAACACTTCCCATCTGGCTCGTAATTGAGCCATAAGTTCTTTGACCTTCTTCTGGTACACTCGGAATAAAAGCTCGATTTGGTCCCTCATTGATACCAGTCGAGTGGAATATCCCTGGCCTGCACCAGGTCCAGTCGACGGGAACACTTCCCATCTGGCTCGTAATTTAGCCATAAGTTCTTTGACCTTCTTCTGGTACACTCGAAATAAATGCTCGATTTGGTCCATCATTGATACCAGTCGAGTGGAGTATCTCTGGCCTGCAACAGGTCCAGTTGACGGGAACACCTCCCATTTGACTCGTAATTTAGCCATAAGTTCTTTAACCTTCTTCTGGTACACTCGGAATAAATGCTCGATTTGGTCCCTCATTGATACCAGTCGAGTGGAGTATCCCTGGCCTGCAACAGGTCCAGTCGACGGGAAAACCTCCCATTTGACTCGTAATTGAGCCATAAGTTCTTTGACCTTCTTCTGGTACACTCCGAATAAATGCTCGATTTGGTCCCTCATTGATACCAGTCAAGTAGAGTATCCCTAGCCTGCAACAGGTCCAGTCGACGGGAACACCTCCTATTTGACTCGTAATTGAGCCATAAGTTCATTGTCATTTTCTGGTCCAGACGACATGTAGAATCGGTTTGGTCCCTCTTCGATACCATACGAGTTAACGTTCTGGCCTTTACCAGGTCCAGTCGACGGGAACACTCCCTTATGGGCTCCTGATAGAGTCAAGTTTAGTTTATGGACCTTCTAATCCAGACGACATGTAGACTCGGTTTAGTCCCTCTTCGGTACCAAACGAGTGAATATCTTTTTGGACTTCATCAGGTCCAGTCGACGAAGCACTCCCTAAACGAGTGAATGTCTTTCTGGACTTAATCAGGTCCAGTCGACGAAGCCCTCCTCAATTAGCCCGTAACGGGGTCAAGTTCGGTTCACGGACCCCTTCCGATCCATACGACATATAGACTCGGTTTGGATCTTATTCGTTACCAAATGATTTAGAACTACTGGCCTTCATCAGACCCAGCCGACGGATACACTCCTCGCATAATTTATGATAGAGTATGATCAGGGACAACGACCATCTCGATCAAACTGGGGACATCCCCCAAACTCCCAACAAGTCAGATTCAATATCGTCGCCATACAACACAGAAGACGCCCGATCGTGACCCATTTCGAGCAACGAAGATTTTCCTCGTTTGGTCTAGGCGACGCGACCAACGAATACTCTCCAAGCCAATGACTCCTTGACATAGAGAGTAGGGGACAAACTGTACGGGCCAAATTTGGTCCAGAGGTAGTTTCGTCATTTTTCTTTGGGCTCGACATTGAATGCACCCCAGAAACCTCAAAACTAAACCCCGAAGATATAATGCAGGCCCAGGCCCATTAAGCACCGGCACCCATAACCGAATGGCCTCACAAATGACCAACCTACGTAACGCCCAAGCTCATAAACCCCCATTTAATGACTCGTCCGATCCAGCCTACAATGGGCAGAAGGCGACATTAAACCCCCTCACGAAATCATCCCAATAGTCAAGCAATAAAGGGGAAATAAAGGCACAGGTTACTGAGGAGAGGTATAAGAAAGAAACAAGGTTCCAGGAGGATGGACATTGGTCTTCGGACTCTCCCACCCACAGTTCTAAGGTACCCTAAAAGTTCACCACACTTCCGACCTACCGCCCTCACGGCACCCCCACGAAGTTCAAGGTAGCATCCAACCTTTAACTTCCCACCTACTACTTCCTTAGTCCCTTCACTAACTTGGGCGTCGGAGTGCCTACGGCATTCACCACACCAGTGGGTAGACCTTCTCCGCTCATCCCATTTCCTATTTTTTGCAGGATCGCCAGTACCCCCTCACGAAATCTCGATTGTAGGCCTCGGGCGAAAACCTGCGTCTACAATTACCGAATTAGTTTCAATACTCTTGGGGATATGCTCCAGCAACACTAATTCATCCTTTTAATTAATGTTCCATTAATTTCTACAGTTACGTGTATAATATGTATAGATAAATTTGAATCTTGAAAAGTTTGAGATTTGATGACATAGTGTTACTGGAGCCTGTTTATCATCTGTCTTCCCACTGATGGTTCTGGTCATTTGATGACTTGTTGCCTCTCTAGGGTGTTATGACCACTCTTGTAACTCCTAGAATTTTTCTTGAGTTCTTCATAGGTGGTGGTTTTGGTTGGTGTTAATGTTAATATGATTAATGTTGAGAAAATTGGATTTAAAGTATGAAAATTGATATTTTTAATTACCAAATCAGATCTGGAAATTCTGTGATTTTGGTGATGAAAATTATGTTGTATAAATGTATTGGATGTGTTTTGGGCATTGCGACAATTGCCGGAAATTATTTCATAGTTGAAATATGCGAAAACGGCGAAAAATGGCGTTACCGGGTGAGTTTCGGGCTTACTGGGTGTCTGCTGTCCAAACAGTTTTGGTCATTGTTTGGGCAGCCCCTGAACTGCCCAAGCACTATTGGAGCTGACCTGGGCAGCCCCCATGAGTGTTGGTTGATCGGTTCGGGCAAAAACGCATTTTATGCCATTTTACGGAAAAACATTTTCGTAAAAGTTTCGCGATGTTTCTAACCTATTTATGTCGTTATTTGATATCGAATAAATATGTTTAGGTGAAATATGATTGAATTATTCATATTGGATATTGAATAATTTATTTGGTAATTTTAAAAATTTCAAAGTTACGATTTCCCCCGAACCGCGCGCTTCCGCTGCTCTCGCGCTAAAACCCCAACAGAATTTACTATACTAAACATGCCATGAATAATCGAGGTGTTACATTTATTTTATTCCTTTTTTTTATTTGCATTCACGTTATTTTCCTCCCCTTTATATTTATTTTATTTTATATTATTTTTTATTTCATGAATACCGAATCTAGACATCCCACGTATAGTCAAACTTTGTATTTAATTCTTCAAGATTACATGAAACAGAAGATTCAAATGAAATGAGATTTTTATTTTGGCAAAGAATTTCTTAAACCATCTTTATCTAGAGATTTTTTCATAATTTTTGTTGAGAACCTAATCCAAGAAATTGAGACAGCTAAATAGAAACTTCAAATGAGATCTTAATTTAGAAGAATTAGAGGATTTATTACGATAAAATCATTACATTATGTTCCTTTTACCTTGATTAATTTATTTTATTTGCATTTTGTTGTTTCTTCACTTACTTATTATTATTTTTTTAAGTATTGGATCACATATTTAAATTTTAGCATATAGTCTTCATTTAGATTACATAAGACTTTGGTCTTTCATCTATTAGTAAGTTAAATAGAGAGTCTCAATCACCTTCACTGTCAGTTAAAATGGTCGATAACCGAAATGAAAACCTAGTTAACCAGGATTTGAAGAATTTCATCCACATAGTACAAACTCCTTTAAATTTTAGCATATAGTCTTCATTTAGATTACATAAGACTTTGGTCTTTCATCTATTAGTAAGTTAAATAGAGAGTCTCAATCACCTTCACCGTCAGTTAAAATGGTCGATAACCGAAATGAAAACCTAGTTAACCGGGATTTGAAGAATTTCATCCACATAGTACAAACTCCTTTAAGAGGGAAATCACAACTTTCATACAAGAGTGAGATGAAACATTTTACCAATGTTGGGAGAGATTTAAAGAAATGCTAAATGTTTGCCCATATCACGGGTTTGAAACATATAGGCTGGTATACTAATTAGTCATGCAGGACACATCAGCATGCATATAATCATGTGATTGTGGGTTAGATACCTTAGGATTCCCGCTCGGAGCCTTGGGCAAAAACTTTTCAGTTCCGGTATTTTTTTTGTAACCGAACCTTTTTGGACAGCCTTTAGTCTTTTGGCTCTAACTTTTGCTACTGACATTTATTAGTGATCTTCATATAGTCGGAAATCTTACCCCGAGAACTACAACTTTCATGCAGATCATATTTATAAATTTGGACCAGAACCTAGTCAAAACATATGTTTTTTTGGGGTGAACAGTGCTGGGACATGAACTGTTTCATATTTTTGGTATGTGACCAATGTTTAATATATTTTAATAATTAAAAAGTCTTTCCCCACTATAAAAACAGCTAATATTAATAATCTTCATCAGCTCATCTCACGTTCTCTCTCGGAAATGATACACAGTTCTTCTTGTTTCTTCAAATCACGTCCAAAAGACAAAGGGAAATGATGTTTCCTCAACCAACTACCAAGACAAGTAAGCTTCCATTTTTAATTTCTTCAATTTCTTGATATCAAGCATGCATCTTCATCCTTCAAATTCGAAATCCATGAGAACCCTTGGTTGCATTTGATGCATTTGGCCATGATTAAGTTGTTAAAATGTTTATTTATATATTTCATGACCTAGTAACATGAATTAAGCTTTAATTGATGAGAATACACAAATTTGGAAATAGGGGCAGCCATGGCCGAGTGATGAGCAGGGGGAAGTTTGATTCTGTCTTTTGATGATAAAATAGACATGGTGTAGGGCATTGTAGAGTGTAAGGTTATTATAGAAATGATGAATTAGCTAGGTGTGCCATGGTGGGGGTTATGGCCGAATTTAAAGAGATTTAAAGGGAGCATGTGTTGTTTTTATATGGTGATGATATTTTTTTTCTTTTGTGAATGATAATTTTATATGTTTTATGCATAAAAATTGTTTGGATTTTGTCAAGTGTAGAAATGAAATACCCCGGTCAGTCATGACATGTCTAGTATAGTAATTCATCATGTATGACATATTATTCATATAATCATGTGTTAGAAGGCAAGAAACTTTAGAAATCCCGATCGGAGACTCGGGATGATTTTTTAGTTTCAACACTTTCTTTTTAGCTTAACTAAGTCATGGGTAATCTTTGGTATTTTAGCCATAATATTTACTCCTGATGTCTAATTTTTGTGATCTTTATATGGTCTGAAAGCTTAGATTAAGATCTATAACTTTCATGTTGAACGTTTCCCAAAATCGGACAAATAGTGAGTCAAACATACGTCTCTTTCTCGGTGAACAGTAAAATCGTGGCTGGTTTGGATTTTTAGACATGTTTCATTTTATGAGCCACTCCTTGCTAAGCAAAAATCAACCCATTTTCCTATAAATATAGCATTTTTCACAATTCTTCTTTCTTCAATAAAAAAAAAAATGTGAGTTTCTTTTCTTAAAACACTCTCAAATTATTTCTCTTTCAAGCATTCATGGTTGGGGTTTGGTGATTTCAAGTGAATTTTCAAGTTTGGTAATCTTCTTTAACTCATCTCTTTTCTTAAAATCTAGTCTATGGTGTAGGAACCGATTTCCCAGCACAGCGGAAATGACTTAGGCACCTGAATCGGTCGTGAAAAATTTTTCTGCCTTCTCCCTTTGATGCCTGAATCTGACCAGCCCATTGTCTGATGTTCTGCTTATGTTTTTAACAATTTTCCAGCCTCAGAACAACCCATGAATAGTAGCTCAGATCTGAACCGTTCTGCACCAAAAATACGCGCATTGCACGCCTAAATCAGCCCCTAAAATGTTTGTGGTATAGCAGTGTTTCAAGTCTGATTTTTCTCACCAAAACAGCCACACAACACCCTAGAAACACCCCTTTGTATACCCAAGATATTCTGGACAAAAGACGAAATAAACCGAGCCCCTAAACACAACAATGAGATGCTGCAGTGACCAAATTTTCCGCTCATTGCCATGTGGGTATACAAAAGGAAGATGATGATGATTTTATTCCAACTTTGAATGGCCTTTCGTGCAACCAACAAAAAATAGTGTCAGCTAAACTAACAAGAATGAAATCCCAAAATACATTAGAGATTGAACTAAGATTTGTGATACACACAAACTTTTTTTTTCTTGTTTTTCTTTTTCCTTCAACTTTTGAGAGAATTTTAGAAAACAATAAGGTGGCTATGGTTTGGAATCACTTGGGATTTCCAAAAGAAAAAATTATTTTTCTTTTATACTTAGGATTTCTGGTTTCAAAAAAAAAAACAAACTTTTCTTCTTACCCTAGTGTTCAGCCAACCCTTGGTTTTTTGTAACCACCAAAATTAATTTTATTCTCAATAAATACATAAAGGTGTTATCAACTAAAAGGTTGTAACAACCAAATTGGTAATAATGTATTTTTAAAAAATATTTATTACCAAATATATATATATATATATATATATATATATTAAATTATCAAAATAATTTAATATTTTCAACCCTTTTAAATATATCAAATGAATATCTCATAATCATTTATTTAATGAAAACTTTATATTAAATATAATATAAAGTTTCATGTGTGACAAAATATATTATTAATCCTATTAATAATATATATGTGTGTGTGTGTGTGTGTGTGTGTGTGTGTGTGTGTGTGTGTGTGTGTGTGTGTGTGTGTGTGTGTGTGTGTGTGTGTGTGTGTGTGTGTGTGTGTGTGTGTGTGTGTGTGTGTGTGTGTGTGTGTGTGGTGTGTGTGTGTGTGTGTGAGAGAGAGAGGGAGATAGTATATAATTGGACTATCCAATTATATTTAATTTACTACAGTATATCGAGCTAGCACGGGGATCAAATAGACCTATAGTTCTGGGCTCCAATAATCTCAGAATATTAATTAAATTCATAATTAAATAATCTGAATTATTAACTTCAAGTTAATCCACTAAAAACCTGAATCTGCACTCTCGTTGCCGTAGATAGATAAAATAAGCCGAACTACGTTGGTGTCAATTGATATAATTATTACATACGGATTGGCCCTTCACGCGTATCTCATAATTAGAGCCGGGTTATAATAGCTGTTAAACCCCTCTAATTATTTTACTTAAGTACCATTGATTCTCTAATAAACGATTTATTAATAACCATTATGAATATTAATCTTTTCATTCGGAATAGAATGGCTTGAGCGCTCTAATCGTTCAAGTACCGAATCAACCCTTAAGGAAGATACTCATCTACTTCTCGTAAGAAGGAGTGAACTCCATATCTAAGTAAAATTTCTCTAGCTACACACCAAAACATGTCCCCAATATACATAGCTATTGGTTAGGATTGCTACACCAACCGCACCTTTGTAAATCAAAGATCATGGCCTGCTATGTAGGAGTTCACAGTACACTCATGATTCAAATCATCAATCCATATATAACCATCAAGTACATTGAAATGAATTTCTTAAAACTGGAATTTGGATGCATAACCATCAAGTACGTTATGGCCAAAATATGAAAATTGCGTAAAACTGGAATTTCCAAAATTGAACACCATTAGAACGCCCTTTTAAGTTTTTGGCCTCCATAATCCAAATGTCACGTCCATTTTTCTAGTTATGCATCCAAAGTATTATTTTACCTATATAAGAAATAAAAATCACAATAAAAATATATAAAATATAAATGTAATTATTATTTTACAAATGTGCTAAATTAAGGGGATAATGAAACTAGAAGTGTAAAATGATTAATTTCTCTTTTAATAAATGTGCACTTTTTAGTGTTCATCACACCTCCCCCCCAACCAGCATATTACTAATCCATAGTAATTTGAGTGAAAACTAAAAAGATAAATTCTTATCCAAGTTAGTAATTGTTTCATTTCTTTCTAAATTATCAAATAAGCAAATTCTCATATACTTTTTACCCTTCTTCTATACTCCCATAAGTGAAAGTATCAATCAATTCATTGTACCCACAATATTTACAGGTCTTGTTGAAAAGAGAGTAATATTTTTATGCTATAGTTATATCAGAATTTACACATTTTTACAATGAGAGTTCATTTATAAACACAAAAATAATTTTTTTTTATATTACATCTTCAATTCTTGTAAAGTGCTTTGGGCCAGTGAATCTCAAACCAGTTGGCTTTAAGGCACTGGGTATTAAGACATCCTTACGGACTTAATTGCTCGGATCTCAGATGTTAAAAAGAAAAAGTGTCTAATTTCCTTAAGTTGTCTCTTTAACCCATGTAACGAGCTTTTGGCCAGTGACTCCCAGACCAGTTGGCCTTAGGGCACTAAGTGTTGAAACACTCCTACAGACTTAATTGCTCGAGTTAGAGAGGCTACCAAATCGAAATTATTCGTGCACACTTCTTTTTTTACAAACTCAAGCTTTACCATTTTACACGAATAATCATTACTTACTGAGGCAAGATGTCCGGTTATTAAGTAAAAACTTGATTATTATTATCATTGTTTTTAAAACTAACTCAAGCTCTACCGTTTTACGTGAATAATCACTGCTTTCTGAGGCAAGATGTATGGTTACTAAGTAAAAGCATGAATAGTTTTTTCCTTAAAAAAAACACAAATTCTATTACCTTTAGGTGCTAGCTCTAACAAACTAGATAACTAAATATAACAAAATTTTCATTTACAAGCCATGATCATAAATTACCGTGTATGTTGATAATACATGTCAAATGAGCATAATGAGATCAAATTTAATCAATATTATGGAGAATTCATAAATTTAAATGATTCAAAAAGAAAGGAACAAAAATACCTTGTTACGAATTACATTGAGATGTTATAAATACTCTTCATAACATATAAAACATGCTTCATTTCTTAATTTAATACGAGTTTGGCATTACGTCAAACACTTGGTGTGCGCCATGCCTGAATTCCACCTTTCTTATAATCTTAGCTAACTCCATCCACATTTTACATAACCATTGCACAACAACATGATTCAAGACTCATAACACATACAAAAATAGCTCCTAACACCCCATCACTATCGAAAACATGCATGAGCCCTAGCCTCCATCTTACACATTCTAATGCACCAAACCAATGATCAACACTTGCAACAACAATACTAGACATATCACTATCAATTTATCTCTCATTTTCCCATAAAGCCTATCTTAATCAAATCCCTAGGGTTTCTAATTATCGAACAATACTCATTTTCCTAGATCAATAATCATTCAACAACATCAATCGTATGCCAACAATATCCATTTATCACCAAAATAAAAAATCAACATTTCAAGATTTGGGTCAAGTTTTCCTTACCTTGAATCAAGTTTTTTCTTCTACAAATAAGCTCCTTAGGCTTGATTTTCTCTTCCCAAGCTTGTGTAGTGATGGATTGCTCTTGATTTCTCTTGGAATTTACTTAGGAAAATGAAAAAAAAAAAAAAACTAATTGTTCCTAAATGAGGGGTTTCCGCCAACTAGCATGGAGGGGGAATTGGCTTGGCTTGGCTTTTATTTTATTATTCCGTTAGTTTTATCTAGAAAAGTCTAGGGACTTATAGGAAAAATTACATGTGGGCCAAATTTGGTGATGGAATTGAGCTTGGTCCTTTGTTTAATTTGGGCTTTGATTTAGACTTGGCTCACTTAAAATTTTGATTCAATATTTGTTCCTTATTTAGCCCAAATAGTTGGCCCACTATCCGCTAGTAATTTTATAGGCCCATTAAGCCTAGCTCGTGCAAGCCCATCGATTCATTAAATTTAGTTTCGTTTAATACTTCATAATTGTTTTTTAGCTCGGGCCGAAATGAAAAATTTAAAATTTTATTACGGACTGCTGTAATTTTATTTTAATTTTGGTGTTAATTTTCAGTAGTTACAATTCTCTCTCCCTTAAAATGATTCATCCTCGAATCAAAATAAAGAAGGTATGTAACATATCTTCATTCTCGGATTATATTGGGTCTGGAGCTTCCTCTTAGATAGGCATCCAATGAGGGACCAATCTTTTAATAATTTATCATATCTTAAATGGTATCGAACTTTCATGATGCTATTATATTCTAAAAGCTGAGTAGCCTATAGAAATGAAACCTTAATCTTTGGGTCGCAAGTTATTATCGTGCTACAGAATTTTTGAGAAATCTATTAAACCATGTCTCTCACTACTCATCCTAAAGTTACTTCGATTAGTTCCATGTATAACAGATTTCACCATAAAGTCTTGTTCTAGTTAGGGACACGTAATCTGCACTGTTTCCTTTCCAATCCTTGCAAACCCTCACAATGATATAATAATCACTGATTTATGCTTATCTTTTACTAAATTGTTTATTTCTCATTTTATAGTTTCCCATAACATCAACCATCTAGATCATTCTTTATCATGACCTGCGTATGATTCTTGCGAGCTAGGTATCGTGCCACTTTTCCTTTCTTTCATTATTCTATCTTCATCTTCTCTAATACTAATCAAGTTCTAATGACATTCATTTCCCTGACTTTGAGCATAACTCGAGTTCTTCACCTAATTTTGTAATACAGTATCTTTAATGATCTCTCGAGTAAACAATGTTGCATGCATTCAGTTAATGGCCAAGGTTTCTCTACTATGTTTTTAAATATATTGTGCAAACTTCGATATTAGTTATAAAACTAATTATAGGAGAAACTACTGCATTACTAACTCCCTCAGAAGACTACATTACTTGAAATAATATCATTGAGTCACCCTCTACCATACATAATCCTTAAATTATCTTACATTGTTCTTGGTTTATGGTTTGACATTACTTATACTTGTAAAATTTATCTTCTTTTCCTTCATTGTCATTAATAGCTTCCAATTTTTCATCTATAATATCATCATCAATCAAGTCGCTCATATTCAATCATTGCTTCCTTGACACTATCTCATTACCTTAGACATTTCTTCTCTTTGAAATCACATGCCCACCATTTTTACTGAGGACACTTAAAACTGATGAGTGGAAAATATATCACTATTTACCACCCTTTTGACCTAATATTTTGTATAGTTTCTCGGGTTTTAAGAATATTTTGATGTGTTTTAGTTTATTTTACTGATAAAATAAAATCAGGACTTAATGGAATCAAACAGGATGAAATATAGAACAAATAAGGGCAAAAATGGGACTTGACATTTGGATTTTAGAGGTTGGAAACTTGAAATTGCGTTTTAATGAAGTACAATTTTGGAAATTTCAATTTTGTGTATTTTTTGTATTTTGGCCATAACGTTCTACTCCAATATTGGATTGAGGTGATTCAAGTTCCAGATTAAAGAAGACTCAAATATCTACAACTCTGACGTTCATAATAATTTCAAATTCTAAATTTTTCATGACCGAAATTGATAAAACATCCGGAAATATTTTATGTGTAATTATTAAAGTCATTTTCAAAACCAAAAAAATAAATAAAAAAAATGAAAATGAAAATTGTCAAACTTCCACCAAACATGCAAGCATGTTTGGTAGAGGATTTGGTGTCATGTTTGGTGCCATGTTTGGTAGAGAAATTGGTAGAGGCAAAATTTTGCCTATAAATACCAAGCCATTTCATTTGTAAATTTTATACTTTCCTTGGTTTCTTGAAAAGAATTAAGGATTGTATCTTGTGTGTTTTATTTAGTAGTTTCATAATGTATTTTTTATTTTTTTAGTAGTGATAATAGTTTGTGTGTTTTTACTTTCTTTTATGTTTAGTAGTTAATTTCCGCTGGGGGAAGGGTGAAACCTTTAATATGATAAGGTAGATTAATCTCACTTAATTTATAATATGGAAATTGTAATTTAATATGGATTAAAGTTGATACCGCCTTATTGGATGGTATTATTTATTTGACATAATGTGACACTGCCTATATGGTCGGTCTTTAGGTGACAGATGATTACTGCCTATATGGTTGGTTTATGGACAAATGATAACACCGCCTTTATGGCTGGTTTGACTTAAATGGGTCACACTGACAATTTCTATATTATAATAAAGTGAGATTTCTACATTTTAAAAATTAAAGGTGGATCCCCTAACCCAAGCATTTTATTTTTATTCTAGGGAAGTGATGAAGCACAATATTCACGAGTTTAATAATTGATTTTCTCTATATTATGTTTAATACATTAATTTTTTTATTGAATCTTAAGCTTAATGCTTCTTGTTAACTAGCCATTAATAAGATTGATGGGGTAAACTTAAAATGAACTTGGAAAATGGATTTTAGGTTTAAGCCTTAGATTCAATAGCTCACGATCTCACCTTGGGGTAAATATGTTTTAGGTAGATTTTCTTACAGAATAGGAATATACCTGTCGGGCAGGGGTTTCCACAATTGGAACTTGAACTTAATGAATTCAGGTAACTTGGTTAACATAGACATATGATTAATTGGGTTATTTTGGTTATTTGCATTTGACCATCGGATAAGGCTTTTGCACAACTTCGTGTTCCAAGTTAGCAAATCCATATTCAACCAACCAATCAAGCAATCATTCCATTCTCTCTTTAATTAGATACATGTAAATAAATAGAATCAATAATTAATAACAACAATAGAAATTAAGTCCTCGTGGGATCGATATTTTTATACTACATGAGCGATACGTGCGCTTGCGGTACGTGTGTGATTTCACCGATCAAGTTTTTGGCGCCGTTGTCGGAGACTTATTTTTCTTGCGTTATTAATTTTGAAGCTATCTATTTTACTTGTATCTAATTTTCTTTAATTTTATCTGTAATTTTTATTTCTTTTATTTTTCAGGTGGTTGAAAAATGGATCACTATTGGGCGATGGAAGAATTACGAGCTTTACGAAGTGAAGATACACCCAATATCAAGGAGCAGCAGTTCAGTTTTCTGAGGCCTGTTGTCCAGCCCAATTATCACTGGATCTCAAAACTAATCAATACAATATTTGCCCAACCATTTCAGAACGCAATGGGGAGATGTGAGATATATGATGGTAACCACCCGAGCAATCAATGTATATACCTCTACAATTCAGGGAGACATAATTATCAGAATCTTTCATCGTACGAAGAGCCATCATATTTCACTGAACCTTATTCTCCATCTTATCCACCATCTACCTACGATCTTCAAGGACCAGAACCATCAGTGAGAAGACATATGATAAATAGGCTCGAGAAACAGAGCAAATTCAATTAACACTGAGGGTGCAACGTTTCTGAGTCAAATAAAAACCTTACAGAGGATGGTAAATAAATTGAGATAGATAATCAACAACCAGAACTACATACTCACGGAGAAAATTCAATTAACACTGAGGAATCCTTCGAGTACCAAACATTTCATGATGACACCTTAACAGAGGAAGAGGCTGAGCGGTATCAAGAATCAGAGGTATCAGTTCAGGAGCCCGGACCAGTAGAATCTCAATTTTATCTTTATTATTCATCAGACTCTGATGAGGAACAAATAGCAGAGCTGTCTACACCAACAAGTGAGGATGAAACTCTGCATCCTCTAAATGAAGATCTTAGAGCATGCATTGCACAGATGTTTGAAGAAGAGCTACCCGAACCATTCATACCAACCACAGAGGATAAGAATTTACAATTAAATATATCTTTGCATCTTCAAGTTGACACTTATGGAGCATGCATTTCACATATGACAGATGAAGAGCTGAATGTGAAAATTTTAAAATACATCTGTGAAAAAATGATGAAGCAAGATGCAGAACAAATGGAAGAGCAAGTGTCTGACCATATTGAAGATATCATGACTTCAGGAGAAATATCACTGTATTGGGGAGTACACATTGTGGACACCGCCCAGAAGCTTGACAGAATGGAACATCCATTCAAAGTCAAGCACCATACGAGACCTCCTAATTTTCTTACTTTATTTTCAGGAACCACTGGAGCGATAAAATTTTAAAAGGTGGGCACAAGCATTGAATGAGAAAAAATTCTTCTTGCCACTTTTTACCGTTGGAAGAGACCCTTCAAAAGCAACGCACATGGGATCGGCTTTAATCGGACATCTAAACCACGTTGAAGCCTCCTTGACAGATGGACTTTTGACATGTCTGGCTGAAGACGAAAAATTTAGCGCTAGTAGGGAGGCAACCCACGCAAAATTTTTATTTTCATTAAAATTAAAATTTTTGTATTTTGTGTATACATGTTGTAGAGTCTTTAATTTTGTGTGATATTTTCAGGGAAAAGTAAAAACTGGAGGAATGGTGTTTGACAATCACAAAGATGAGATTTAAATTCATTATTGATGGCTGAGTAAGGAATGGATTCTTGAGACGCATCCTAATGCATTTATACATCAAGCGAGTGGCGTATTGCGTACACAATTCCGTTATTTTAAATAATTGCTTTCATTTGCTTTTCGGTTGTGATTTCCTTAATTTTCGACGACAGGATCCATATTTTTTGACTTTCATGATTTATTTATTGTTTAGCTAATAATTATCATTTGGCGAGTACTAGTGCTATTATTACTCACCCCTTTTCAGGATCTATAAATTCAGCTCGTTATTGCACTCTTGAAGACATCCATATTTGAGAAAGAAATACATAAAAAAAAAATGGAAGCAACTTTAAGAAGACGAGTTGTAAACATCTGTGTGTTTTATGGTACTAGTGCTGGTTCTAAACCAGAATTCGCTACGGAAACACATGAATTTGGGTCATAGCTGAGAGGAATATTCATTTAGTATATGGCGGTGGCAATCTTGGACTCATGGGGTATGTTTCAAGGGCCGTACAGGAATGAGGTAGTCAAGTTCTGGGAATCATCTCAAAACCTTTGGCAGAGGCGAATCTTATCGGACTATCAAACAAAGATGAATACATCATGCCAGGAATGTCTGAACAACTTATTGAAATGATTAACCATGCTAATGCTTTTATTGCTTTGCCATGTGGCTTGGGCACGATGGAAGAAATTTTTACAGTGCTATCTTGGGCGAACTTGAACATACTCTAGAAATCGATTGGACTGTATAATGATGATGGATTTTATGATTTTCTTTGTGTGTTTCTTGATGATGCCCGGAGAAATGGGTTCGTTTCAAAACCTGTAAAAGATATCCTCTTCACTGCCAGAACAACCCATGATTTAATTGACCAAATCTTAGCCTTTGAACCACAAACTGACCTTATCCTTTCCAAGATTAATTGGTCCGATAATGATCGTGGTAAGAAGTGTCGGATAAATCTGGATCTTAACCTTTAATTTTCTTTTTAGATGTAGAATTCCAGCTAACCAGGTACGGTCTTCTAAACTCTTCTTCTACTTTTTAGACATTGGGGACAATGTCTCAATTAGGTTTGGGGGGAAGAGAATAGTTGATTAGTATCTTATTTTTATTTTTTTCGTTGTGTTATTTTTGCTTGGGTTTTAGTCAAAAATTTTCAAAAATTCAAAATATAAAAAAATATAAAAAATTAAAATAAAAATAAAAATAAAATATTTTGTTTTTGTGTTTTTAACTTGACTAATCAAGTGGAATTGATGTTTTTAGATAGCTGTGTAAGGAATTTCCACTCCTGAGACGTATCTCAAACTAATTCGTAACAAGTTAATTTTTGTTTATTTCCTTTTGAATTATTTAATTTGTGAATTCTCCATAATACTGACTAAATTGGATCTTCATATGCTCAGTTGACAGGTATTATCAACATGCATGGTGACATACGGCCATGAGTTATAAGTGAAAAATTTGTAATATTCAGTGCTCTAGTTTAATTGGAGGAAGCATAAAAAAAACGATGGAATAAAATTAAAAATAAAAATAAATAATCATCCGAGATCCGGGTAATTAAGTTCGTAAGGGTGTTTTAACATCTAGTGCCTTAAAGCCAACTGGTTTGGGAGTCACTGGCCCAAAGCTCGCTACATGGATTGAAGATGCTATATATATATGTAAAAAAAAAATTATATATATATATATATATATGAGATCCGAGTAATTAAGTCTGTAAGGGTGTCTTAACACCTAGTGCCTTAAAGCCAACTGGCTTGGGAGTCATTAGCCCAAAGCTCGCTACATGGATTGAAGATGTTCTAAATAATAAAAAAATATCCATTGCTAAAAATGTGCGAATTCTGATATAACTTTAGATCAAAAATATTACTCTATTTTCAACTACACTTATGAATATTGTGGGCATAATGATTTGATTAATGCCTTATTGGTTGTGTATATGGAGAATGGTAAAAATAATCGGAGAATTTACTTATTTGGTAATTTAGAAAGAAAGAAAATAACTATTAACTTGGATAAGAGTTTCACTTATTTAGTCACTAACTTGTTTGATCTTTTTGATTTTGTGTGCATTTGATGTTTGTGGGTATCGTCATTATAAGCCCTCACGAGACTATAACTCGTCCACTAGGGACACCTAGGGGTTTAAAGGCTTGTTGCATACGCTAAATGCAACTGTGATCCATACGAAAGTGACTTAGTTTAAATTAGTTTCAGTTATTTATTTTATTTTGTTGTTTTGCTCGAAGACTAGCAAAATGTTAGGTTTTGGGGTGTGATGAGCGGAAAATATATCACTATTTACCACCCTTTTGACCTAATATTTTGTATGGTTTCTCGGGGTTTTATGAATGTTTTGATGTGTTTTAGTTTATTTTACAGATAAAATAAAATCGAGACTTAATGGAATCAATTAGGATGAAATATGGAACAAATAAGGGCAAAACGGGACTTGACAGTTGGATTTTAGAGGTTGGAAACTTGAAATGGCGTTCGAATGAAGTACAATTTCAGAAATTTCACATTTGCGTAATTTTTGTATTTTGGCCATAATGATCTAATCCGATATCGGATTGAGGTGATTCAAGTTCCAGATTAAAGAAGACTCAAAGATCTACAACTTTGACGTTTATAATAATTTCGAATTCTAAAGTTATCATGACCGAAATGATAAAAACGCCGGAAGTATTTTATGAGTAATTATAAAAGTCATTTTAAGAACCAAATAAAATAAAATAAAATAAAAAATGAAAATTGTCAAACTTCTTGCATGTTTGGTGGAGGATTTGGTGCCATATTTTGTGCCATGTTTGGTGGAGAAATTGGTGGAGAAATTAGTGGAGAAATTGGTAGAGGTAAAATTTTACCTATAAATACCAAGCCATTTCATTTGTAAATTTTATACTTTCCTTGGTTTCTTCAAAAAGAATTAAGGATCGTTTCTTATGTGTTTTATTTAGTAGTTTTGTAATGTATTTTTATTTTTATTTTTAGTAGTAATAATAGTTTGTGTGTTTTTACTTTCTTTTATGTTTAGTAGTTAATTTCCGCTGGGGGAATGGTGAAACCTTTAATATGATAAGGTAGATTAATCTCACTTAATTTATAATATGAAAATTGTAATTTAATATGGATTAAAGTTGATACCGCTTTAATGGCTGGTTTTATGTATTTGGCATAATATGACCCCGCCTATATGGTCGGTCTTTAGGTGACAGATGATTACAGCCTATATGGCTGGTTTATGAACAAATAATAACACCGCTTTTATGGCTGGTTTGATTTAAATGGGTAAGACTGGCAATTTCTTTATTATAATAAAGTAAGATTTCTACATTTGAAATATTAAATGTGGATCCCATAACCTCAGCATTGTTTTTTTATTCTAGGGAAGTGATGAAGCACAATATTCAAGAGTTTAATAATTGATTTTCTCTATATTATGTTTAATACTTTAATTTGTTTATTGAATCTTAAGCTTAATGCTTCTTGTTAACTGGCCATTAATAAGATTGATGGGTAAACTTAAAATGAACTTGGAAAATGGATTTTAGGTTTTAGCCTTAGATTCAATAGTTCACGATCTCACCTTGGGGTAAATATCTCTTAGGTAGATTTCCTTATAGGATAGGAATATACCTGTCGGACGGGGGTAACCACAATTGGAACTTGAACTTAATGAATTCATGTAACTTGGTTAACCTAGACATATGATTAATTGGGTTATTTTGGGTGTTTGCATCTGACCATCGGAAGAGGCTTTTGAATAACTTCGTGTTCCAGGTTAGCAAACTGATTTATTACACATATATAAGATAATTCATTTATCATTAAAATAATATTGTGTGGAATCATAACCCTAGATGTTTGTGTCTTTTGTTCATATTCCTTAGTATTTTTTTTTTGTGTTTTTATTTATTTATTTTGCAAATCCACATTCAACCAACCAATCAAGCAATCATTGACTTCTCCCTTTTATTAGATACCAATAAATAAATAGAATCAATAATTAATAATAACAATAGAAATTAAGTCCTCGTGGGATCGATATTTTTATACTACTTGAGCGATACGTGCGCTTGCGTTTCGTGTGTGATTTCATCGATCAAAAACTTACCCTTGAAACATGTTTGTTACAAGAACATAGTAAGGTATTAATGGCGATTATACTTATATGAGACCTTCGGAAGGTTTGATTATGTTGTTATTCTTATTCACGTAAACTATGTGCATCTTCTTTCTTAGTCCGTGAAGATCCCTCAGCCAAAGTCTATTCTAGTCTCATCCTACTTCCATCCGAGAATATCTACCTTTGAAGCCTCTCTGTCGATGTTTAATATTATTTTATCACCTGTCAATGAATAATAGATTTCATTACTTATTCTGCAATAAGCTCACTCGGGGATACTATACCATGTTCACTCTAGGGTTTTGATATGTTGTTATCATGAATTTAGCTGAGAGTGAAATACGCTATTTGAGAAAACCTGTTAACTGTATTTTAAGTGAAATAAAACTCCTTTGATCATTGGTAAACTATCGTAACGTCTATGGTTATTTTGTATGGCTTAAAACCTAAAATACTTGAGCTCTGAAGTGTCCATATTGTTCTTTTACTGGTCTGTCTAGATTCACTATCTAGTAAAATATCTAGGTACCTAGTTGCCATTGTCCTGATTCGTGTTATGCTGCTAGTGAATTGTTTCGAGTCATGTTTTGTCTTGTTCGTACATGGGTGCATCATGTGAGGAAGTATACATGTTGTATTAATTATTTTTCGTACGGGTCTACAACTGGTGGAATTTCGGCCCTATTTTGACATATAGGGAGCTCACTGTCATACTCTATATAATCTTTCTCTTGTTGCACTTCTTATTTATTTGTTAAATGAAAAATTCTGGCACTCTAACATCCTTAGTAATGCCTAACGCTTCAAGCAAGATTCGTATAAAGGCATGCAATATTGCTGAATATAAAATTGAAAATACATTTTACTGCTCGTGTGATTTTTTCACTATTTGATTAGTACTTTCTTATTCATTGTATCCCCTCCGTATTTCCACTTCTACCTTATTGCTTAGATTCTCTCTTTTATTCTTATGCTTTGTGTTGTATCTAAGGCCCTCGTGATTTATGAGCTTCAAATACCTTATCCTAAGCGTAAAGCCTTCGTTCTTTTGGATAAAATGACTCTGGTCGTGCCTTGAAGGTGTTACACTATATCTTGAGTCTACTTATTCATGAGAACATTATAAGGACGGGTACTGTGGTCCATCACTATTGTGCTATCTAATTAAGGTTGGGAGAGGGTCGAGTAATCTAAGTCTATTTTAGGTTATCACGCAAAAGTACTAATGCTAAAGGGCCACTTGAATGTACTGTCTAGTCTCTCTACTAGTCCAACCCTTTACTGGTAATCGCATTATCCTTTACTGGGAATTCTCCAAAACATAAACTTACTCCAAGTCTTACTGTCCTCTCTTGTTTACCTATATCTCGATAGATTATTCTTATTCTTCTTTTTAGTTCCCTTTTTTTGGCCAGACGGAAAGGTCTCAAAAAACACATATTTCATTCCTATAAATGTTATATACTCTACCTTCTTCAAGTACTTTAATTACGTGATTCCTTACTTCTTTGAACGATTAGGTTTGGTAACAGACTAAAATAACTTTACTAAATTTGGCTAAAATTAAGGTACATCTGAAATAGTTGCACGATTGTGTGTAATCTTCGACCTGCGCTGCCTACGTTCTGACCTCTATAGTACCTCCTTGTCGTTTCATAAATTTTCAACATTTCTAATTTACAGGATATGTTTCTTGGGGTTAAATGAGTTATTACTAAAGTTGGTATACTCTGTGGACTTCGGCTGGAGCTACAAAATTCAGGCGAGCTTGTCTACGTCATGTGTTACACTTGTATTTCTTGTTGTTTTCTACAGTTTCGATGGATCTCTATCGGGTAGGCTTATCTCTTTAAGGTTTTCTATTTCTATTATGTGGTATACTTGTAACACATAGAAATCGGCGACGCTGTCCCGGGCTCACGGCCCGGTCGGGAGTACGGAGTAGCCCGCGGGGGACTAAACCGGAGAAATAAAATGGAGTCGCCACCCAGTGTGAACTGGGAAATGATTTACGGTCGCACTCACCCCTCGCAAGGGAAGACCTCAAACCGTTGGGTTCGGAAAGGTCCCTTACTTATGCCACTTGTAATGAACGGATTCACGCAATAATATAACCAAGTCTACGCAACATACATACACAAGAATAACCTACATCTAAGTTTGCATATAACCTATATCTAAGTTTGCATGCATAAAAGTAAATCGACATAACGGTAAGCACACAATTTCATGAACATATTAAATAAATAAATGCGGAAAGATAAATAAATAATAACGGTAAAAGCATAAATATTATAGAGAGATAACTAAGCATATGATGGGGAAAGAGATAACTAAGGAGACAAACATGCATAAGACATGATGAAGGAACATGTCTAGTGTGTACGCGTTCGTGTAGCGTTAGTAAACGCGTTCGAACGGTAAACAGAATGCACGCGTTCGAGTAGCGTTTGATAAGGCGTTCGAATGGGCCGAGGCAGAATGCATACGTTCATGTAGCGTTTGATAACACATTCGAACGTGATCAGAAAAATGACATTTATAATGACATAAACACATGCATGAGTGTTTCCAAAAGTGGTACATGCAGTTGTATCCCAAGTACAGACCGCACTACCGTCCATTCGGATTCAGCTACGGAATTTACGTCTGGGTTTCCATCCGATATACCATGAGGGATAGCACAAAATCATTCATCCCACAACAATAACATACATGAACCAACAATACGCTTGCGAAGAAATACTAATAAATAATTAAAAAGATGAACGAGAATAAAAAAAAGGGTGCCCTCAGGTCTTACCTTCTAATTCGCCTCTTGGAAGTGCGTTACACGGCCATCGGAAGGGTTAATGCTCTGCAACTCCTCCGGTTCACTATTCACTGTTTTCCTTCGTTGCCTCGCTGTTTTGGGCTGGTGTTTTCTCTATTTTGCAATGGTTTATGGGACTGTTTTGGAGTGTCTTTGGGTGATTTTAGGGACTGTTTTTGGGTAATTTTAGGGACTGTTTATTGTTGTCTTTGTGTGGGTTGTTTCACGGTGAGGATGGTGCTGCTTGCGCTGTTTATTATTATCGGTCAGGTGTGTGTTTGTAGCTTTTACGTGTGTGTGTGTCACGGCTATTGGAGGGGCATTAGGGCTGTTGTCTTGGTCGTTTCTGAGGGGCTGAGTGTGGTTTGGGTGGCTGAGTGTCTTTAGGTTAGTGGTGAGTGGCCTGGTGTGGTTCACGTGAAGGGGCAGTTCGTTTGTTATTTGTGGCTGTGTGCGTGAAGATTGTGAGGCTTGAGAGTGGTGACTTTGTGAGTGGGCAGGCTTTGGCTTTTTGTGGCTTCTTGTTGGTTAGTTCACGTGATTTTTGGTTTAGGGTTATTATTCTTGTTGATTCAGTTGGTTGAGAGATGAGAGGGCTTATTGCTGCGTGTGTCTCGAATTTTTGTGGTTTGTGATTTGGTCGGTGGCTGCTTTAGTGGAGGGCTGGTGCGCTGAAGGCTTATTGAGGGTTTATGGACTATTGGCAGCATGTATCGGCTGCATGGGGTTTTAACGTGAGCTGTGCGTTTGGTAGAAGAGTGGGAAGAAACGTGGCTGGTGAGAAGTGGCGTGAGAGATCTGTGTGGATTTAGGTTTGTGGCTGAGAGTTTTAAGGTTTATTTTTGTGAGGGTGCCGAGTGGGGTAGGGAGAGAGAGTGGTTAGTGTGTGTATCTAGGGTTTCGATTTATGCATGGTGTGAATGGGTTGCTGTTTGAATAATGGTCGATGATTATTGGCAGTGAGTGAGGAGGGTGCTTGAAGGGTTCTTTGTCTCAGTTGGTGAGTGATGCCGTGAAAGAGAGAGGAAGGAGAGGCCGTTTTTGTTGTATTATCGTGGGAATGAGCTCTAGAAAGAGGGGTGAATGTCTAAGAGAGGGAGGGTTTGGTTTAGGTCTCTTTTTATAATGATGAGCTAGGGTTTATTGGTTTTGGTGCATGGGTTTTGAAAAGGAAACAAATCAAGTAAATATGGGGTGTATTTAATTAAATTATTTAGGGAAATGATCTTGTGTATTTGGTGGGGGAATATCTATTTTGGGAGGTGATTGGATTTGATTTATTTAGTTTAGGAAGGGGGATTTGATTTGATTTAATTTGATTAGGAAGGATATTTATTTTGATTTGAATTGGATTTGATTTAATTTAATTGGATTTAATTTAATTTGTGACATATCTATTTTGGGAGGTGATTGGATTTGATTTATTTAGTTTAGGAAGGGGGATTTGATTTGATTTAATTTGATTAGGAAGGATATTTATTTTCATTTGAATTGGATTCGATTTAATTTAATTTAATTTAATTTGTGACATGTGTTTTAAATATTTTAATTATTTGGATTGGGCTTTGGTGGGCCTTGTGTGAATTTTGGGTTGAGGCTAACAGTGAAACAGAAATACCGATAGTCGTTCGAATGCGTTCCCGAACGCTACACGAACGCCCGCAATCTGTTTACCATTCGAACGTGTTTTCGAACGCATCACAAACGCACATGCAGTGAACCGGTGAATCAAATCTGATGACATATTTATTTCCCTTCCGACGTTCGTTTCCCGCAACTTCCGCAACTTATTTGGTAGTGCCTCCAAACGAGGCTCATCATTAGGCTTTTATACAAAAATGCAAGTGTCTACAGTCGCCCTCACTTTGATGGGACTTGTGCAGTGTGTGACAGTGACAATCCTATCAAAGTCATGCATGCATTTTTTACTTACCTGGCTTGCCAGCTGTTGCCGAACTTACCTGTTGTTTTGAGATGTTTCGAACTGAGTTGATTTGGTGACGAGGTGTTGCGACCCCTGGGTCTTGTTCCCGAACCACCGAGTGGGTCTTGTTCCCGAACCACCGAGTGGGTCTTGTTCCCGAATTGAGATAAGGGTCTTGTTCCCAAATTGAGATGAGGGTCTTGTTCCCAAATTGAGATGATGGTCTTGTTCCTGATTTGAGTTGTGGGTCTTGTTCCCGAATTGAGTTGTGGGTCTTGTTCCCGAGTTGAGATGAGGGTCTTGTTCCCGAATTGAGATGAGGGTCTTGTTCCCGAATTGAGATGAGGGTCTTGTTCCCGAATTGAGTTGTGGGTCTTGTTCCCGAATTGAGATGAGGGTCTTGTTCCCGATTTGAGTTGTAGGTATTGTTCCCGAATTGAGTTGTGGGTCTTGTTCCCGAATTGAGTTGTGGGTCTTGTTCTCGAATTGAGATGAGGGTGTTGTTCCCGATTTGAGTTGAGGGTCTTGTTCCCGATTTGAGTTGTGGGTCTTGTTCTTGAATTGAGTTGTGGGTCTTGTTCCCGAATTGAGATGAGGGTCTTGTTCCCAATTTGAGTTGTGGGTCTTGTTCCCGATTGTGGGTCTTGTTCCTAAATTGAGTTGTAGGTCTTGTTCCCGAGTGTGGGTCTTGTTCCCAAATTGAATTGTAGGTCTTGTTCTTGATTGTGGGCCTTGTTCCCTAATTGAGTTGCAGGTCTTGTTCCCGAGTGTGGGTCTTGTTCCCAAATTGAATTGCAGGTCTTGTTCCCGATTGTGGGTCTTGTTCCCAAATTGAGTTGCGGGTCTTGTTCCCGATTGTGGGTCTTGTTCCCAAATTGAGCTGAGGGTCTTGTTCCATATTGTGGGTCTTGCTCCCAAATTGAGTTACAGGTCTTGTTCTCTATTTAAATTGTGGGTCTTGTTCCCTATCTTAATTACGTGCATGTGACGTGTATGCATGTATGCATGGATGTGTTTCCTATTCCGCTGGGTTAGGCCTTCCTTGCCCTCTGGCGCCCTTCGCCTACTAATGTCTTTGGTCGCCCCCTAGGCATGCTTACAGTTTCCCTTTTGCCAGTTCTCTTCTGGTGACTCCCCAGAGGGAGGGTGGAGCAGACTCTCTTAAATACCCAAGCCTCTTAGGCTCTTATCGCCTTGGTGACAGGAATAAACAATAGGTCCTCCAAATTAGTCCATCACGGTAAGCTTCGAGTAAATGATTATCTAGGTGCCTTCACAGCTTTTCCTTCTAGAAAGGTAGTGAATGAAGGAAGACATCAAACCATTACCTAGCACTAATAGTGCATTTGATTAAACCCTTTCAACCCACTGTAGTGAATGAAGGCATTATTTCGCCAGATTGTAGGACACGGAAATCGGCGACGCTGTCCCAGGCTCGCGGCCCGATCGAGAGTACGGAGTAGCCCACGAGGGACTAAACCGGAGAAATAAAATGGAGTCACCACCCAGTGTGAACTGTGAAATGATTTAAGGCCGCACTCACCCCTCGCAAGGGAAGACCTCAAACCGTTGGGTTCGGAATGGTCCCTTACTTATGCCACTTGTAATAAACGGATTCACGCAATAATATAACCAAGTCTACGTAACATACATATACAAGAATAACCTACATCTAAGTTTGCATACAACCTATATCTAAGTTTGCATGCATAAAAGTAAATCGAAATAACGGTAAGCACACAATTTCATGAACATATTAAATAAATAAATGCGGAAAGATAAATAAACAATAATGGTAAAAGCATAAATATTAAAGAGAGATAACTAAGCATATGATGGGGAAATGGATAACTAAGGAAACAAACATGCATAAGACATGATGAAGGATCTTGTCCAGTGTGTACGCGTTCGTGTAGCATTAGTAAACGCATTCGAACGGTAAACAGAATGCACACATTCGAGTAGCGTTTGATAACGCGTTCGAATGGGCCGAGGCAGAATGCATAACACATTCGAACGGGATCAGAAAAATGACATCTATAATGACATAAACACATGCATGAGTGTTTCCCAAAGTGGTACATGGAGTTGTATCCCAAGTACAGACCACACTACCGTCCATTCGGATTCGGCTACGAAATTTACGTCTGGGTTTCCATCCGATATAACATGAGGGATAGCACAAAATCATTCATCCCACAACAATAACATACATGAACCAACAATACGCTTGCGAAGAAATACTAATAAATAATTAAAAAGATGAACGAGAATAAATAAAAGGGTGCCCTCAGGTCTTACCTTCTAAGTCGCCTCTTGGAAGTGCGTTACTCGGCCATCGGAAGGGTTAATGCTCTGCAACTCCTCTGGTTCACTAGTTCACTGTTTTCCTTCGTTGCCTCGCTGTTTTGGGCTGGTGTTTTCTCTGTTTTGCAATGGTTTATGGGGTTGTTTTGGAGTGTCTTTGGGTGATTTTAGGGACTGTTTTTGGGTAATTTTAGGGACTGTTTATTGTTGTCTTTGTGTGGGTTGTTTCATGGTGAGGATGGTGCTGCATGCGCTATTTATTATTATCGGTCAGGTGTGTGTTTGTAGCTTTTATGTGTGTGTGTATCACGGCTATTGGAGGGGCATTAGGGCTGTTGTCTTGGTCGTTTGTGAGGGGCTGAGTGTGGTTTGGGTGGCCGAGTGTCTTTAGGTTAGTGGTGAGTGGCCTGGTGTGGTTCACGTGAAGGGGCAGTGCGTTTTTTATTTAGGGTTGTGTTTGTGAAGATTGTGAGGCTTGAGAGTGGTGACTTTGTGAGTGGGCAGGATTTGTCTTTTTGTGGCTTCTTTTTGGTTAGTTCACGTGATTTTTGGTTTAGGGTTATTATTCTTGTTGATTAAGTCGGTTGAGAGATGAGAGGGCTTATTGCTGCGTGTGTCTCGACTTTTTGTGGTTTGTGATTTGGTCGGTGGCTGCTTTAGTGGAGGGCTGGTGCGCTGAAGGCTACACGAACGCCCGTAATCTATTTACCGTTCGAACGTGTTTTCGAACGCAGCACGAACACACATGCAGTGAACCGGTGAATTAAATCTGATGACATACTTATTTCCCTTCCGACGTCTGTTTCCCGCAACTTCCGTAACTTATCGGGTAGTGCCTCCAAACGAGGCTCACCATTGGGCTTTTATGTAAAAATGCAAGTGTCTACAATACTGCAATGGGTAATGGGTCTTCTTATAGATACCTTTATCTATTCTAGTCAATTAGGTCTAAATGTCAAACATTGTTCAATACTTTTATACCAGTGTCATTTATCGATTGCATTGGCTTAATCTTTTACCAACTCCCTCAGAAGACTGCATTACTTAAAATAATAGCATTAAGTCGCGCTCTTCCATACATAATCCTTAACTTATCTTACCTTGTTCTTGGTTTCTGGTATCACGTTACTTCTACTTATAAAAGTTAGCTTCTTTTCCTTCTTTGTTATTAATAGCTTCTAATTTTTCAACCTACAATATTGTCATCAATCAACTCGCTTATATTCAATCATTGCTTCCTTCACACTATCTCACTACCTTAGAAATTTAACACATTTCTTCTTTTTGAAATGACATGCCCACCATTTTTACTGATGACACTTAAAACTTACCCTTGAAGCATGTTTGTTACAAGAACTTAGTAAGGTATTATGGCGATTATCCTTATATGCGGCCCTCAGAAGGTTTGATTATATTGTTAGTCTTATTCACGTAAACTATGGGCATCTTCCGTCTTAGTCCGTGAAGATCCCTCTGCCAAAGTCTATTGTGGTCTCATCCCACTTACATTGGAGAATATCTACCTTTGAAGCCTCTCTGTCGATGTTTAATATTTTTTTATCACATGTCAGCGAATAATAAACTTCATTACTATAGCATATTCACTCCAGGTTTTTGATATGTTGTTATCATGAATTCAGCTGAAAGTGAAATACGCTACCTGGGAAAACCTGTTAACTATATTTTAAGTGAAATCTTACTCCTTTGGTCATTGGTAAACTATTGTAACGTCTATGATTACCTTGTCTGGCTTACAACCTTAAAATACCTAAGCTCTGAAGTGTCTATATGGTTCTTTTACATTTCTGTCCTTATTCACTATTTCGTAAAATATCTAGGTACCTAGTTGCCATTGTCCTTATTCGTGTTATGCTGCTAGTGAATTATTTCGAGTCATGTTTTGTCTTGTTCCTACCTAGGTGCATCATCTGAGGAAGTATACAGGTTGTACTAATTAATTTTCGTACACGTCTGCAGCTGGTGGAATTTCGGCCCTATTTTGACACATAGGGAGCTCACTGTTATACTATCTATAATCTTTCTCCTGCTACACTTCTTCTTTATTTGTTAAATGGAAATGTTTGACACTCTAACTTCTTTAGTTATGTCTAATGCTGCAAGCTAGATTCATACAAAGGCATGCAATATTGTTGAATCTAAAATTGAAAATACATTTTGATGCTCGTGTGATTTGTCACTATTTGACTAGTACTTTATTATTTATTATATCCCCTCTACATTTCCATTTCTACCTTAGTGCTTAGAGTCACTCTCTTATTCTTATGCTTTGTGTTGTATCTGAGGCCCTCGTTATTTTTGAGCTTTAAATACCTTATCCTAAGGGTAATGCCTTTGTTCTTTGAAGGTCTTACACTACATCTTGATTCTACTTGCTTATGAGAACATCATAAGGATGGGTATTGTGGTCCATCGCTACTAGGCTATCTAATTAGGATTGAGAGAGGATCGAGTAATCTAAGTTTATTTCAAGTTATCACGCAAAAGTACTAATGCTAAAGGGCCATTTGAATGTACTGTCTAGCCTCTCTTCATGTTCGACCCTTTATCGGTACTCGCACTATCATTTATTGGGAATTCTCCAAAACATAAACTTACTCTAAGTCTTATTGTCCTCTTTTGGTTACCTATTTCTGGATAGTTTCATCTTATTCCTCTTTTTAGTTCTCTTTTTTTTGGTCTGACAGAAAAGTCTAAAAAAATACACATTTCACTTCTATAAATGTTATATGATCTACCTTCTTTAGGTACTCAAATTATGTAAGTCCTTACTTCTTTGAACAATTAGGTTTGGTAACAGACTAAGGTAACTTTACTAAATTTGGCTAAAATTAAGATACATCTGAAACATTTCCACTCTTCAGGAAATGTATGCTTACATGTCTCATCAAGATTCTCATATACTCAACTGGTATGTCTAGGTTGTTTTCAACCACTGTATATGTTCTGCAGGGTTACTAAATTTGATCATTCGGGGCTATCCTAAATTATGTATTCGGAAGACGGAAATGCACATCTTATAGAGATCTAGGGAAAGCAATTATGCTACTACTTATCGAGGCTCTACTGTAGTCTGGGTGAATGTCTAAATACTTTCTGAGGTTGGTACTATAATAGGGAAATTTTTTATATGTACTACTTGTTGGATAATATGACCCATAGCGTCACTATTTGTACAGATCACAATGTTGTTGTACAAATTAACTATGTGACAAGGAAATTGCACTCTCATCATTTGTGATTAGATCACCATAGATGTATAAATGAAGAGAGGTCCATATGATTAGTTCCTGGATTGAGATGATATGAGACAGTATCAGTCCACGAAGGATTAATCATTAAATATCCCTAGCCGGAATATTATCGAGACAGGACATCGATAATGCGGATTAGGCTAGTATTGCACTTGTGCGCGTTGTGAGGGCACGACGACATAGTTCTCATATATTTAAGTATTGGATACTTATGCAAGTGCGATAGGAGGTTGTGTTTCACCGATGGTACGGGAAACAGCTTCGCTCTGGATAGACCCCTCGGAATCCCATTGGTATTATGACTATGTGTCTATGGGAGTCCGACATCAGGGTAGGTGTATTTGGTCTTAACCTGAGACTTGCACCGCTAATACTTACGATAATCGGTAGACTTTGGTCTTGGTGGTACAGGGCTTTAACCGGTTCTGCGTACACCACTTCTGGGTTTATCAGAGAGTCGTAGTGTATTGGGTGTGATGTCAAGACGGAAGTATCACTTCAGTCATAGTGGAGATGATGTCACGCAGGATACGGTACTAGTGCTCTTGAGTGATGCGCATCCAATCATGATATTATGACCAGGTCATGAATATCTGATTATAGAGACTAGTTACCAGACATCCGACATGTGCTTCGGACGGGGCAGACACTTATCCAGCCCCAGCCCTAGCACGTGACTATCTGATACTGGGCCGATATACACAATACTACGGTATACTACGCTTGATACAGATCTATATATTCCTGTAAGAATATTTCTGGAGAATTGGGTAGGCATGGCGCTTTGCTAGAAGCCAACCTTGTCTTGTAAATCGGTATAAACGTAGTACGAGGTACTTACGTGTTCGGATAATCCGACGACCGTATTTACTGCCAACATATCTGGAGATCTCATGGGTCGCTTCCTGAAGATTCACCGATGACGTATGACTCGCACTTTAATTAATCTGGGATTAATTGGATGAGAGAGAAAATTAATCTGGGATTAATCACGGAGATATTTTATCTGGGATAAAATATTAATTAAAGAGAGAGAACGATTAATTTGGAATTAATCGATAAAATAATATATTTGATATATTATTAGAAATTGGATTTCGACGCGGAATTAAAATTAGATTTTAATCCAGGCGAACGAATTAATTTAGAATTAATTCGTTAGCGACGTGAATAGTGATTTCGCTAGGCGTAATCATTTAATTACGACGCAACGGAAAATTCGTTAATTTGGAATTAACGAACCCGAGCCCGGGATTATTTGCGAGCGCATTCGCATTTCGAATTCGAGTGCGGCACGCAAGTCAAATCGAGCGTCAAATCGCTAGTCACATCAAGCGTCAAATCAAATGTCACTTTGAGTGATGTGACAAGTTGTCATTTGATTTGAGTGATTGATGTGGTAGTTGAAAAGCTTTAAATGCTTTTTGCTTTTGGCTTTTGACTTTTGGTATTTTGGAAAATTGAAAAGTTGTATATGGTTTATTTTATTTTTGGAAAATATATAAACCAAAATTACATTTTTCTTTTCATATAATTCTCTCTCTCATTTACGGTTTCTTGTAGAAACCATTTTCCCTCTCTTTCTATTTTCTCCCTCTCACGGCTCACTGCCGATTTCTTCTCTAATTTTTTTGGTTAGACCGAATTTGTGAGAAGCAAAGAAGATGAACAAGTGCTAGCACACACCTTGGGTAACACATAGGTGATAGGGAAACGAATTTGTGAGCTTGGAAAGCTTGAAGCTTGGAGCTTCAATGGAGTCTTTCATGGCCGATTTTTGGAGCATCAAAACAGCCCCCACCGTGCAGTCCAGCAGTTCACAGGAGTCAAAAACCGAGCTTCATGGAGGAGGAAAATGGGTATTGTTCTTCCTAGCATCAAACCCATCAATGTGAGTATGTATTCCGCCTTACTCCTTGGTTGTATTCAACTCGTTTTTATGCATGATTGATGATTCTTGGGACTTAATTGAAACTCAACAATGGTATCTTGAGCTATTGGTTGCATAAAACGAATTTAGGGTTCTTGAGCAAATTTGGGGCTTTTTGATTTAAGCATGATTTTGACAAATTGTTTGTTTAAGAATGCTTGTATATGGATAACTTAGAGTTATATGTAATCAATTTGATGAAAAATTAATTGGATTGATTTTCCCCAATTTGCTTAATGTTGGCCAAAACTTTAATTTGGGTAAACTTGATTTTGAGCATGTTTAATGAAATTGGGTGAATTAGAATGCTTAAATGTTGTTTAATTGATGATTGATTAGATCAATTTGATGAAAAAGTGTTTGGAACAATTTTCCCCAATTTGCTTATTGTTGGCCAAAATTGAAATTTGGGTAAATTTGATTTTGAGCATGTTTAATGAAATTGGATGATTTAGAATGCTTAAAGTATGTTTAATTGAGGATTGATTGGATCAATTTGTTGAAAATTAGTTTGGAACAATTTTCCCAAAATTGCTTTGGATGGCCGAATTTGGCAAGCTCCCTAATGTCTTGGATTTTTGATTTTTTGTTCATTGGATGACTTAGAATCATTTGGGGATGTTGAATTTATGTTTGATTGGGTTCAATTGGATTGAATTTGATTTGGGCATTTTTTCCCCTTATGGCCGAGACTTTAGCATGTATTAATTGGGTTTGATTTTGATCAAATTATGTTGGACATGATTAATTGATGTTAAGCATGATTAATTGGACAAATTTCATGTTTTGGAAACTTTGATTTGGGTAATTAATAATGCTATACACTTTAGGTAATTTAATTGGAAAATTTGGAATTTTTGGAATTAAATTATTGGGCTTAAAATTGGATTTGGGCTTTTAAAGTTGTTATTGGGTTTATTGGACTTTGTTGTACAGAGTTGGTTTAGGCCAAAATTGGTTGATACAATTAGGCCCAAAACCGCTTCCAAAAGGCCCAAATGCGACTAATGAACCTTTAACGTTTAATTGGGCCTAATGGGCCTAAATTAATTATGGGCTTATGGGGTAACTCCCGGATTGGACTTTGGTTGCGGGTTTGACCCGAGTTGACCAAAAGTCCACGCCTCAAGAAATTATTAAAAGCCCATTAGACTTAATTAAATTAATATTGGATATTAATCGGGCTTTGAGACCCGAAACGATTAAATTTGGAATTTAAGTCGTAAAGGTTATTTTATAAAGTGTAATATTTAATTTGGAATTAAATAATGAATTAGAATTAAATACGTATTAAATTGGATTTAATCATGTAATTTAATTTTAGTTGAGAAATCGTACTTTGAGTACGTGTTCGCAATACGAGTTTGACTCGAACAAAATCAAATCATTGTTTGAACATTGGATGATCACTAATTATCAGATTAATTAATTTGATTAGATTGATTGATAACATGCTTGTATGAATACTTGGTTGTGATGTTTGAATAATGTATATCAATCTCTCACTTTCTCTCTCCCGCTAGCACAAATATTTCTTCTACCCGTTACACTACACTTCTAAAGAAACCTCATTTACATTGAGGGGAATAGGTGAGAAGAGAATACAAAGAAATAGGAGATAAGGCTGGACTCGCAGGTCCAATTAATAAATCAAATTTATTACAATTTCCAAAATCGCCCCACCCGACTAATATCCATCTGATATCATTATTATTTTATCATATGCGCTTTATTATGTGTTTAGAATGCATGTTTAAGGGTGTATGATGATGAGACCTTAACAAAGATAATAAATTGGTTGCCAATTTGCACGCGAAAAACCCTCGTTAAATATCAATCGTTTATTTTCCTTCCATTGAGTGATTCTTACTCAAGATCCGAGATTGGCAGGGGTTGTTGGCCAAAGTCAAGCCCTTGTCCGTCGAAGATGTGTTTTAATCACGAGGCTTTGTTCCATATCGGTGTCGTGTCCAAGTTGTGGTTTGTTGGCCAAAGTCAAGACCACTTCTTGTCCATTGACATTGATTACAAAGCTTCCATGTCAATGGGTCCGCGCTTGACTGGGATCAGTAGGTTTGTTGTGCCAAAGCCAAGGCCTAGTTGATTCAGAGGAAAAAGGTTAGGGTATACATTCGATGTATAGGCATATATATTATATATGTTTGGGACTTGGATGTCCACCTACTGGATCTAGGAGTTGGATGAGATCCAATTGATCTTCGAGATCTACCTAGTTAATTATCATACAATTTGTTGGCCAAAGTCAAGATTGTGTGATATTTAATGGGATCCTAGCCCACTAGGAAACACGGTTTCCCGAGTACTCGACAGAGGGTTAGAGGCTCGACGAAAAATAGTGGGAGGCAAGAATTGAATTTGCAATATTCGTTCAATTACTCGCCATACGCGCTCATTTAAATTATTTCGTCATTAGATTAAATGTTAGTTGGACTAATATTTAAATTGTTGTTTTAATAAACAGTTGGACTGTATTATACTTGATTATATATAATTGGATTATATTAATCAATATATTGGATTAATTAATTTCAGTTTACAGTTGATTTTATAATTGGATTATAGTAATCAATGTAATTGAGGTTAATTAATTTGGATTATATTTGATTATATAGTTGGACTATTATAATCATTATAATATATATATTACCACTAATCGTTGATTAAATAGTTGGACTATTGTAATCAAGATAAAATTGAAAAGTTGGATATTTAAAATATAATATGGGATTAAAATATTTTAAATGATTTAATTTTCAAATTGGGAATAAATAATAGGTTATTTTATTTGATAAAATAACTTATTATACCTTACGCCCAAAATTAAGCAAAATAAGTAGAGCATAAAATCTTTGGAAGATTTATGTGATGATGACTTTAATGCTTAATTTAATATACTTGTCATAAATCTAATTTTAGATTTAAGAAGTATTAAAATTGCAATTTATAATTCTTGGAGAAGTATTCTAGAGGAGATAAAGTCAAAGTTTGCAATTGGGCATGTAGCACGAGGTGCACATCGTTTCGATATTCTAAAAACCCAAGGCTTGGCCTAAGGTTTCTGAAATATTGAAAAGGATAATTGACATATCCCAAAGTGACTACCATTTGGATATGGCAGACACGAAGGAATTAAAGAAAGGGCAAGGCTCTTACTTTAAAAATGTTTGTCTTAGTTATGTTCACAGCTAGTATTGAAATTAGATTTTAAATACTTAGTGTGGTACATAAAATATATGTATTGATGTTCAGAATCTGCTTTGAGCAGGATACTGACTTCAAGCTGAGATTGCTCTGCGAATCGGAAACGGGACGAAAGTCGCTGTTTCGACCGTAGATACCTAAGTTTAGGAACTACCCTTCGGGTGTGTACTTAAATTAGGAACTGTTATAATGTAACTAGTTTGACTAGAGACATTATCTCTATATCAGTGTTTAATCCGTTGCGGATAAAACCTTTATATTATAGAACACTAAGTGTTTTATTATATAAAGATGATACTGAGATAAATACATTAGATGTAAATAACAGAATTTATATTTTGAATATAAATAAAATCTCAAACATATAAAATGACAAATAAATAGCTCAAATTGATTTGATCAATAAAGACTTATTTGTGGCATTGTTGTCTAGGACACAATTTAACGAGACTCGTATATCCACACTTTTGAAGAGTGGGTACTAGGACTGATTTGACTATTCAAATAAGGTCTGCGAATCTAGTTTATTAGGTAAAGTACCTAAAATACTATTACTTGGTAATAGTATAAGGGCCACCGACCTGTTAGCCCTATTCATGGTGAAGTAAGTGGGCCCATATCTAGCTAGGCTAGATGTGAACATGAATATTTCGTGACCTTAACGGATGTGGCATCACGTTATGGTTATGTGTTTCTTTTAAAGAACACAAATCGGAAACTTTTAGAGTTTCGACACGAAATAGACAAACAGATCGGCTATAGTATTATACCGTCACGGTAAGACCGTAATGGAAAATACTTAAGCAATAAGTTTCTTATATACTTGAAAGAGTATAGTATTCTTTCAAATGAGGACTCCTCCCGGAACACGTCAAAGTGACGGTGTGTCCGAACGGATTAACCGAATCATGTTAGACATGATAAGGCTAATCATGAGTTGCTCTGAGCTACCATTTCCTTCAACGGATAAGTTTTAACAGTGCAAGAACTTATTTAGAATAAGGTTCCATAATAATCTGTTTGACAGATTACATATTAGGAAATGAACAGGAAAGAAACAGGGTTTCTCATTTCTAGTAATTTGGGTATGCCAGGCATAACGTTTGGATGATACCAATCTGAAAGACCCAAATTGGAACAGTGCCTATATAGGTTATCCTAAGGGAAACCTTAAGTATAGTACTTGTAAATCTCACATGAGAATAATGTGATTGTTGCTCACCATGCATTTTTTCCTGAGAGGAATACCGATATGCAGTGGTCAGTGGGAGGATAGTGATACTCGATGAAAATCGGAGTAATACTATTCAAGGCACCTATTCCTAATGGAACATAAATAGTTCATCAATGATGAATCTGTACCATTAATCTCCGAATACACAAGAACTGAGTAGATCGGATAGAGTCAGAAAACGACCTAGGGTATGGGTTTCTGATCTAACCTCATAAAGATGTCAATCTTATGAAGGTATACCAACCGACTACGTTTTGAGGAAGTGATACAAGGTATCGACTCCCTATTATGGCAAAGTGCCATGAGTCCGGAATGGATTCCATGTTTAACAACTATTTTGGATACTAGTTGTTGTACCACAAGGCATTGTGCCTATGGTACATTAAACGTCTTCAGGGAAGACATACATGGAAGGCAACATACCAACGTACAAAGCTGGGCTTTTGACGGAAAGGTATCGTTATCAACATTGTGTTAATAACGGTTCAACCTTTTACCTGTTGCCATGATAAATCCATTTTGAAGATGCTTGTTGATAACTGCATATTTCATTTATGAAATGTGTCAGTTGCAGATCAGAATCGCTTTCCTGAAAAGGAAACCTTTTGGAGGATGCTTACAACATCCTGACGATTTTGTATAACCGACAAACAAGGTTTGCGGGTTATTCGATCCATGTTTGGATTGAAACAAGCATAGGTTCTTGGAACTGACGTTTTGAAATAATCATAATGGTTTATGATTTGACTCAAAACGAAATAATTCTTGTGTATATAAGGAGGTTAGTGGGAGGGCACTGACAATGAAATTCCCATAAAGCAATTGGTGAAAGCTTGGCTTTCATAGATATTCTTTCATAAAAATTCTCCGTAGATTCTGGGGAGTAACAACCTTTATTCAAGGAATAAAGATCTACAAGGATAGATTTGGAGTTGTTAACACTCTCTGGAAATTGTACATTTAAAATGTACTTGTATTGGTGTCTCATACGCTTTGAGCATATGGAGTCACAATCAGGACAATCCAAGTGATAGTCATTGGATTGAAGTTAAGGACATCTATTAGTATCTTAGAGAACTAAAGATGTTGTCTTAAACTATGGAGATGGAGAACTTGAAGTGACTGGGATCACTGCTGCATGTTTCCAAACAATTAAATATTGTGGTACTATAAAGTTTGAACACTGGGACAGTGAGCTGGAAATCTTCCGAGCAAGATAACTGTTGCCGAATAAACAACAAATGCGGATTATTGCTGCAGCTGAGGCAGCAATAGAAGCCATTTGGATCGAAAATAAATCTAATTAGATTAGATATAGTTCTTTTAGCAGCTGAGCTAGGCGTCAGCACAGGCTAAGGAATTAAAGGTCTCATCGATGATCCATATATATACTTCTATATCATCTGATTCGTTCGGATCATACATCGTGGCGATGTGATGATCATGTAAATCGCGTCAGACGATAATTAAGCAAATCCGCTGACGAAAATCTTTTCTCAGCAATTTGAGCGAACCGTACATAGTTCGGGTGTTAGACACTCGAGTGACTGGCTATGTGCCAAGTGGGAGATTGTTGGATAATATGACCCATAGCGTCACTATTTGTACAGATCACGGTGTTGTTGTACAAATTAACTATGTGACAAGGAAATTGCACTCTCATCATTTGTGATTAGATCACCATAGATGTATAAATGAAGAGAGGTCCATATGATTAGTTCCTGGATTGAGATGATATGAGACAATATCATTCCACGAAGGATTAATCATTAAATATCCCTAGCCGGAGTATTATCGAGACAGGACATCGATAATGCGGAATAGGCTAGTATTGCACTTGTGCGCATTGTGAGGGCACGACGGCATAGTTCTCATATATTTAAGTATTGGATACTTATGCAAGTGCGATAGGAGGTTGTGTTTCACCGATGGTACGGGAAACAGCTTCGCTCTGGATAGACCCCTCGGAATCCCATTGGTATTATGACTATGTGTCTATGGGAGTCCGACATCAGGGTAGGTGTATTTGGTCTTAACCTGAGACTTGCACCGCTAATACTTACGATAATCGGTAGACTTTGGTCTTGGTGGTACAGGGCTTTAATCGGTTCTGCGTACACCACTTATAGGTTTATCAGAGAGTCGTAGTGTATTGGGTGTGATGTCAAGACGGAAGTATCACTTCAGTCATAGTGGAGATGATGTCACGCAGGATACGGTACTAGTGCTCTTGAGTGATGCGCATCCAATCATGATATTATGACCAGGTCATGAATATCTGATTATAGAGACTAGTTACCAGACATCCGACATGTGCTTCGGACAGGGCAGACACTTATCCAGCCCCAGCCCTAGCACGTGACTATCCGATACTGGGCCGATATACACAATACTACGGTATACTACGCTTGATACAGATCTATATATTCCTGTAAGAATATTTCTGGAGAATTGGGTAGGCATGGCGCTTTGCTAGAAGCCAACCTTGTCTTGTAAATCGGTATAAACGTAGTACGAGGTACTTACGTGTTCGGATAACCGACGACCGTATTTACTGCCAACATATCCGGAGATCTCATGGGTCGCTTCCTGAAGATTCACCGATGACGTATGACTCGCACTTTAATTAATCTGGGATTAATTGGATGAGAGAGAAAATTAATCTGGGATTAATCACGGAGATATTTTATCTGGGATAAAATATTAATTAAAGAGAGAGAACGATTAATTTGGAATTAATCGATAAAATAATAATTTGATATATATTATTAGAAATTGGATTTCGACGCGGAATTAAAATTAGATTTTAATTCGGGCGAACGAATTAATTTAGAATTAATTCGTTAGCGACGTGAATAGTGATTTCGTTAGGCGTAATCATTTAATTACGACGCAACGGAAAATTCGTTAATTTGGAATTAACGAACCCGAGCCCGGGATTATTTGCGAGCGCATTCGCATTTCGAATTCGAGTGCGGCACGCAAGTCAAATTGAGGGTCAAATCGCTAGTCACATCAAGCGTCAAATCAAATGTCACTTTGAGTGATGTGACAAGTTGTCATTTGATTTGAGTGATTGATGTGGTAGTTGAAAAGCTTTAAATGCTTTTTGCTTTTGGCTTTTGACTTTTGGTATTTTGGGAAATTGAAAAGTTGTATATGGTTTATTTTATTTTTGGAAAATATATAAACCAAAATTACATTTTTCTTTTCATATAATTCTCTCTCTCATTTACGGTTTCTTGTAGAAACCATTTTCCCTCTCTTTCTCTCTTCTCCCTCTCACGGCTCACTGCCGATTTCTTCTCTAATTTTTTTGGTTAGACCGAATTTGTGAGAAGCAAAGAAGATGAACAAGTGCTAGCACACACCTTGGGTTACATATAGGTGATAGGGAAATGAATTTGTGAGCTTGGAAAGCTTGAAGCTTGGAGCTTCAATGGAGTCTTTCATGGCCGATTTTTGGAGCATCAAAACAGCCCCCACCGTGCAGTCCAGCAGTTCACAGGAGTCAAAAACCGAGCTTCATGGAGGAGGAAAATGGGTCTTGTTCTTCCTAGCATCAAACCCATCAATGTGAGTATGTATTACGCCTTACTCCTTGGTTGTATTCAACTCGTTTTTATGCATGATTGATGATTTTTGGGACTTAATTGAAACTCAACACTACTGAGGGTCATATAGGTCTTGCTATGGCTTGGGGTTACACAACACTATCAACTATTATGCGGTTTCTACTTGTGTGTAATCTTCGAGTTGTGTTGCCTACGTTTCGACCTCTACATGACCTCCGTGTTGTTTCATAAATTTTCAACATTTCTTATTTACAGGATCTGGTTCTTGGGGTTATATGAGTTATTACTATGACCGGTCTACTTTGTGGACTTCTGCTGGAGCTGCTTGTCTACCTCATGTGTTACACTTGGCTTTCTTATTATTTTCTACAGTTTTCATGGATCTCAATCGGATAGGCTTATCTTTTTAAGGTTTTCTATTTTTATTATATAGTATACTGCATTGGGTACTAGGTCTTCTTACAGATACCTTTATATATTCTGGTAAATTAGGTCTGAATTTCAAACGGTGTTCAATACTTTTGTACCGGTGTCATTTATCGATTGTTTTGGCTTAATCCATTACCTATTTTAGAATAGGTATGAGATGGACCCTGTTATGATGTTTTATTATCCATTACCTCTACCGGTTTGGGCAATGGTCAAGTTACGGTTTCACCTACTTTGGACTCTTTAGCTAATATAATTAATTTTCCCCTTCTTATGATATCAGTTTTACTTAGTCTTGATTCTAAGCTAGGGTATTATGTTCTTCTAGGTATCTCAAACCTATTAGGAATCTTTACAACTAGATCCGATTTCTTGTTTCTTTTACTTATTTAACTATTTTCCATCTTTCGGAAAGCCTGCTATACATACATAGATCTCGAAAATTATTAAATCTACTTTATGAGATTTTATGAGGAGGGAATAAACCTTACTTGAGTCTATCTGTCATTCTTATATTTGTTTCTAATCATTCTATTCTCTTTAATGCTACAAGCTCGTGCATTTTCTTTACTATAAATTTTGTTTTTATTCAATCTATTACCTCGACTTACTCTAAGTAAAAACATCTTTATTTGCTTTCTAGTTCCCCATTTTCTTATTGCTTTCTCTCATTTTAAACCTTCATGTATATATTCTCGAAAACTTCACTAGTTGTTCTTATCACTTATCATGTCTGAATTTCGGGTTTCATATTCGAATGGTTATAGAATGAGTGTGCTATAATAAGGATTCTAGTTTCATATTATTGGAGGGATATTCAAATGATTCTCGAGAATCTTACTAACCTTTCTAAAAAGCTTAAGGACGTACTCGAGGATCAGATACTGGGGAGGTAGTATCTCCAAGCATACTACGTATACAATACCCCAGCACTCTATCCCTTGCAGTCACTTACTCCCTAGACTATTCTCTAATACGAACTTTATAACATCCTCCTTTCGGAGATGCTACCGGCAGGTGACAGGTCACCATATCACCCTCAGCCTTTAACTGACTGACTGACTAATTGAACTCTACTGCCTTTCTTGTTATTTCACAATCACAAATTACACATTTATACTGGAGGGCTATATGTCCGATTTAAATTAATTAAACAATCATTGCTCCTTATAATTATGTACTTGTTATGCTAGACTCTGGTAATATTGACTCTAACAACCTTATGTAATGACTTTCATGCAACTTATACATGACTTGTATTTTAACTATTACAACATTGACTTTGACTATTTAATATACCTCAGACCTGACTGATGTGAATACTAAATAACCCAAGCGATTGCCATCAGTATCCACCCTCTCAAGCTCGTCTTCTGGATAGACCTGCAAAACAGAAAATACTGGAGAGTGGGGGACTGATCATTTGAATGATCTAGTGAGATGACAATTTAAAACTGGAATTAAAATGCTTAAAATTTTTTTTTCCTGAAACCGAAATCATTTTATTTTACTGGAAAACTAATCTTCTTTTAAACTTCTTTTATGGTCTAAAAACAAATCTTTTTCTGTAAAACTTTTCTGGAAACTTCTTTCTTTCTATAAAACTCTAAGATCTCTCCCTAATTCTTTCTGAAACTCTTTCATAAAATTGTTGTTTCTGAAAATCTCATCTAGAAATCAACTTACTTATGGGGGCGTTACGTATCGCCGTACCCCCTTACGCCTAACTAGTGCCTTGGGGCTTTACGTATTGTCGTCCCCCAAGTCACTGAACTAGAGAAAGAAATGTTAATCAATGTTGTCATCTTGGCCCTGAAACTAAGATCTATGAGTGTCCAGTAGCATTGTCCCCCTAGTCTTGAAACTACATGTCCACATGTCTGCTGTATCTATCAATTCCATAATCTGTCAATTCCTAAAGTCTATGAGATTGGATTTGTCCCCCAATCTATAAAAAGTCAAAAAAGAAATCATCTTAAAATATCAAAAACATGATAACATTTCTCAATTGGTCCAAAATATTTTTTTACTCATCAAAGCATTTCAGCAACTTGATCTCATCTCAAGGTATAACTTGAAAATAAATAAATTCATATAACTTTATAAAATCAATAAAATAAAATATCCACTCACTGATTTGGAAACTGAATTTCACTACTTCTCAATATCAAAGAATGTTGCGGTTCCTGCGATAATCTATAATCGATAAACTTTATTAGAATATAAGTTGTGAGATATTCTTCCTATCAATAAATAAAATATACAATGCATTAATACTTGACTTTCCTAAGTTACTTACTTATAAGCGTGGTCTACGAATTTTTTTATGGGCTCAGGTTTGGAGTTACACAAGTGAGGAAGCAGAAATTTAGATTTTACTAGTCGTTAAGAATTCACTTCTCAACGCCTAATTTTGAAAATTTATGATAACTAATTGGGAATGAATCTGGGTTTGAAATTTTAATAGAATTATTCTTAATGTATCTATTTTATTTTGGTATTTATGGAGCTGATTTTCGATTTTAGAAACTCCAAGTTATAACTGAAGTTCAATGATTGTTCAAGCTGAAAAATTGGGTGCAGTGACAGCAGGTCTCCCAAATTCAAAAATTTGGTTCGGCCTCATCTCTAGTGAAAACTTTCTGCGTTTTGGATATGTCTCTCCCTTATGTGTCTAGTTTACCCATAATTTTATGGTTCATCAATTGGACATATAAAACTCAAGTTATAAGCGACCAAACACAACCTGTCCAGAACCAGAGTGAGACTTCATTATCTATCTTCCTTATTTCACCATCTAATTTAATTCGTCAACCATCAACATAACTTTCACTATTACAAACACTCTTTACAAAATACAAAGCATGATTAATTTCTTAATTTAATCTGAGTTTGGCATTACGTGAACACTTGGTGTGTGACATGAAGCATGATTATTTTCTTAATTTAATCTGAGTTTGGCATTACGTGAACACTTGGTGTGTGACATGCCTAAATTCCACCTTTTTATAATCATAACTAACTCTATCCACATTTTATATAACCATTGCACAATAACATGATTCAAGACTGTATAACACAAACAAAAAGAGCCCCTAACATCCCCCTCACTATCGAAAACATGCATGAGCCCTATCATCCATATTAGACATTCTAGTGCACTAAACACTTGCAACAACAATACTAGACACATCACTATCAGTTTATCTATCATTTTCTCATAAACCCTATCTTAAATAAATCCCTAGTGTAGGCACTGCATTTTTGCATATAGTCCCGATGATGAGTCTCACATGGAGACACTAACTCTTTAAATTATGGAAGTCACGGGAAACGGACGTCGGAAGGGAAGAGTCAGGCATTGACATCTTGTTGGATTTAATTCGCTTGTTTCACTTCGGGTTAACTTGTTGGACCTCTATTTTAAAACACATCCTTAGCCCAAACCCCCGCAAGACACACACCAAGCCCACACATCACCAAACCACACACCAACGCCACCAAAATGGACCAAGCCCACGCCCAATGAGACCAAAGCCACACGCCCATCACCTTCCAAATTAACAAAATCACACATTAAACACATGCTAAAATCAAGACAAATCACATTCCTATTTAAATAGATTTTTCCTTAAGACACACTAATTAAACGATACTCCCATAATTACAAAATCCTTTCCCTATTCGCACAAGGTAAACCCCAACATTTGCCTATAAAAAAAAGTCTTCACCAACCTTGAAACCCCTAGCTCATTCTCACAAAAACAAACCCTAAACAAAAAATACTCACGGCAGCCTTCCTCTCTTACATTCGGCTCTCTCCTTGACTGCATCTCTCTCTCTCTCGGCCATAAAAAGCCTCCCTCACACAACTCACCCCCTTCAACCAGCCAAAACCCTAAACTACTCACAGCCCTCACGTAGCCAACAACTCATTTATCTTACTCACAAAAAAATCCCACAAAACTACCCTAGACACTCACGAACCAAAATTACCTTCAACGCTACAAACAACCACACAGCCCTCATCTCACGTAAAACTCACAAATAGCTTCCACTAAAGCACAACAAACAAGCCTTCAACATCCCATAAACCTATAATCCACAAAGCCACGAAACCCTAGCTAGTATCCTCACATCCCTTGCAAATCATAAGAGCTCACAACTTATGTCCATCCTTCAGACAGCGCACACCCTCCTCTTGGCAGACCATGCACAGCATATTTGCAACACATACGCAAGCCCCACATAGATTTCGGTCTCTTCCTTGAACACACACACAGCTCACCACGTGAAAGACACTCAGCCATTAACACCCTCATGCACTTGGCCATCGCAAACAAACAAAACCTAACCGACAGATCATCCACTCTCACCAATCCATAAACTAGCAACTCAGCAAAGCAACAAAAACTGCCTCTCTGACCGAAAAACCTAAACATACAAAGCAACCTCACATATCACTCGAACAAACAACAATAAAATCCTGGCCCACCGACAAAGCACAAAGAACCAATAACCCTTCAACACCCCAATGTCGTGAGCACACCACAACAAAACTAAGCCCTTCACCGACAGAAACAAAGCCATAAACCGAGCCAACAAACTGTCCAAAATCGTGAATAAATAACCCCAAAAACAATGAGCAAATAGCAACCCAAAACATTGAGGCAACGAACCAGTAAATCGGAAATGTTACGGAGTATCGACCCTTCCGACAACCGTGAAACGTACTTCCAAGAGATGACTTAAGAGGTTAGACCTGAAGGCACCTTTTTATTTATTCTCCTTTATTTTTATTTATTTTCTTACTTTACTTTGCATGAGTATTGTGGATTGGTGTATGATGTGATCTTCGGATGAACGGAATATGTGTTCTCTCTTGCAACCCAGACGTAAATTTCGTAGCCGAATCCGAATGGACGATAGTGCGGTTTGTACTTGGGAAACAACTCCACATAGTACTCGAGAGACACACATATTTCGTTTCATCCAACCTTGTGTTTGAGCATGATTTAGTCGTTAGTATGTTATTTATTTTTTTAAGCATGATTTAGTCGTTAGTATGTTATTTCTTTATGCATAATTTAGTTATTTGCTTTCGTATTAGGAATTTAATTTACATTCACGTTTAGGTCGTTATTTTTTTTTTTTTGTTTGATAATTCAATATGCTCATGAGATTATTGTGTGGTATCGTGTGTTTGTCGTTATGATGACTTACTTTTAAAGCATGCAAACTTAGATATAGGATTTATTTTTATGAATGCGAACTAGATCTATAATACTCTTGGGAATATATGTTGCGAAGACTTGATTAAATTATTGAACAAATCCATTCATTACAAGTGGCATAAGTAAGGGACCATTCCGAACCCAACGGTTTGAGGTCTTCCATTACGAGGGGTGAGTGCGGCCTTAAATCTTTGTCCCAATTCACACTGGGTGGTGACTCCATGTTATTTCTCCGGTTTGGTTCCCCTGTGGGCTATTCCGTACTCCCGACTAGGCCGCGAGGCTGGAACAGCATCACCGATTTCTGTGTCCTACAGTCTGGCGACTCCACTGGGGATAGAGAATCGGCCCCGAAATAATGTCTTGCAATGTTTGTGATTTGTGTTTTAGTTAACTGTGTCTACTGTGGGTTGAAGGAGTTTAATCAAAGGCATTATTAAAGCTAGGTAATGGTTTGGTGTCTTCCTTCATTCACTACCTTTCTGTAAAGGAAAAGCCATGAAGACACCTAGATAATCATTTACTCGAAGCTTACTGTGACAGACTAATTTGGAGGACTTGTTGTTTATTCATGTCACCAAGGCGATAAGAGCCTAAGAGGGTTGGGTATTTAAGAGAGTTCACTCCACCCTCCCTCTGGGGAATCTACAATAGGAAATCCATTTGATAGTTAGTCACACACCATAACTCGTTGGCACGTATCTTAAGGTATAAAAAAGGTGCGCTCACTTGGTCGCTCGAACCCTTGAGTGGGGAGTCCTAGTTGTGGGCAATCTTTCCCCGGTGAGAGCCTTTGTCTACACTCCTATAAGCCCATATGTGAACCGCAGTTGTATAATTAATAGAAATTATCTCTTTATGCTTGCGTTTAGGATCATTTTCATTTGGATTCAGTTGGATTTTTTGTCATAAGGTATGGGCTTGTTGGGCCATTTAAATTGAACGAGTCCATGCTTTATGGCAGTTGGGCCAAAAGCTCCTGAAATGCCAATGGGCCATCTTATGTTTAGGCCCCTTGTCATTTGAAGTTGTTTAGCCATGTTATCGTAAAAGTGTAAACCTGTTGGGCCTTTTCAACTGGGACAAGTTTGCACCTCGAAATAGTATGATTGAGTGCTTTAAAATGATAATGGGCCGACTTATATATCTCATACATCGCACGCATCTCATGCATCTCATGCATACATGCATCATGTTAACCCTTTGTGTCTTAAAAGCCATCATAGATATCTGTTGGGTTAGGGGTAAGAGGGAAAACTCATCAAAAAGCCGTTAGCAAACATGAGCGAATCAGAGAACAAGGTATCTCGTATGGATCAGTTGGAGACTTGTCTCACTAAGGTTACCGAGTAGTTGCAAGCTTTGACCGCCGCTATGGCTAATATGGTTGTGCCCCGTGTTGTGGGAGGCTCTGAGAATGTGAGGCGTGATTATCCTCCAAACAGATTAAGTGATGATATCCCTGTCTTTGATGATGACATGGCTGAGTATGAAGCATGCGCCTTTGGACTGATGACATTGATAGCCTTGAAAGCCAGGAGCGTTGAAGTCTACGGAGACTCGATGTTGGTAATCCGACAGATGCAAGGGGAATAAGAATTGAAGGAAGAACGGTTGAAACCCTACCTATTTCACCTCAGGAGTCTGGCACAGACCCTCCCTGATTGCAAATTTCATCACTTGTCGCGAGAAGAAAATAAAATGGCCGACGCGTTAGCTACACTAGCCGCAACTTGGGAAAATCCAGAGAAATTGGTGATGAGACCTTTGGTGTTGACGACGGCAAGTAGACCCGTTTATGAGATATAGAGGATCTTAGAAGTAGAGGTCGACGAGGGGAAGCCCAGGTACTATGATAGTCAGCGATACTTAGAACGTGGGGAACTCCCGAAAGAAGCAAGCAGAAAAGATAAGATAGTCATTCAAAAGTTGGCATCTCAATATGTGAGTCTGAAGTGAGAATTCTACAAGAGACAAGCGAACGGCGTTCAGCTGAAGTGTTTGAGAAAAGAATAAGCTCAGAAGGTAATGGAAGAAGTACATGCCGAAGTATGTGGACCGCACATGAATGGGTTGAATTTGTCCCGGAAGATAGTAAGACAAGGTTTCTACTGGTTGTCCATGGAAGCTGACTGCGCGAAGATGGTGAAGCACTGTCACAATTGTCAAGCACATGATAACTTAAACCATTTGCCGCATACAAAGTTGCATGGGCTATCAGAGTCGTGGCCTTTCTCAGCATGGGGAATTGACATGATTGGAGAGATTCGACCGCACGCATCGAATGGACATCGCTTCATAGTAGTGGTAGTAGACTACTTCTCAAAATGGGTGGAAGCCGAGTCATTTCGAAATGTTACAGCAAAGCAGATGGCAAAGTTCATAGCCCAGAACATCATTTGTTGATATGGAATGCCGCATCATGTGGTAACGGACAATGGAGTCCAGTTTCAAGGAGAAAATAAGGCAATGCTACAGACATATGAGATAGGACATCACAAGTCATCACCTTACAGACCACAGTCAAATGGGGCAGTCAAAGTAGCCAATAAGACAATAAAGAGGATACTAGCCAAGATGACAAAGAACTATAAAGATTGGGCTGATAAACTACCATACGCCATGTGGGGATACGAAACTTCTGTTAGGATAGCAACGGGAGCCACCCCTTACTCTTTGGTCTACGAGATGGAAGCAGTATTGCCAGTAGAAGTTGAGATACAGTCCATGCGGGTATTAGCAGAAGCAGAGTTACCTGAACAAGAATGGGCCTCGCAGAGATTTGAACAGTTAACATTACTGGATGAAAAAAGAATGAAGTCTTTATGTCATATGCAGTTATACCATAAGAGGTTGGCTCGAGCATTCAACAAGAAGGTGCGTCCTACTAAGATCAGAAAGGGTGATCTAGTGATTAAGCAGTCGAAGCCGTCAACGACAGACCCGAGGGGAAAGTTCAGGCCCAATGGGGAAAGACCCTACATAGTCCAAAAAGTAATGGGAAATGGGCAGTAAGACTGTTAGATTTGGAAGGGAACGAGTTCACCGAGCCGATCAACATGGATATATTGAAGCCATATTTTGCCTGAGGAAGAAAAGACCGAGCAGTCACCAGGAGAACTGGCGGAAGACCTAACCCAACGGAATAGGAAATTCATCCATGCATGCATGCATACATGTAACGTATTTGCATTCTTTTGTTTTGTTTTGTTGTGTTTTGTTTTGTGTTCACAGGTTTCAAAGAAAAAAGAGAAAGCGGCAAAGACCAGCCAACCAGAAGCAGCAACAGTACAATGTCATCAGTTTCAGGAATGAATCATGGGGTTGAGGCCCACATTAGTTTCAAGAATGAATCAGTATCAGTTTAGGGAAAGAATCCCAGGGTTGAGGCCTGCATCAGTATTAGTTTCGGGGATGAGTCCCAGGGTTGAGGCCCACATCAGTATCAGTTTCGGGGATGAGTCCCAGGGTTGAGGCCCATACCAGTATCAGTTTCGAGAAAGAATCCCAGGGGGCGATACCCACATTATCAACGGTTAAAAGAAGAATTCCAGTGGAGTGAAAAAAAAAAGAAAAAAATAGAGAGAAAAGTCCTTGATGGTTAGAAATATGTATGGTGATGACATTGTTTGCTATAGGGTGAAACCTTAGAAACGATGAGTACGAACGAGATGTGCTCTCATCCGATATTCTGAGTAGTTGATCTCGACTAGACTCACGAGCACTTGATTACGGGATCTTAGCAGTAGAAGCCTGGGTAGTCGGCGAGGTGACTAGTTGAAGAGATGGCGGATTAGTGAATGACCGTTTGCCTAGATGTCCATCTTGGTTTACTTATGTTACGATATGTGATATGGTTAGAAATGAAGAAAAAATATCTGAAAAGAAAAGAAAAAGAATAGACCACCTATAACTGATAAGCGTGAAGCTACCCATGGGGGAGTATTAGGACCACCATGAGGAGAAATGCTACCTTAAAGGGTAGGTGTGTCGAAAAAAAAAAAAAAGAGAAAAAAAAAGAAAAAGAAAAAAGGAAGTTCAAAATGAAAAGAAAGAGATGAAAGAAAATAATAAGAAAACCATATAATGTTGAGTACGAAGAAGTAATCACAGAGTATGATCAAGACATCTCGGTTGGTTAGACCCACTGATCCAATTCTCCGAGACAAAATTATCGAGTTGGCTTACTTAAGGATTAAGCTGCGAAAGAGCCTTGGCACACACACACTAGGAGTCTAGTTCAGATCACTCATTCAGACGAGCGGATTTGAGTGTATTAAGTACTTTGAAGGTTCTCTAGTTTCGACATGAAGCATCCGTTGAGGACGAAAATATGTTTAGCTATCAGGATTATCTCGTGAGAGGCAATACAACATGTTGATATGCAAGATCAGCATCAGTATCAGTTTAGGGGGCGAGGCCCACATAAATATCAGTTTAGGGGCGACACCCACAACAGTATCAGTCTGGGGTCGAGGCCCACATCAGTATCAGTTTGAGGGCGAGGCCCACATCAGTATCAGCTTGGGGCGCGGCCCACATCAGTATCAGTCTAGGGTCGAGGCCCACATTAGTATCAGTTTAGGGGGCGAGGCCCACATCAGTATCAGTTTAGGGGTGAGACCCACATCAGTATCAGTCTGTGGGCGAGGCCCACATCAGTATCAACTTGGGGTGAGGCCCACATCAGTATCAGTCTAGGGTCGAGGCCCACATCAACATCAGTTTGGGGGCGAGGCCCACATCAGTATCAGTTTGGTTGCAAGGCCCACATCAGAATCAGTTTGGGGATGAGTCCCAGGGTTGAGGCCCACACATCATCAGAATGCTGGGTATGGCACTCCAGGTATGGAGATGTTGGACAGTTATGACCCATAGCATCACTATTTGTACAGATCATGGTGTTGTTGTACAAATTAACTATGTGACAAAGGAAATTGCTCTTTTATCATTTGTAATTAGATTACCAAGATGTATAAATGATAAAAGGTCCATATGATCAGTTCTGGATTGAGATGATATGAGACAATATCAATTCACGAAGGTTTAATCATTAAATATCCCTAGTCGTAGTATTATCGAGATTGGACATCGATAATGCGGAATATACTAGTATTACACTTGTGCGTGTTAAGGGAGCATAACGGTATAGTTCTTATATATTTGGGTATAGAATACTCATGCAAGTGTAATAAGAGGTTGTGTTTACCGATGGTACGGAAACAGCTTCGCTCTAGATAGACCCCTCGGAATTCCATTGGTAGTATGACTATGTGTCTATGAAAGTCCGAATCAGGGTAGGTGTATTTGGTCTTAACCTGAGACTTGCACCGCTAATACTTGCGACAATTAATTTGCTTTGGTTTTGGTCGTCCAGGGCTTTAACAGGTTCTGTGTACGCCTCTTCTGGGTATATTGAGAATCGTAGTTTATTGGGTGTGATGTCAAGATGTAAGTATCACTCCAGTCATAGTGGAGATGATAATCACGTAGGATACGGAACTGGTTCTCTTATGTACTGCAGTCATCGGGATAATATGACTAGGTCATGTTTATCCGATTATAGAGACTAGTTACTAGAGATCCGATATGTGATTCGTACGGGGCAGACACATTTCCAGCCCCAGGCCTTGCACGTGACATCCGATACTGGATCGTAACACGCAATACTACGTATACTATGCATGATATAGATCACATATTCCAGTAAGAATATTTCTGGAGAATGGGTAGGCACGGTGCTTTGCTAGAAACCAATCATGTCTTGTAAATCGGTAAAAACGTAGTATTAGGTACGTACATGTTCGGATAGTCTGACGACCGGATTTACTGCCAACATATACGGGGATCTCATGGGTCGCTTCCCGAAGATTTACCGATGACGTATGACTCGCACATTATTAATCTGGGATTAATTATAAGAGAGAGAAAATTAATCTGGGATTAATTACGGAGATATTTTATCTGGGATAAAATATTAATAAAAGAGAGAGAACGATTAATTTGGAATTAATCGATAAAATAATATATTCGATATATTATACGAAATTGGATTTCGACGCGGAATTAAAATTAGATTTTAATTCGGGTGAACGACTTAATTTAGAATTAATTCGTTAGCGACGTGAATAGTAATTTTGCAAGGCATAATTATTTAATTAAATTTGATTTAATTACGTCGGAAAGGAAAATTCGTTAATTCGAAATTAGCGAACCCGAGCCCGGGAGTGTTTGCTGGCGCACTCGCATTTCGAATTCAAGTGCGGCCCACAAGTCACATCAAGCGTCAAATCATTAGTCACTTTAATTGATGTGAAGTCTAGTCACTTTGAGTGATTGACAACATGTCACTTTTGATATGAATAGTGATGGAAGTTGATGGTGGTGGTTGGAAGGCTTTTAATTCCATTTTACCATTTTTAAAATTGGTATATCATTAATTGATTTTGGAAAATCAATTAAGTGTATTAGATACACAAAAACCAAACACACACTTCTCACTCTCCCTCTTCTCTTTCTACTCGACCATGGGCCAAAATTTCCTCTCCTTTTCTTGTCAAATGCCGAGAACAAGATGAAGTGAAATGGAAGATTTGTTGCAAATCTTGCCAATGCTAGCACATAAAGGGTCATCCAATGTGATAGGGAAACCAACTTGTGAGCATGGAATCACCATTCGAAAGCTTGGAGCTTTGAGCATCAATGGAGGACATCCATGGCCGAATTTTGGAGGAGCACAAACAGTCCACTGTCGTGAGCACCTTGGAGGAGGAAAAGATTTTTGTGTTCAACGCATCGCATAACCGATCAATGTAAGTATGTTTCCGCCGTACTTCTTGTTGTATTCACACATGTTTCTTGCTTGAATTGATCCTTGGGACTTAATTAGAAACCCAACAGGAGACACAACCTCGATGCCTCAAGTATGGGGTTTAGCACGCCGGGTATGGTACTCTGGGTATGGAGACACAACCGCGACGCCTCGGGTATGGGGTTTAGCACGCCGGGTATGGCACTCCGGGTATGGAGACACAACCGCGACGCCTCGGGTATGGGGTTTAGCACGCCGGGTATGGCACTCCGGGTATGGAGACACAACAGCGATGCCTCAGGTATGGGGTTTAGCGTGCCGGGTATGGCACTCCGGGTATGGAGATATTACAGCGACGCCTCGGGTATGGGGTTTAGCACGCCGGGTATGGAGATATTACAGCGACGCCTATGTTATGGGGTTTAGCATACCGGGTATGGCACTCCGGGTATGGAGACACTATTGCGACACTCTGGGTATGAAGACGCAACCGCGACACCTTGGGTATGGGGTTTAGCATGCTGGGTATAGCACTCCGGGTATGGAGACACTACTGCGACACTCTGGGTATGGAGACACAACCGCGACACCTCGGGTATAGGGTTTAGCATGCCGGGTATGACACTCCGGGTATGGAGACACTACTGCGACACTCTGGGTATGGAGACGCAACCGCGACACCTCGGGTATGGGGTTTAGCATGCCGGGTATGGCACAACCAAATCAACTCAATCCAAAGCAACAGGCAAGTCAAGTGGCAGCTGGTGAGCCAGGTAAGTAAAAATGTATTGCATAACCTTTGATAGGATTTTCATTGTCACACACTGTACAAGTCCCATCAAAGTGGGGGCGACTGTAGGCACTGCATTTTTGCATATAAGTCCCGCTGATGAGTCTCACATGGAGACGCTACCTCTTTAAATTATAGAAATTGCGGGAAACGGACGTCGGAAGGGAAGAGTCGGGCATTGACATCTTGTTGGATTTAATTCGCTTGTTTCGCTTCGGGTTAACTTGTTAGACCTCTGTTTTAAAACACATCCTTAGCCCAAACCCCTGCAAGACACACACCAAGCCCACACATCACCAAACCACATACCAACCCCACCAAAATGGACCAAGCCCACGCCCAATGAGACCAAAGCCACACGCCCATCACCTTCCAAATTAACAAAATCAAACATTAAACACATGCTAAAATCAAGACAAATCACATTCCCTAATTAAAAGATACAAATAAAATCTCATCAAACACTTTCCTAATTCAAGTAAATCATATCCTTAATCAAAAGAGAATAAATCAAATCAAATTAAATCACATCCCTAATTAAATAGATTTTTCCTTAAGACACACTAATTAAAAGATACTCCCATAATTACAAAATCCTCTCCCTATTCGCACAAGGTAAACCCAACCTTTGCCTGTAAAAAGAAGCCTTCACCAACCTTGCAACCCCTAACTCATTCTCACAAAAACAAACCCTAAACAAAAAATACTCACGGCAGCCTTCCTCTCTTACATTCGGCTCTCTCCTTGACTGTATCTCTCTCTCTCGGCCATAAAAAGCCTCCCTCACATAACTCACCCCCTTCAACCAGCCGAAACCTTAAACTACTCACAACCCTCACGTAGCCAACAGCTCATTTATCTTACTCACAAAAAAATCCCACAAAACTACCCTAGACACTCACGAACCAAAATAACCTTCAGCGCTACAAACAACGACACAGCCCTCATCTCACGAAAAACTCACAAACAGCCTCCACTAACGCACAACAAACAAGCCTTCAACAGCCCATAAACCCATAATCCATAAAGCCACGAAACCCTAGCTAGCATCCTCACGTCCCTTGCAAATCGTAGCAACTCACAACTCACGTTCATCCTTCAGACAGCGCACACCCTCCTATCGGCAGACCATGCACAGCATATTTGCAACACATATGCAAGCCCCACACAGCTTTCGGTCTCTTCCTTAAACAGACACACAGCTCACCACGTGAAAGACACTCAGCCGTTAACACCCTCATGCACTTGGCCATCGCAAACAAACAAAACCTAACCGACAGATCATCCACTCTCACCAAGCCACAAACTAGCCACTCAGCAAAGAAACAAAAACTGCCTCTCTGACCGACAAACCTAAACATACAAAACAACCTCACATATCACTCGAACAAACAACAACAAAATCCTGGCCCACCGACAAAGCACAAAGAACCAGACAAACAACCTTCAAACCAATAACCCTTCAACACCTCAATGCCATGAGCACACCACAACAAAACTAACCCCTTCACTGACAGAAACAAAGCCAGAAACCGAGCCAACAAACTGTCCAAAATCTTGAATAAATAACCCAAAAAACAGTGAGCAAATAGCAACCGAAAATAGTGAGGCAACGAAGGAAAACAACGAACCAGTAAATCGGAAATGTTACAGAGCATCGATCTTTCCGACAACCGTGAAACGCACTTCCAATAGACGACTTAAGAGGTTAGACCTGAGGGCACCTTTTTATTTATTCTCCTTTATTTTTATTTATTTTCTTACTTTACTTTACATGAGTATTGTGGATTGGTGTATGATGTGATCTTTGGATGAACGGAATATGTGTTCTCTCTTGCGGTATATCGGATGGAAACCCAGACGTAAATTCTGTACCTGAATCCGAATGGACGGTAGTACGGTTTGTACTTGGGAAACTGTTGGATAATATGACCCATAGCGTCACTATTTGCACAGATCATTGTGTTGTTGTAGCAAATTAACTATGTGACAAGGAAATTGCACTCTCATCATTTGTGATTAGATCACCATAGATATATATAAAAGAAGAGAGGTCCATATGATTAGTTCCTGGATTGAGATGATATGAGACAGTATCAGTCCACGAAGGATTAATCATTAAATATCCCTAGCCGTAGTATTATCGAGACTGGACATCGATAATGCGGAATAGGCTAGTATTGCACTTGTGTGCGTTGTGAGGGCACAACGGCATAGTTCTCATATATATAAGTGTTGGATACTTATGCAAATGCGATAGGAGGTCGTGTTTCACCGATGGTACGGGAAACAGCTTCGCTCTGGATAGACCCCTCGGAATCCCATTGGTATTATGACTATGTGTCTATGGGAGGCCGAAATCAAGGTAGGTGTGTATAGTCTTAACCTGAGACTTGCATCGCTAATACTTACGATAATCGATAAACTTTGGTTTTGGTGGTAGGGGACTTTTAACAGGTTCTGAGTACACCACTTCTGGGTTTATCAGAGAGTCGTAGAGTATTGGGTGTGATGTCAAGACGGAAGTATCACTTCAGTCATATTGGAGATGATGTCACGCAGGATACGGTATTAGTGCTCTTAAGTGCTGCGCGGCCATCGGGATATTATGACAAGGTCATGTATATCCGATTATAGAGACTAGTTACCAGACATCCGACATGTGCTTCGTACGGGGCAGACACTTATCCAGCCCCAGGCCTAGCACGTGACTATCCGATACTGGGCCGATATGCACAATACAATTGTATACTACGCTTGATACAGATCTTAAATATTCTTATAAGAATATGTCCGGAGAATTAGGTAGACTTGGTGCTTTGCTAGAAGTCGACCTTGTCTCGTAAATCGGTAAAACGTAGTACTTGGTACGTACGTGATTCGGATACTCCGACGACCGTATTTACTGCCAACATATCCGGGGATCTCATGGGTCGCTTCCCAAAGATTCACCGATGACGTATGACTCGCACTTATATTAATCTGGGATTAATATGATGAGAGAGAGAATTAATCTTGGATTAATTGCGGAGAAACTTTATCTTGGATAAAATGCCTTATTAGGAGAGAGAGAGAGATCGATTAATTTGGAATTAATCGATAAAATAATATATTCGATATATTATTAAACGAAATTAGATTTCGACGCGGAATTAAAATTAGATTTTAATTCGGGCGAGCGAATTAATTTAGAATTAATTCGTTAGCGACGTGAATAGTGATTTCGCTAGGCGTAATTATTTAGTTCTCGTCGCGACGGAAATTCGTTAATTCGGAATTAGCGAAACCGAGCCCGAAAGTGTTTGCGGACACATTCGTATTTTGAAACGGGTGGAATCCGCAAATCACATCGCGATATCTCATTACATGATACGAATAGATGATGGATGTATCTAGTCACCTTTAAGGGATGATACATTGTCTCTATTCTCAATGTGAGATAATGATGGCAAATGATGAATTTTCTTTTGGAGGGGAAAACCTTTCACGGTTTTTGAAGGGTTTTTGATTAAAAAATTCATTTTGGTATTTGATATCATTTTCATTTTTGCTTTTCATTTTACTCTCTCACGTTTTTGAAACAAATGAGAACAATAAAAAAAAAGAAACTCTCTCCTCTTCTTCTCCTCTCTTCCTCTCTCACGCCATTTTCTGTTCTGGTTTTCTTGGACTGCCGTGAACAAAATGGAGGGAAGCAGTGCGTTTTGTGGCAAAACAAGAGTGCTAGCACACTCCGGGATCATGCCAAGGTGATAAGGGAAGTATACCCATGAGCAAGGAACGTTTTGATGAAGCTTGGAGCTCGTTTTTCTTGATCAAAATGGAGCAAAACAGAAGCACAAACTGCTGCAGTGGGCGCACATGAGCAGTGGGCAGTGAGCAAAATTTCAGTTCGTTTTTGTTGCCAAATCGTCTCTCAACCGCTCGATGTAAGTATTCCGCACTTAAATCGTTGTATTCGCTTATGATTCATGCTTGAGTTTTGATCTTGGGACCTCTAGAAACTCTAACAATGGCATCAAGAGCTTAGGTTAAAAGCATGAAAAATGTTAGGGCTAAAATTTGGGCAAACTTGAATTTGAGCATGATAAATTAAATTGGATGGATTTGTATGCTTAATTGTGTTTGAATTGAAGATTGATTAGGTCAATTTGATGAAAATATGATTGGATCATTTTTTCCCCCCAAATTACTACCTTGGCCGAAAACTTTAATGATTTAATTGTCTTGGGATTTTTGATTTTTGACAATTGGAAGTGTTGGAAATCATTCGGGATGATGATTTAACGTCAATTGCGGAATCAATTGGATTGAATTCGATTTGGACGAAAAATCCCCAAATTGCCAAGTATGTCATGAAACTTTAAATTGGGTAAAATTGATTTGAGCATGCAATTATGAAATTGGATGATTAAGTATGCTTAATACATGTTTAATTGATGATTGGTTGGATCAATTTGATTAAATATTGTTTGGAACAAATTTCCCCAATTTTGATGTGTTGGCCGAGAGTTATGCTCCTTTGTGTTCTTGGTGAATTTTGATTTTTTGAAACATTGGATGTGTTGAAAATCATTAGGGTATATTGATTTAATGTCGAATTGGGTTTAATTGGATTGAAACAAATCGGACATGTAATTAACCTTATTGCCAAGAATAAAGTAAAGCATGTAATGAGTTTGATTTTAATCTTAATGTGTTGGACATGTGATGATGAAATTGAGTATGATTAATTGGACTAATTTAGTGTTTTGGAAATGTTGATTTAGTTGATTAATCATGTAATGCACTTTAAGTAATTAAATTGTTAAATTGGATTTATGTAATTTAATTATTTGAGGCCTTAAATTGGATTTGGGCTTCTAATGTTGTAATTGGGCCTATTGGGCTTGATTTTATCAAGTTGGGTTTAGGCCAAATGGATTGGATCCAATTGGGCCCAAAACCTTAACCATAAAGCCCAAATGCAACTAATGGACCTTTGTAATTTAATTGGGCCTAATGGGCCAAAATTAATTTAAAGGCTTATGGGGTAAATCCCGGATTGGACTTTGGTTGCGGGTTTGACCCGAGTTGACCAAAAGACCACGCCTTAAGAAATTAATTAAAAGCCCATTAGACTTTAATTAAATTAATATTGGATATTAATCGGGCTTTGAGACCCGTGGCGATTAAATTTGGAATTTAAGTCGAAAAGGGTTTATTATTAAAGTGTGTTATTTAATTTGGAATTAAATAGTGAATTAGAATTAAATACAAATTGAATTGGATTTAATTGTGTAGTTTAATTTAATTCTAGAATTTGTACTTTAAGTACTTATCCGCAAAAACGAGTTTGACTCGAACAAAATCAAATCGTTGTTTGAACATTGGATGATCACTAATTATCAGATTAATTAATTTGATTGATTGATTGATAGCATGCTTATATGAGTGAATACATGGTTGAGTTGCATGAATAATGTATATCGGATGGATATTAGATGGGTGGGCAATTTTGGAAATTGTTGTAATAAATTTGATTTATTAAATTGGACCTGCGAGTCCAGCCTTTTCACCTTCGTTCTCTTGTATTCTCTTCTCACCTATTCCCCTCTATGTATATGAGGTTTCTTTAGAAGTATAGTGTAACGGGTAGAAGTAATACTAGTGTTAGCTTGAGTGAGAAAGGGAGAGATTTGATCTAGGATCAATGTGTAAGTATCCATCCGCATATCATTATTATTTATTTTCATATACGCTTTATTATGTATTTAGAATGCATGTTTAAGGGTGTATGATGATGAGACCTTAACAAAGATAATTAAATTGGTAGCCAATTTGCACGCGAAAAATCCCTCAATATATATCATGCGTCATTTCCTTCCATTGAGTGATTCTTGCTCAAGATCGGAAATTGTCAGGGGTTGTTTTTGGCCAAAGTCAAGCCCTTGTCAGTCAAAGATGTGCTTTAATCACGAGGCTTTGTTATATATCGGTGTCGTGTCCAAGTTGTGGTTTGTTTGGCCAAAGTCAAGACCACTTCTTGTCCATAGACATTTGATTACGAAGCTTCCCTGTCAATGGGTCCACGCTTGACTGGGATCACTAGGTTTGTTATTGTGCCAAAGCCAAGGCCTAGTTGATTCAGAGGAAACGGGTAGGGTATATATTCGATATATAGGCATATATTAGATATATGTTTCGGACTTGGATGTCCACCTACTGGATCTAGGAGTTGGATGGGATCCAATTGATCTTCGACATCTACCTTGTTAATTATCATACAATTTTTGTTTGACCAAAGTCAAGATTGTATGATACTTTAACGGGATCCTAGCCCACTAGGAAACACGGTTTCCCGAGTACTCGACAGAGGGTTAGAGGCTCGACGAAAAATAGTGGGAGGCAAGTATTGAATTTGCAACATTCGTTCAATTACTCGCCATACGCGCTCATTTAAATTATTTCGTCATTAGATTAAATGTTAGTTGGACTAATATTTAAATTGTTGTTTTAATAAACAGTTGGACTGTATTATACTTGATTATATAATTGGATTATATTAATCAATATATTTGAATTAATTAATTTCAGTTTACAGTTGATTTTATAATTGGATTATAGTAATCAATGTAATTGAGGTTAATTAATTTGGATTATATTTGATTATATAGTTGGACTATTATAATCATTATAATATATATAGTACCACTAATCGTTGGTTAAATAGTTGGACTATTGTAATCAAGATAAGAAATTGAAAAGTTGGATATTTAAAATATAATCTGGGATTAAAATATTTTAAATGATTTAATTTTCAATTGGGAATAAATAAATGGGTTACTTTATTGAATAAAATAACTTATTATTACTAAACCCATAATTAAGCAATTGTAGAGCATAAAATCTTTGGAAGATTTATGTGATGATGACTAGTGCTTAATTAATATACTTACAATAAATCTATCTTTAGATTTAAAAGTATTAAAATTGCAATTAATAATTCTTTGAGAATTGATTTGACCATTCTAGTGGAGAAAAGTCAAAGTTTGCAATTGGGCATTTAGCACAAGGTGCACATCGTTTCAATATTCCAAAACCCAAGGCTTGGCCAAAGGTTTGTGAAATATCGAAAATGATAATTGACATATCCCGAAGTGACTACCATTTGGATATGGAAGACACGAAGGAATTAAAGAAAGGGCGAGGCTCTGACTTTAAATATATTTGTCTAAGTTATGTTCACTACTAGTATTGAAATTAGATTTTAAATACTTAGTGTGGTACATAATAAATATGATACCGAGATAAACACATTAGATGTGAATAACAGAATTTATATTTTGAATATAAATAAAATCTCAAACATATAAAATGACAAATAAATAGCTCATATTGATTTGATCAATAGATACTTATTTGTGGCATTGTTGTCTGGGACACAATTAAACGAGACTCGTATATCCACACTTTTGAAGAGTGGGTACTAGGACTGATTTGACTAATCAAATAAGGTCTACGATTCTAGTTTACTAGGTAAAGTACCTAAAATACTATTTACTAGGTAATAGTGTAAAGGCCACCGATCTGTAAGCCCTATTCATGGTGAAGTAAGTGGGCCCATATCTAGCTTGGCTAGATGTGAACATGAATATTTCGTGACCTTAACGGATGTGGCATCACGTTATGGTTATGTGTTTCTTTTGAAGAACACAAATCCGAAACTTTGAGTTTCGACACGAAGTATACAAACAGATCGGCTATAGTATTATACCATCGCGGTAAGACCGTAATGAAAATACTTAAGCATTAAGTTTCATACATAAATGAAAGAGTACAATATTCTTTCATATGAGGACTCTCCTCGAGACACGTCAGTTAGACGGTGTGTCCGAACTAAAACCGAATTTTGTTGGACATGATAAGGTTTATCACGAGTCGCTCTGAGCTATGATTTCCTTCAAACAGGATATATATTAACAGTGCAAAACTTATTTAGAATAAGGTTCCATATAAATCTGTTTGACAGATATCATATAGGGTATGAACAAGAAAGAAACGGGGTTTCACATTCCTAATAATTTGGGTATGCTAGGCATAACGTTTGGATGATACCAAACTAAATGACCCAAATTGGATAAGTGCCAATATAGGTTATCCTAAGGGAAACCTTAAGTATAGTACTTGTAAATCTCACATGAGAACAATATGATTGTTGCTCACCATGCGGTTTTCCTGAGAGGAATACCGATATGCAGTGGTCAGTGGGAGGATAGTGATACTCGATGAAAATCGGAGTAATACTATTCAAGGCACGAAGTCCTTAATGGAACACAAATAGTTCATCTATGATGAATCTATACCATTAATCTTCGAATACACAAGAACAGAGTAGATCGGATAGAGTCAAAAAACAACCTAGGGTATGGGTTTCTGATCTAACCTCATAGAGATGTAAATCTTATTGAGGAATACCAACCGACTACGTACGAGGAAATGATACAAGGTATCAACTCCCTATTTTGGCAAAGTGCCATGAGTCCAAAATGGATTCCATGTATAACAACTATTTTGGATACTAGTTGTTGTACCACAAGGCATTGTGCCTATTGGTACATTAAACGTCTTCAAGGAAGACATACATGGAAGGCAACATACCAACGTACAAAGCTGGGCTTTTGATGGAAAGGTATCATTATCAACATTGTGTTAATAACGATTCATCCTTTTACCTGTTGCCATGGTAAATCCATTTTGAAGATGCTTGTTGATAACTGCATATTTCATTTATGAAATGTGTCAGTTACAGATCAAAATCGCTTTCCTGAAAAGGAAACCTTTTGGAGGATGATTAGAACATCCTGACGATTTTGTATAACCAACAAACAAGGTTTGCGGGTTATTCGATCCATGTTTGGAATGAAGCAAGCATAAGGTTCTTGGAACTGTCGTTTTGAAATAATCATAATGATTTATGATTTGACTCAAAACGAAATAATTCTTGTGTATATAAGGAGGTTAGTGGGAGAGGGCACTGACAATGAAATTCCCATAAAGCTATTGTCGAAAGCTTGGCTTTCATAGAAATTCTCCGTAGAATTCTGGGGAGTAACAACCTTTATTCAAGGAATAAAGATCTACTGGGATAGATTTAGATTTGTTAACACTCTCTGGGAAATTGTACATTTAAAATGTACTTGTATTGGTGTCTCATACGCTTCGAGCATATGGAGTCACAATCGGGTCAATCCAAGTGATAGTCACTGGATTGAAGTTAAGGACATCTGTTAGTATCTTAGAGAACTAAAGATGTTGTCTTAACCTATGGAGAAGGAGAACTTGAAGTGACTGGGATCACTACTGCAAGTTTCCGAACAATTAAATTCTACGGTACTATAAAGTTTGAATAAGGGACAGTGAGCTGGAAATATTCCGAGCAAGATAACTGCTGCCGAATAAACAACAAATGCGGATTATTTCTGCAGCTGAGGCAGCAATAGAAGCCATTTGGATTGAAAATAAATCTAATTAGATTAGATATAGTTCTTTTAGCAGCTGAGCTAGGCGTCAGCACAAGCTAAGGAATTAAAGGTCTCATCGACGATCCAGATATATACTTCTATATCATCTGATTCGTTCGGATCATACATCGTGGCGATGTGATGATCGTACAAATCCGCTGACGAAAACCTTTCCTCAGCAATTTGAGCGAACCATACATAGTTCTGGTGTAGGACACTTGAGTGACTCGCTATGTGCCAAGTGGGAGATTGTTGGATAATATGACCCATAGCGTCACTATTTGCACAGATCATTGTGTTGTTGTAGCAAATTAACTATGTGACAAGGAAATTGCACTCTCATCATTTGTGATTAGATCACCATAGATATATATAAATGAAGAGAGGTCCATATGATTAGTTCCTGGATTGAGATGATATGAGACAGTATCAGTCCACGAAGGATTAATCATTAAATATCCCTAGCCGTAGTATTATCGAGACTGGACATCGATAATGCGGAATAGGCTAGTATTGCACTTGTGTGCGTTGTGAGGGCACAACGGCATAGTTCTCATATATATAAGTGTTGGATACTTATGCAAGTGCGATAGGAGGTCGTGTTTCACCGATGGTACGGGAAACAGCTTCGCTCTGGATAGACCCCTCGGAATCCCATTGGTATTATGACTATGTGTCTATGGGAGGCCGAAATCAAGGTAGGTGTGTATAGTCTTAACCTGAGACTTGCATCGCTAATACTTACGATAATCGATAAACTTTGGTTTTGGTGGTAAGGGACTTTTAACAGGTTCTGAGTACACCACTTCTGGGTTTATCAGAGAGTCGTAGAGTATTGGGTGTGATGTCAAGACGGAAGTATCACTTCAGTCATATTGGAGATGATGTCACGCAGGATACGGTATTAGTGCTCTTAAGTGCTGCGCGGCCATCGGGATATTATGACAAGGTCATGTATATCCGATTATAGAGACTAGTTACCAGACATCCGACATGTGCTTCGTACGGGGCAGACACTTATCCAGCCCCAGGCCTAGCACGTGACTATCCGATACTGGGCCGATATGCACAATACAATTGTATACTACGCTTGATACAGATCTTAAATATTCTTATAATAATATGTCCGGAGAATTAGGTAGACTTGGTGCTTTGCTAGAAGTCGACCTTGTCTCGTAAATCGGTAAAACGTAGTACTTGGTACGTACGTGATTCGGATACTCCGACGACCGTATTTACTGCCAACATATCCGGGGATCTCATGGGTCGCTTCCCAAAGATTCACCGATGACGTATGACTCGCACTTATATTAATCTGGGATTAATATGATGAGAGAGAGAATTAATCTTGGATTAATTGCGGAGAAACTTTATCTTGGATAAAATGCCTTATTAGGAGAGAGAGAGAGATCGATTAATTTGGAATTAATCGATAAAATAATATATTCGATATATTATTAAACGAAATTAGATTTCGACGCGGAATTAAAATTAGATTTTAATTCGGGCGAGCGAATTAATTTAGAATTAATTCGTTAGCGACGTGAATAGTGATTTCGCTAGGCGTAATTATTTAGTTCTCGTCGCGACGGAAATTCGTTAATTCGGAATTAGCGAAACCGAGCCCGAAAGTGTTTGCGGACACATTCGTATTTTGAAACGGGTGGAATCCACAAATCACATCGCGATATCTCATTACATGATACGAATAGATGATGGATGTATCTAGTCACCTTTAAGGGATGATACATTGTCTCTATTCTCAATGTGAGATAATGATGGCAAATGATGAATTTTCTTTTGGAGGGAAAAACCTTTCACGGTTTTTGAAGGGTTTTTGATTAAGAAATTCATTTCGGTATTTGATATCATTTTCATTTTTGCTTTTCATTTTACTCTCTCACGTTTTTGAAACAAATGAGAACAATAAAAAAAAAGAAACTCTCTCCTCTTCTTCTCCTCTCTTCCTCTCTCACGCCATTTTCTGTTCTGGTTTTCTTGGACTGCCGTGAACAAAATGGAGGGAAGCAGTGCGTTTTGTGGCAAAACAAGAGTGCTAGCACACTCCGGGATCATGCCAAGGTGATAAGGGAAGTATACCCATGAGCAAGGAACGTTTTGATGAAGCTTGGAGCTCGTTTTTCTTGATCAAAATGGAGCAAAACAGAAGCACAAACTGCTGCAGTGGGCGCACATGAGCAGTGGGCAGTGAGCAAAATTTCAGTTCGTTTTTGTTGCCAAATCGTCTCTCAACCGCTCGATGTAAGTATTCCGCACTTAAATCGTTGTATTCGCTTATGATTCATGCTTGAGTTTTGATCTTGGGACCTCTAGAAACTGTAACAGAAACAACTCCACATACCACTCGAGAGACACACATATTTCGTTTCATCCAACCTTGTGTTTGAGCATGATTTAGTCGTTAGTATGTTATTTATTTTTTTAAGCATGATTTAGTCGTTAGTATGTTTTTTCTTTATTCATGATTTAGTTATTTGCTTTCGTATTAGGAATTTAATTTACATTCACGTTTAGGTCGTTATTTATTTTTTTCTTGTTTGATAATTCAATATGCTCATGAGATTATTGTGTGTTATTGTGTATTTGCCGATGACTTACTTTTAAAGCATGCAAACTTAGATATAGGATTTATTTTTGTTAATACGAACTAGATCTAGAATACTCTTGGGAATATATGTTGCGTAGACTTGATTAAATTATTGCACAAATCCGTTCATTACAAGTGGCATAAGTAAAGGACCATTCCGAACCCAACGGTTTGAGGTCTTCCCTTGCGAGGGGTGAGTGCGGCCTTAAATCTTTGTCCCAGTTCACACTGGGTGGCGACTCCATGTTATTTCTCCGGTTTGGTTTCCCTGTGGGCTATTCCGTACTCCCGACTAGGCCGCGAGCCTGGAACAGCGTCGCCGATTTCTGTGTCCCACACCTAGGGTTTCTAATTATCAAACAATACTCAACGTAATCAACGTAATCAACAGATCAATAACCATTCAACAACATCAATCTTACGCCAACAACATCAATTTATCATCAAAAATCAAAAATCAACATTTCAAAATTTGGGTCAAGTTTTCCTTACCTTGAATCAAGTTGTTTCTTCTACTAATAAGCTCATTGAGCTTGATCTTCTGTTTCCAAGCTTGTGTAGTGATGGAATTTGATAGGGAAAATGAAAAAAAAAATTTATAATTGTTCCTAAATGTGGGGTTTCGGCCAACTAGCATAAGTGGGGGATTAGCTTGGCTTTTATTTATTTCATGATTCCTTTAATTTTGTCTTGAAATATTTAGGGACTTATAGGAAAAATTACATGTGGGTCAAATTTGGGGAAGGAATTGGGCTTGGTCCTTTGTTTAATTTGGGATTGATTTAGACTTGGCTCACTTAAAATTTTGATTCAATATTTTTTTCTTATTGGGCCCAAATATTTGGCCCATTATCCACTAGTAATTTTATAGGCACATTAAGCCTAGCTCGTGCAATCGACTCATTAAATTCCGCTTCGTTTAATACTTCATCATTTTTTTCCTCACACAGAAAGGAAAAATTTAAAATTTTATTCTGGACCACTGTAATTTTATTTTAGCTATATTGTAAATTTTCAGTTGTTACAAATGTGTTTCCAACAGCTGGTCTGGAGGCTCTAGGTTTGTTTAAATAGATAGGGTAAAAGTAGACGTTTTCTTTTGTAAAACTATCTTTAAAACGCTTCCAAAATAACCCAATCCCGTAATTTTGTTCGAACGCTCATCGAATGCAAGACAAATACGTATTGTTCCATAAACTCATTCGAACGTCGTCACGAGCGCATCTCGAACACAACACACTGACTTATTACAATATGACTATATCTAATACCTAATCAAGTAGTCTTAATGTCAACACCACAACAGTCACTAATCTGCTCATCTGAAACATTCACAAACAACTATATACCGTGAAAAACATAGAGAATATAACGAGTAGATAAAAAATAAAAAAAATTTCATGCATGTAAAGCTACTCTTACTTAATCATACTCCCCCTTAAAATGAGATATCAAAAAATAAAAAATGGATATTCTACTCCCCATTTTTGTCACGAAATGACAATGGGTAAAAAAATAACATGTTAAAATAACATATCAATCATATGCAAGAGAATAACTTACTTCCTCTCACTAACAACCCTACTCAGTTAGTAAAACGAACAGATGGGAAGTAAAAGAAAGAACTCACAATTATGCAATGTTAAATGAAATGCAATATACAATGACATAAAATGCACACTAACACACAATGAGTTAAAAAAAAATTAAAAACGACTCAAAACAGAACTTCAAACAAGTACAATAATACCCAGATAATACTTAGTTATTAGGACATGAAATAATATGCACCATTTTTTATCATGCTAAATAATACACGCATGTATATGACATAAACACCAAAGCATAGCAAGCACTTGTGTAAAAAATAAGTGCGCAACAAGTCAGGACATAAGACCTTAATTTAGAGCGGGACACAACCAAATAAATCTCATCTTATATCACACCAAGTCCACAAAATATGTGTTCAAACCGAGCGTCACTAAGACCTGAAAATAAACAACATTGATTACAAGCTATAACATTTTCCCCTTAAATATGACCTCTTCAATAAAAACTCTTCCGAGTGAAGGGTTTTTCCTTTATCTTTTAAATTTGACCCATTGGCTCTTTTACACTTGAGGCTCATTTAAACTGTTTTTTTCCGTTTATTTTTTAAAGGGGATAGCATAAGGTCATCTAGTCAAAGGTCACACTATTCAGTGAGCTAGGTAAGACAGAGATTAGATTGTCCGTCCAAAACCTCATACATACGACCAAGCCTTAAGATATAAAAAACGTATATATAAGATGTAAGCACAAAATATACTAAGGGTTTCCATCACACACACTTATGCACATAGAGCATCAAGAAAATAAAAGTGTATTACGCATGTATAAACATATATCCTACATGCAAATGCTTTTTTATGCTCTTTCAAGCCAATAAATATTTTTAATATTTTTCATTTTATATTTTTTTTCCTTTTAATATAAAAACAAGAAACGGCACAACATGGCTTGTCATTATCCAATGGTATGTGAAGTTATATTCCTCAATGCAGATAATACTACCGTCTATTTGAAATCGGTTATGAAATTTATGTCTGGGTTTCCATCCCATATACCAATGGACTTATAACAAAAACATACACACCCATATGTAGTTAAAACAAAAAACATGCAGTTGTGTAGAAACATAAAACACACGCATGCACACGGGCAATGGGAAAATGAATGCGACATCTAAGAAGAGGTATACTGAAGTGCACTCTCATCACGCCTTTTAGTTTCAAGACATTCAGAAATCGATGGGAAATCATCTTGCTTCCTTACCCAAACATTCTTAGGAGTCACCTTTACTTAAGACCTTCTAGGCAGCTGTGAAAGTTTCTCACTAATGAGTTGAGTTTGTTTAGATAGTACAAAAACTTGAAAATCAAGATTTGAATAATCTAACTTAGTCGAAACATTCTTAGGCCTTTTTTATTTTTTTTTGTGCAACATGAAGCACTTAGGCCTAATATGCCCTGCCTTGACATAATGATGTTAAACAGACATAATCATCGGACGAGAGCGAGGTTTACCCACCACACCTCTAAATTAAGGTTGGGTTACAGAAAAATGATATACAAGAGGGATCACATGACACTCATCAACATGTTTATTTCCTAAGTCACGGGGAGAAGTCTGGTTAACATGTCCAGACTTGGACTGAGCTGTGACAAACACATTCTTAGAAGTTGATGCCTTGTCACAACTTGACATAAAGAAGTCTAATCCTCTCTTTTCACAAGGAGGCATACCAAACCCCAACATGTGGTTTAGTTTTTTAGTCCCCCTAGAAAATACAGACAATTATGTTCTAGTATTCTCAAGTTCTGCTTTTAAGAATTTGACTCTATCATCCTTTATTCCTCTCCTCAAGTTCATCAATGACTGAAAGGCTCTTTCCAAGCTTGGCTTGCAAGTCATTCTTTTCTAGCTCAGTTGTCTTTAACATTTTACTGACCTCAACAATCGTCTTCTTGATAGCTAGGCTCTCATTGAATAATTCAGTGTATAATATCCGAAGATCATCCTTATTTACCAAGTCATCATGAGAAAATTCTGAACCAGCATCTTTATCACTAAAGTTATATTTTCTTTCATCAGTCACACTAGCAGCAAAGGCCATAAAATTGCTCTTATCCTGAGAAAAATCATTAGAAGTATAGCCACCTTCTGAATCACTGAGTAAGGCTGCCATGACTTTCTTGCCTTTAGACTTAGGTATGTGGGATATTCAGATTTTATATGCCCAAACCCTTCACATTCATGGCATTGGATAGCGCGAGGTTTGCTATCATTTCCCTCTCTAGACTCTCTCATATGATGGCTATTTTCTCTAAGTTTCTCATCACTTTTCCTATCAGTGTTACGACCACTCTTCTTCATTTTAAGAAACTTCTTGAACTTCTTTACAAACATGGTCATATCAGCATCTGTGAGATTATCATCCTCATCATCATTTGATGAAACATGGGTAACTTCATTTGCGGTTTTCATCACTTTGTTCTTAGGCTTTCTATGTTCAAGAATTTGCCTCTCATAAACCTGAAGTTTTCCCACGAGGTCCTTCAATTTAAGGTGATCTAATTCATTACTTTCCTCTATGGTTGTGATCTTTGGTAAAAATCGATCAATTAGAGATCTAAGGATTTTCCTAACTATCCTATTCGTAGGAATAGTCTTGCCTAGGATAAAGCTGGAGTTAACAATATCATTAATCTCATCATAAAATTCAGCAAAAGACTCATCATCTTTCATTCTAGTGACTTCAAACCTAGTAGCAAGCTCTTGGAGTCTATTATTTTTAACGGACAAGGTGCCCTCATGAACAGTCTGAAGGATATCTCATGCATAATTGGTTATCTCATACATTGACATTCGCCTAAACTCAGCGGAGCAAACAGCAGCATTAATAGCTTTGTTGTTCCTATTGCTCGCTTCAAACTCCTCTCTTGTCCAATTCAGTTTATCTTTAGGAGAAGAGACCCCGTCAACGGTAACCATGGGAGGTTTCCACATGTGCTATAGTGATACCCATACCCTTTCTTGTAAGGACTTGAGGAAAGCTCTCATATGAAATTTCCAGTGAGGGTACTTTGTCACATCAAAAAATAGGGGACATTTTAAGGGTTGACTATTGTCCTTATATAAACGGGTCAAGGATCGCGGTCAAGCTCTGATACTAATCGAAAATTCGAATTTAGTCTAAGGTTCTGACCCAATGCGGAATTAACACAATAATTTACGACATGTCCAAATTATTGTTTCTATGAATTAACAACATGCACTCTTAAGTCTAAAACATATATTGAGAAAAAATTATAGTGATGGAATATCTCTAGACCATATTAACTCGAAAAACTCCATGAGCCCGCACTAATCGACCTTCATTAGAACCTCTGAAGTCTCTGAGTGGATCAACCCTATGAACTCGCAATGCCGGAACTCCGACTACCAATATTCCTCGTAAAGAACTCTGCAGGTTGTATTAGGGTTGTGTTTCTATGTTGATGGTCAATCTCACTAAATTAAAAAAATAAAAAAATAAAAAAACAGGGAAACAACAAAGTCTTCAAGGTAATTTGTCTACCAGTTTGAAAATAAAAGATGGTGTAGCTCTTAATAATGTGTTTTCAATTGTTGGTAAGGTGGCTTTATATTTGTTTATATAGGTAAGACTTTTCCTTGTGCAAAATTGTCTCAAAAACGCATCCAAAATAACACAGTCCCGTAATTTCGTCGGACGCTCATTGAATGCAAGATGAACGCATATTGTTCCGTAAACTCATTTGAATGCTGTCTCGAACGCATATCGAATGGAAACACACTGGAAGATGAACACACTACGCACGGGAACCTTCTGTCATGTTTCGTTCGAACCCTAACATGAACGTTACAAGAACGTCACTCGTTCGAACACAAACACGAACGCAACACATACGCATATCTGCTATCTCCATACACAGTCTGCCAAATACCAGTACAATTACTCTAAGATCTTCAAGACTCATTACAACTCAATTGAACTTATTTTGTAACAGACATTACCAACAAAAATGGAACTAACACTATTTATAAATGACGAATATGGTCATCATATCCAATAACTAACAATAAATATTAAAATTATATCAGGTTGTGTAGTCTTACCTCCTTTCGATGGAAAATGCTGATAGTAAGAGTAATAAATGCATTTGATTTCTTAAAATCATCAGAGAAGTGCTCAACAGCACATGCAATTCTATTTGCAATCACAAATGTGCTCATAACATCTGAGATCAATTTTATTAGATTTATGTCAAATCCTTTCCTTGACCTTAAAACAGAAACAGATGAGTTGTGTCCATAGGAAAAACAAACGAAAAAAAGTGTTTTTTGAGTACATACGAATCACTATTATAAATGGACTGTTGATAAAACTTCACAATGCCAAAAATACATCATCATCACTATCATCCCATGATTACTCAATTTCAAAGCCAAAATACTCATTGTTTCTGCACAAGAATCTCTCACAACAGAATCTAAGTCTATGAGTCGATTAACAAAATAGAACTCCTATGGACTCTCAAATAAATAAATTATTTCAATAATAGGCTATCTTGAGAATTTTAAAAAATAGTTCAACATTTATTAACCTAAAAACAAAAGGTAATTTAATAAATTAAACATAAAACCCGAGCAAGTTTAATAAGAGAAGAAATAATAATCATACACATGTTTGAATTGTCACAAAAATTACTGAAAAGCCAAACAACAAACTGAACCCAAATTTCACTGAATAACATCATACCCGTCTATATAATCATTGATTTGCTTTTGAAGTATTGCTCCATTTCTTGGTATTTTGATCTAACCAAATATATAAACAAAGCATATGGTAAGACAAAATGATAGAAAACAAAGCTCAAAGTATTTAAATCTTCAAACAAAAAATAAAAAAGACTCAAATCACATAACACTCACATCCAACATTGGTAATATAGAATCCTCACAGAAGCAACTGCAAAAGAAGAAAAGAATAAGAGTCGGCATTTTATGATTCCGGCGACAGGCTAATAGAGAGATAAAATTTTTAAAAAATAAATAAATAAATAAATAAAAAGAAAAATCACAAATTTAAGATTGCCAATCCTTGAATTTCCGCTTCACCTTCGCAAATGATTCCCCATTTGTCTCCTCTACAACCTTATCGCTTGACATTTTTCTTCTTTTTAGTTGTTCAAAAAACCAAATGATAGACAGAAGTGGAAGCACTGAATCAAACTTTGAGAAAACAAAACCGACCCATTATTTTTTTCACACTCCGAGAGTGCTCTTGTCATCAATCCCAGATAATCACTCAAATGACCAACAACCTTTAATTGAAAGCCAGTATGATTATAGTATGAATATTTTCCAATCTACTTATCAACCCTTAAGTTACATAACCGACTGCAATTTAAAGCCATCAATTGTCCATTAAACATCTCATAATTTTATTATGAGAATTAAATATTCTCCTCAAATTAAGGAAAAATTAATTTTTTTTTTTTAATTGACTTCGATGATTAAACTTGCGTTATCTTTAGCAGTTCTACTACTTATTAATTCTCGATAGTTGTGATTTGCTATTAGTAGAAGATTCTAGAATCACTTTTCTTTTTTAGTCTCATAATACAATGGGATTTAGACTTATACACTATGTCAAAAAAGGTCTTGACACTAAGAAAATATGTTAGTAATATTCGAGCTAAAATATACTGACACTAAATTTAATATCAGTAATTCAAGTATCAGTAAAGTCTTGACACTGTAGAATCAGTAAAGTCTTGACATTGTAATATCAGTATATCACTAATACTTTTCGATGTCAGTAAAATACTAACAGTTTTCGATATCAAAAATGTATATGACTATGCTATTAGTAATTAATTTGTTGAAAATAATTTAAATTTTTTTTTTATATCTATTAAATAATTATATTTGTGCTCTTGTATTAATATTTTTATAATCAAATATAATCTAAAAATTAATATTTGAAACTAAAAATTATATGAAAATAAAATATATTTTATAACAAAAATATGTTTAACTTGTCGAGTATACTGAGAATTTAAATTATAATATAAGATTTTTAAAATATCATTAAAATGATCAAACACAAACAACAAAAATTCATTAAATCGATCTTTTTATCTTTTTGCCAAAAAAGTAAATTTTGTCAATGCCTAGAATTCCTTCTGCTACAACAACGCCACTGCAAGAGACAAATACAAGCCATAAATATAAGAAAAGACAACAATATAATACATAAAATCAAAAGTAAATAGTTGAAAGTAAAAGAAGCAATATTTCTAAGAAATTACATATGGTTCATTTTTACATGTTTTCCAATGCGAAACATTTAAGAATAAAAAGGCACAAGGTCCATTTAATGCCATCCAAATGATAAGTTGAATTTATCTACAGCCTAATGTAGATGTTTAATAATATGAAAATAATTATTAGTACAGCGATGAAGATCATTGTTTATCTCATCTTGTAACTAGCTGGCCTTCATACATATTAAATTTGAAAATAGCCCTTCGATACAACTTAAACCAGAGTTCTAAGTGTTGAAGTTGGTGTTTGAAGTGCCAATTCGAATGATGTATTGTATATTTTATTATTTATTAATGAAATAACTACATTTTCATTTCATACCTTATTAATGGTATTGTCATTATGCATATTAGATTGATGTATAGATATACTAAGAATGACATCGATCTTAGAATAGTCATGTAGTAATATTGGACACTATGTGGTCCGACATTGGGATAAGTATTACTATTGTAAACTATTCTTAAAGTGAATATTTCAAGTCGTTGGTTTTGGAATAAAGTCGAATTCCAATAACCTAGAAGACTAGCACGTGTTGTATATTGGACTTGGAGTTCCAATGGTTTAACCCAATGTACCATGAGCTTTGGAAGCTCGTATAGACATATGGGTATTGGTTGGACCAAATACTGAATGACTCATAGGTAATTCCTAATAGTTGGAAGTACACACCACCATCAATAGGATTCTCATCGAGTCGAGTAGCATATGTAATCCTTTGACTATAGGATAACATTGATTTTGTGTGAGATCCTCCACATTTTGATGTCATGTCTGTCAGAAACCTTTCATGGTCTGGCCTCTAGATGTTCGTTCGGTGTGGACCGATGCACTCGTTAATCAAGTGTAAATCAAGATAGAATCTGTAACATCCCTAATTCAGAGGTGTTACCGGCAAGGAATAGGTCGTCCTATCTCCCTGAGCCTCTGTCTGTCTGACAACTCCTAATCTCAATTCATATATAAACTCATGTATGGGACCGTTGCCCAACTTATCAGCATAAATGCATAACACTTTTCATACTAAGTACTTAATTTTTATTACACATTACAACTTTGACAGTGAACACTTATAATGCATTACATATGTATTCATTACCATATAATATATATGAAACATGACTTTGAATGAACTGAACTCTTACTTGACTTGCTGGACCGAACACCCTAGTGACTGCCATCAGTATCCAACCTCTTGAGCTCGTCCTCTGAGTAAACCTGTAAAACACATAAACTGGGAGTCAGAGGGGTTAGATCGTTTGAACGATCTAAGTGAGTGGACATTTAAAATAAAATATGAACTAAAATGCTTTTTGAAAGATCCATGGTTCTAAAACCAAACTTCTCTCAAATATTCTCTTTTGAAGTCACTTTCCATATCTGAAAATAACTTTCTTTCTGGAAATCTTTTCTGAAAACCACTTTTGGTCTGAAATTTCGAAAACTTTCATAAAATAATTTCTTATGAAAACTCTATCTTGAAATCATCTTTCATGTAAGCCTGTCTCTGAAAATCTGCTTTTGGAAAATTATTTCTGAATGTCTGCTGAAAACCTAACGTATGGAGGCGTTACGTATCATTGTCCCCCCATACGCCTAACTAAAGCCAGGAGTGCAAATCCATGATATTGGGGAGTTACGTATCGCCGTCCCCCAAAGCATGCCATTATATATCCCTAAAACTAAGGTCCAGGGGCGTTATGTATCGTCGTCCCCATAGCCCTGAAATCCGGTGGTCTTGGGGCGTTACGTATCGTTGTCCCCCAAGCCATAATCAAGAGCCGGGGTGCAGATTTATACTACCCACCAGACTCTAAATCTAGGATCTATGGGCATTTATCATCCCTAGTCTTGAACTGCGTGTGCACACGAAATCTGAATCTGACAATTCCATATCTGAGTGAAGTTACATACTGAGGTGGGTTTTTCCCCCATTCATAGCAATCATAAAATCATCAATTTTCTATGATTTCTCAAATCATTCTTTATCAAAACATATCTGAAAGTAAACTCGGCTAACGCCCTAAATACAAAAAAAAATTAAGTTTGATGTTAAAAATAACATAATGAAAATCATCTTAAAGAAAGAGTGACCACTCACAGATTTTAAGATCTGGTTGATGGTACTTTGCTTTGTCAGAGAATGATGTGATTCCTGCGATGATCTATAATCGAGAAACTTAATTAGAATATAAGGTATGAGACATGTTTCGAGGTTAGACTAAACTTCTTAATTCTAATAATCCATCAACACCACATGACGTGTTATGCTTGTGACTTTTCATATCGCGTGTTTGTGCCTAAATATGAAACTCTTAGGGTGGTTCTTAACATCATGGAGTGAAACTGAAATGTAGTCAAACTTTTCATGTATCGCGTCGCGACGCTCACTTGATCATACCTGAGGCAGAGCCTTAACTCATTACGCGTCACGACACTGCGAGTTCTCCATCGCGACCCTCACACATGTTGATAAACCAGTGAGCATCCTCCATCTTTGAGTCACGACGCAAGACCCTAGGCGTCATGACACTCACAATTCCATAAACGAATTTGTGAAAATTTCTTAGTACGCGACGCTGGGTGTGTGGCGTCGCGACGCTAAGCCAATTTCAGGGCCTAACATCAACTCTTCCATGTCAAGTTTGCCCAAATACACTTCCCATACCTCCATACTATAATCTTTACTCAAACAACTCTTTAAATCTCAATATTCACACTTATTAAACCAAAACTCCTCAATCCAATTTTAACTCTTAAATCTCATAACTCCAATTAGATCAATACATAGGATTTTCAAATATTTGGACAATTCTTAATACAATCAATTTCCATGCTCAATATGCCACTAAATGCAATCCCTAATATGTTTCTAATATCAACATGGCACCATATCATCAAAAATCCTCAATCCAAAATTTGGGTCAAGTTGCTCTTACCTCATTTCCTTGATTTCCTTCATCCTTCAAGTCTTCCATGGTTGCTATTATTCTTCTTTGCTTGATGTATGAGCATTGCCATTTTTTTCCTCTTATTTCCTTCCTATTTCTTCTTCTTTTTTTCTTCTTTTTCTTCTTATGTTTCTTTCTTCTTTTCTCCATTTAGGGATTAAGGAATAGTATCATTTATATATAATAAGGGTCTAAATGGCTAATTTTATAAAAGTTTGAAATAAAAAGTTGGAATTATTGAGATAATTTGAGAATTCTCTAGATTCATTCACGGGTACTATTCATCCAAATTTTTATCTATATTTTTGGCTTTCTTCTGATTCGAATTTGGAAAAATATTAAATGCATAAGTTTTATATCTCGATCTTAGCTTTCCGGAGATATATAATTCATAAAAAATGGAGTTCGTATGAGAAAGGTATAGCCCAAATATCATGGGCTGTCCGGAGTGGAACATCGTACCATCTCGTATCGAAATCTCAAAGAATCTACCAATTGTCCCCAATGTTATTTCATGAGTGTATGTGTCCAAACATAATTTATATTATGTAATACTCGTCTCACAATGTAACAGTAGTCGAGATTATCGCTCGTTACAAATTCTCCCCATAAATAGGATTTGTTCTCGAATCCCTTTTGGGGTTTAACTTCTAGATTCCTCTTGGTTCGAAGATATATGTGTCTTTGCTATTCTTATCTTCCTTAATTTCTTTTATATTCTTTTGTTCGAGAACTTAATATTAAAACCTCTGGGAATCTCTTGTCATGCTTGCACATACCACTCCAAAGTTGGTGGGCCTTAGTAAATAATTCCTTGAAGTCTCGACTGAGAGGTAATTCCTTATTTTTATTCCATGAACTTCTACTCAGTACTCTACACTTACTGTCATACTATGAATAACTTTATGCATCACATAAATCTCATTTCTAAGCCTCTAATTATACTCCACATCCTCTATTTTGACTATCAGAATGAACTGTCAGTCTTAAAATTATACTATATTCGGGGCCTGTTGTCTCATTTATCTTAGTTCTATTCTTTATCCCTTGTCGTGACAACAATAATTCCTAAATATCCTAAGAAACTTCTATTATTCTTCACGTTTAAGGTATCGCTATTGTATTTTTTACTACAGCCAATGACCTTCGCTTTTCCTTGACTTGTGTATATCGTAGGTTCTTCGACTACTCATTATAATATAACCACTTAACGACCTCATAAGATATATCTTACTAGATATTTCCTTAGCTCAATATACTAGATCGTATTATAACATTCATTATCATATCTTAGCTAACTATCTAGCCCTTTTCATTTTCTTTACTAGGCTCCCATTGCTTATGAGATATGTCCTTCAATTTCTCACATATTCGACTATCTATGGATTTAGGACTTCACAACTCACGGCTAACTTTTCTTGTACTATCGTTATCAACCGAACGCTCTCAACTTGGAATGTTACTTCTGGGTAGTTTCTCTGGCGATCCTTCTCGATTGGCTAAGAGTTTGGGACAAGGTATCTATGTTAAGTCTGACTGTATGTACCTTTATGCTTAAACTATGTTCTTCATTATTAACATTGACACTTTTAGGGTTAGTGCTCGGAGTGCCAATCCGTATCGTATTTATGTTCGATTCATGAATACGGGCAATGCCATTTTCCATAATATTACTAATTTAATGGTAGCACCCTTGTCTTTTATACACTTATTCGATCAAATTACGATCAGATATTTGATTATGATTAGATCGAAATGAATCTGGTTTAGTGATACGTGTATATTAGACAAAGACCCTAGGATTTACAATATAGTGTGCAGTTACAACGTATTTTGTAATTGACATTGGGAAGCGCACTATAAGATGTATATCCTTAAATAAAGTTCCTGGTCAAGATTTACTAACACGGGTCGGTTAGTAAAATCTGTTGAGACCAGTACATGTCGTATATCGTGATTGGTCCGATGGTTTATCCCAGTGAACCATGAGTCTTGGGAGACTCGTATAGATATGTAGGAGTTTATTTGATAAGCACTGAACAACTCACGGACGATTTCCTAATATATGGTACACCAACGTCAATAGGAATCTTCTTGAGTTGAGCGAGCATATTGGTCCTTTGACTTGAGATACCACAGTGGGATATATGAGTTATCCTCCACACTTTGATGGCAGTCACGTCAACGATCTATTCATGATCAGATCTTCGCCTGTTTGTTGGGTGTGGACTGATGCTCATGATATCCAGTGCGTATCAAGATAGGATCCGTCAGTTCTATGTACAAGGCATAGACATTCGCACGTTTTTACGATCTAGTAAATCCATGGCTGTGGTATAACTTCATAATTCTGTTCCGAGTGTTATTTAGAGATCGTAAATTGAAAGTCGACTATATTATACCGAACAGATTTGACGTTCTCATTTATATCCCAGGTATAATATGGATAGCCTGTGACGGAGGGATTATACGTATGCAATGACCTCGGCTTGCATATTTTAGCGAGATTATCTGTGGTCATCATAATTCACGAGTGGGTGGATTATGGACACGAAATTGGATTTCGTGACGGATAAACCTAAACTTAGATTGTCCCACAATATGAAGTGTACTCGTTGAGAACTTGGGTAATGCGATATGAATAATACGGATTATTCATTATACTTCACCGGATTAAGTGAGTTAATTCAGATTGTTTAATTGGTTAAACGACAACACATGCATTAGGGGATTTTGGTCAATCCTAATTATTATTTATTTATATTTGATACATAATACGATTAGATACACATTAATTATTCGTCAAATGAGATTTTGACACATGCCATAAATATATTTATTTGTTATTTAATGTAAATAAAAATACATATATGGATATTATTTAATTATTTAGTTATTTAAATTGTTAAATAATTAAATAATTGAAAATTAAATATCTTATCCATTTTTCATAATTAGTATGATAAAATGTGATATATAATTTGAACACATGGCATGTTTTTTTTTTATTAAACTTTATATGTTCAATTTTGATTGGTTAATATAAAGTTTGATTGAATTTAATTAGATTAAATTTGTAAAATGCCAAATAAACCCCTACAAAGTTGGTTCCTCTTATTTTTTATTTAAATTTTTTTTTTCTCTCTCTTGTTCATTCACCATAGCCGAGAGATTTAATATAGAAATGGGTTTCATGTTGCTTGATGATTCAAGTGAACAAATGAAGGAAAAAAATTCAAGAAAAGCTTGGAAATCAAGAGAGTAAAAGGTAATCTTCTATAACCCAAGCTTGAAAATTAGTTTCATGTTTTCTTGAATACTTAGAATAGTTATAGGGTTCCTTTGTTTGTGAAAAATTGGGGCTTTTGATTGTGGTGGTTGGATTGGAAGCTAATATGTGTGAAGTATATTTGGATGCAATTAATGTAATTAGTGTCCAATTTGATCAATTATCGATGATTTACTATTCTAGAGTGTTATGACCACTCTTGTGATACCTAGAATTATTCTTGGGTTGTTCATATGTGGTGACTTTGGTTGGTGTCTTGATTAATTCGATTAATCTTGAAAATTTTGGATTAAAGCATGAAAAATTAGTAAATTCAATTTCTGGATCAGATCTGGTAGAACTGGAAATTTTGTGATGAATTTGATGTCATATGAATGTAATGGATGTGTTTTGAGAGTTGGAACAATTGCCGGAAAGTGTTTCTGAGTTGAAATAAACGAAAACGGCCAAAAATAGCGTTACCGGGTGACTTTTGAGCCAACCGAGTTACGGCTATCCAAACAGTGAGTTCGTCACTGTTCGGGCAGCCCATGAAATATCCCAACACTATTGGGGCAGACCTGGATAGTCCCCATATGTGTTGGGTGGTCGGTTCGGTTAAAAATGTGTTTTGCATCATTTTACGGAAAAATATTTTTCGAAAAAGTTTCGAGACGTTTCATTCATATTTATGTCGCTATTTCATATCGAATAAATAGGTTTAGTTGAAATATAAATAACTTATTCATATTAGATATTGAATAATTCGTTCGGTAATTTGAAAAAATTTTAAAAATACAATTTCGCCCTAACTGCGCTTCCGCCGCGCTCATCACCCGAAACCCCAACAAAAATGGTATCAGAGCGGGTCTGATGCTTCATCCATTACATTAATCATACTTGATATTTGATATTTAATCCAATTTTAATGTTCGCACATGCTTGTAATCTATATATGTTTCTTGACTTTTCGATTTCACGCTAACGGAAATGTAACAGAAATTTAATCGTTAAATTAAGTTATGTTTTCTATAGGTAGAATTGAATGTTTTAGAAAATAATTTAGATTAAAATTCTGCATTTGATGTAGAGTATAGCTTCCTGAGGAAAATCCCCGCTTAGAAATAAGGCTGTAAAGTAACGTGTATTGGATACATGTTTCTTGGTCCGTCTTATCATTACGGTTTATGGGTATCTTTCTGTAACTGCATCCGAGATCGTGCCAAAGTTATGAGGGTGTAGGTTATAGAATTATTATCCATACTGGTTGTATATTGTTACTGGACAAATTCAAGTGAAAGTGTAAATCCTGAACGTGTCAAAGTTATCAGGACTACACCGGTAGCTTGAGTTTGTCATTGACAAGTGAAGCCTTGATACGCCTCCTTGTGAACGTGCCAAAGCTGTCATAACGAGAAACCGTCATGACCAAAATCAGGAGTCACTGGTGAGTGATTGACAATGAGTTGTCTACCTAATGAATATACGTAGGTGAGATCGTGTCAAAGCTGTGAGTCAAAATATATTCATGGGATCCTACTCTCACTATGGAATTCGATTTAATTTTTGAATTCCCATTGTCCGTTGGAGATTACGGTATTACGTAAAGTAGTGGGAGACAGTGCTGGGTTAAAAATCCATAACTTAAGCAGTGCATAATTTTATGGAAAATTCTGCTTCGTTTTCTTTTTATTCTATATTGTTTATAGAATTATACTTCTAATCCAATGCATGCTTATTACTAGAATAGCTTTTCTGAATTTTTTTATGGTTGCGTTATTCTAGAATAGGTTATAGAAAGACAGTAGACTTAGATATTGTTAGATTAGTTGAAACCATCGGGAACTGTTGTTCCGATTTCCTTGTAAATCAAGATGGTTTGTGACTTAGTTACTAAGTCACGATAGGTAATCTAAATAGATATCTTTTAAGGATATAATAGTATTGAAAGAATTGTTTCTTATGCAGTAAGAATTGACTTGAATAGTTCATGTCTCGAGATTCTCCCGTCTAGTTATTTAAAATAATGTTTCATAACTATTTTGATATTTGGTATCAGAACTTATGACTATTGGATAGTTACTTGTTCTATATAAACAATTGTTACATATTTTAATATGACTAGTAGTGTCATTAATGAAAAGATAAACATTAAGAAAATATTCGGTAAAATAAATAACTTAGAACTGTGCTTTATGATATTTTATCATAAAAGTATTAGATGTTTATTCCTTATGGTAACGGATGGTCTGATACAAGTTCACACCACATATCCTTATCCATTTAATGAATATTGTATTCAGGATGTGATTAAATCTCATTTAACCAATGATCGTCATTAGACCATAGATTTATTAGACTAATACATTGGATGTATGTAGTTTAATGAATTAGAAATTGCCTTAAATAGTTTTCTTTACTCTGTAACTTTGTTAATGAATTGTCATTAATTAGTTACGTGTTTCTAATAGAGAACATGTTGAACGTCTTGAATTGTTCGAGAACTTTCAATATGTTTCTGATGAAACGCGGATAGAATATTTTGAATGGTTCAAAGATATTCTATTTGTAGTGTTGAGAACTATAATTTTAAAATTCATTGTGAGTCTTTGAATTGTTCAAAGATGTTTGATATGATCAAGCATGTGAATTTAAGGCAATTAAGTTCTAAAGTTATTTAAAGGATGTGATTCTTACTTAATATTAAACTTCCACGATTCCATTTTGATGGAATTGGTCAGTGAGAGTTATCGAATCTTATATGATTTGATTCGTTGATATTGAGTGTTACCGAATTGATTTTTCAATACTCTTAGGGTTATGCTCCAATAACACTAATTCATCTCTTTAATTAAGGTTCCATTTGTTTCTACATTTACATATATGATATGTATAGTGGAAAATTCGAATCTTGAAAAGTTTAAGATTTGAAACTTTCTTTTGTATAATTGTTATATAATTGAAAATACTTGCACCTCGGAGGTACAAGTAAGGTTAATCATTTATTCTATTTGATAGAATATCTTTTCTACGATCCCGAGTAATAAAATTATTTTGTTACTTTGAGGTTAACATTGGATGTTGACCATTGCAAAAAAGACTTGACTTGTTGAAGTCAAATGTGAGAGTGATAAACTATAAGTGGAACTACATAATTAATAAGATGAAAATACCCTTAGTCAACTTCCGTATAAGTCCAATAGGATGTCAGAATCATTTACAAAGTATTTGATACTTAATGATTTTGTTATTTTCTTATCGAAGAAAATTATCCTATGACTTATAGTGGGAGCGATATTTGATATCGATTTCAGAAATTAGCATTGAATCATAAATCTAAGATTGTTCATAGCTTACTACGATCAAGTTTTGAACTTGATTAAGCTTTCGTTATGAATTGTTCATAAAATATGCAAATTATTTGCGCAGCAAAAGAAAAGTGAGCTTGATAAAAGTTTGACCTTTATAGTTTGACAATGAGAAAGGTTATCCTTAGTAGTCTATTGTAGATTCTGAGAAAACTTGTCTCTAGTCGCACTAATTGAACAGTTAAAGATTTGTTGGTTAATGTTGATATTAAACTATGTATTTTGGCTAAAGAATGCAAAGTGGCATTCTTGAATGTTTTCTTCGAATGAGAAATCTGTCGTGATTTCTTTGTTTGAAGAGTTCATTCTAGAGTGGCCCTAGAGTTTGTATTCTGCTAAGATCACAGTTTGATATATCGGCTTATAGAGCCTATTGTAGACTCAGATAAGCTTTCCGAAAAACCGTGTTCTCTGATTTTGATATCCGTCAGATTGTCTGGTTTTATCGAAATATAGAGAATATATATTTGTTAGTAGGGTCAGTTGGAGCAAACAAATTTATTTCTAGCATAGTATATATCCTAAGTCTTATTTTCTCCGTGAAAGTAGTAGGAGTAGTCTCTGATATATTTGATATAAAGTTTTATATATGATATAAAACAAGAGACTTGTGAAATACTCCCATTAGTCGCATATTAGATATGATCTAATAAATGACACAATAAGATTATATGTATGACAGTTAGTATGACTGTTTTGACAGTTAACATGTCTTTTATATATATAGTATTCATCTTTCGTAAAAGATGATTCCTTTATCGAAAGAGAGACTGATTAGAATTTCTAGTCAATCTTATGCATCATAAGATGATGGTGTAATGAATATTGTATTATGTGCGATTAAGGATATCAATTTAATCGTAATTGTTACAAGTTATTTTGATATGTTATAGACCATATGATGAGTCTTGAAACATATCCTTGGTTATCTCAGAGACATTAAGAACAAGTTTCTTATTCATGGAGAATGTAGTCTACAACCAAAAGGTCATATTAGTTTTGATCCTAATTATGACATTAGATGGTCTATGTCATATAAAGTCAGAAAAGATGCAGTGTGAGTGTCATCGTTTATTCTACTGAATTAGTGGAATCAGTTGCAACTTTTGAAGTATTGACTTATGAAGTTGCATAATGACACTATAGATTAGAACTGTTGATATTAGTTTTGTGCTTCCTATTGTCTCATAGTATTTGGATTCGATTTCTAAATATGTAGACAATTCAGCAGCTATAGCACAACACTGATATAACGTCTTAGTCATATTGATGTGGAATTTGGATTCTACAAAATATGAATGATACTAGTCAAGGAAAACGATTGAGTTTGTTGGACGGACTCAATTTGTTAAAGCATGCTTACTTGTTGTTGCCTACCTCTTGAGTGCTAGGTGAGCTCTTGAGGGCCATGAGTATATGATATATATTGAGATGTGTATATGATATTGTGGATTTGCACTAGAGCAAGTGGGAGAAATTGTTAGGGTTGGTGCTCGGAGTGCCAATCCGGATCGTATTTATGTCCGATTCATGAATACGAGCAATGCCATTTTCCATAATACTACTAATTTAATGGTAACACCCTTGTCTTTTATACACTTATTCGATCAAATTACGATCAGATATTTGATTATGATTAGATCGAAACTAAATCTGGTTTAGTGATACGTGTATATTAGACAAAGACCCTAGGATTTACAATATAGTGTGCAGTTACAACGTAGTTTGTAATTGACATTAGGAAGCGCACTATAAGATGTATATCCTTAAATAAAATTCCTGGTCAAGATTTACTAACACGGGTCGGTTAGTAAAATTTGTTGAGACCAGTACATGTCATATATCGTGACTTTGTCCGATGGTTTATCCCAGTGAACCATAAGTCTTGGGAGACTCGTATAGACACGTAGGTGTTTATTTGATAAGCACTGAATGACTCACGAAAGATTTCCTAAAAGATGGTACACCAACGTCAATAGGAATCTTCTCAAGTTGAGCGAGCATAGCGGTCTTTTGACTTGAGATACCACAGTGGGATATATGAGTTATCCTCCACACTTTGATGGCAGACACGTCAATGATCTATTCATGATCAGACCTTCGCTTGTTCGTTGGGTGTGGACTGATGCTCATGATATCCAGTGCGTATCAAGATAGGATCCGTCAGTCCTGTGTACAGGGCAGAGGCATCCGTACGTGTTTACGATCTAGTATATTCATGGCTGTGGTGTTGGATAATATGACCCATAGCGTCACTATTTGTACAGATCATAGTGATGTTGTACAAATTAACTATGTGACAAGGAAATTGCACTCTCATCATTTGTGATTAGATCACCTTAGATATATAAATTGAGAGGTCCATATGATTAGTTCCTGGATTGAGATGATATGAGACAGTATCAGTCCACGAAGGATTAATCATTAAATATCCCTAGTCGTAGTATTATCGAGACTGGACATCGATAATGTGGAATAGGCTAGTATTGCACTTGTGCGCGTTGTGAGGGCACAACAGCATAGTTGTCATATATTTGGGTATTGGATACTCATGCAAGTGCGGTAGGAGGTTGTGTTTCACTGATGGTACGGGAAACAGCTTCGCTCTGGATAGACCCCTCGGAATCCCATTGGTATTATGACTATGTGTCTATGGGAATCTGACATCAGGGTAGGTGTATATGGTCTTAACCTGAGACTTGCACCGCTAATGCTTACGACAATCAATATACTTTAGTTGAGGTCGTCTAGGACTCTAACCGGTTCTTTGTACGCCGAAGCTGAGTATATTGAGAATCGTAGAGTATTGGGTGTGATGTCAAGACGGAAGTATCACTCCAGTCATAGTGGAGATGATGTCACGCAGGATACGGTATTAGTACTCTGAGGTGCTGCAGCCATCGGGATATTATGACAAGGTCATGTATATCCGATTATAGAGACTAGTTACCAGACATCCGACATGTGCTTCGTACGGGGCAGACACTTATCCAGCCCCAGGCCTAGCACGTGACTATCCGATACTGGGCCGATATGCACGATACTTGGTATACTACGCCTAATATAGATCCTTATATATTCCTGTAAGAATATTTCCGGAGAATTGGGTAGGCATGGCGTTTTGCTAGAAGCTAACCTTGTCTTGTAAATCGGTGGGACGTGGTACTTGGTACGTACGTGTTCGGATACTCCGACGACCGTATTTACTGCCAACATATCCGGGGATCTCATGGGTCGCTTCCCAAAGATTCACCGATGACGTATAACTCGCACTCTAAATTAATCTGGGATTAATTAGAAGAGAGAGAAAATTAATCTGGGATTAATTACAGAGATATTTTATCTGGGATAAAATATCAATTAAAGAGAGATAACGATTAATTTGGAATTAATCGAGAAATTAATATATTTGATATATTAAACGAAATTAGATTTCGACGCAGAATTAAAATTAGATTTTAATTCGGGCGAACGAATTAATTTAGAATTAATTCGTTAGCGACGTGAATAGTGAATTCGCTAGGCGTAATCATTTAATTACGACGCGACGGAAAATTCGTTAATTTAGAATTAGCGAACCGGAGCCCGAGATTATTTGCGAGCGCATTCGTATTTCGAATTCGAGTGCGGCAAATCAAATCAAGCATCAAATCGCTAGTCGCATCTAGCGTCACATCAAGCGTCAAATCATGTCACTTTGAGTGATGTGACAATTTGATTGAGTGATATGACATGATGTGAGTTAGTGGAGTGGTTGGAATGTTTGGTATATGAATTTATTTTGAAATCAATTATTTTTTTACACCATTTGACTTTTGTAAAATTATTTGGTAAATCATTTATATATTTTTGGAAAATATATAAAGGAAACATATACCATTTTTTAAAATAATTCAACACATCTCTCTTTCTCTCTTTCTCTCCTAAACTCACGCCCAAGGGGCTGTTAAAAGCTTACTGGTTTTGACAAAACAGTGAGCTGTGTGGGAAGCTTGGAGTGTGATTTTGTGGCAAAATCACAAGTGCTAGCACACTTACGAGACATGCGAAGGTGATAGGGAAGCTCACCCATGAGCCGGGAACCATTCGACGAAGCTTGGAGCTTGACGAAGGACCAAAAACGAAGTCAAAACAGTGAGCAAAAATCTGCACTGCAGTTCGCCAAAACCAGTGAGCGTTTTTGGAGTTTTGTTGCTTCCGCGTCGCACAACCGATCAATGTAAGTATTCCGCAACTTCTTTGATATGTATTTCACACTTTATCATGCTTGTTTGTTTGATCTTGGGACCTAGAATAAAACCAACATGTGGTATAACTTCGGAAATCAGTTCTGAGTGTTATTTATTATACCGAAGGGATTTGATGTTCTCATCTATATCCCAGGTTTAATATGGATAGCCTGTGACGGAGGGATTATACGTATGCAATGACCTCGTCTTGCATAGTTTAGCGAGATTATCTGTGGTTGTCATAATTCACGAGTGGGTGGATTATGGACACGAATTTGGATTTCGTGACGGATAAACCTAAACTTAGAGAGTCCCACAATATGAAGTGTACTCGTTGAGCACTTGAGCAACGCGATATGAATAATATGGATTATTCATTATACTTCACCGGAATAAGTGAAATAATTCGGATCGTTTAATCGGTTAAACGACAACACATGCATTAGGGGATTTTGGTCAATAATATTATTGTGTATTTGTATTTGATACATAATACGATTAGATACATATTAATTATTCGTCAAATGAGATTTTGACATATGCCATAAATATATGTATTTGTTATTTAATGTAAATAAAAATACATATATGGATGTTATTTAATTATTTAGTTATTTAAATTGTTAAATAATTAAATAATTGAAAATTAAATATCTTATCCATTTGTCATAATTAGTATGATAAATGGTGATATATAATTGGAACACATGACATGTTTTTTTAAAAAAAATTTATATGTTCAATTTTGATTGGTTAATATAAAGTTTGATTGAATTTAATTAGATTAAATTTGTAAAATGCCAAATAAACCCCTACAAAGTCTGTTCCTCTTTTTTTTTTATTTTAAAATTTTTTTTTCTCTCTCTTGTTCATTCACAATAGCCGAGAGCTTTAAGATAGAAATGGGTTTCATGTTGCTTGATGATTCAAATGAACAAATGAAGGAAAAAAATCAAGAAAAGCTTAGAAATCAAGAGATTAAAAGGTAATCTTCTATAACCCAAGCTACAGAATTAATTTCATGTTTTCTTGAATACTTAGAATAGTTATAGGGTTCCTTTGTTTGTGGAAAATTGGGGCTTTTGGTTGTGGTGGTTGGATTGGAAGCTAATGAAGCCAGTGTGAAGTATATTTGGATGCAATTAATGTAATTAGTGTCCAATTTGATCAATTGTTGATGAGTTGCTATTCTAGAGTGTTATGACTACTCTTGTGACACCTAGAATTATTCTTGGGTTGTTCATATGTGGTGACTTTGGTTGGTGTCTTGATTAATTATATTAATGTTGAAAATTTTGGATTAAAGCATGAAAAATTGGTAAATTTGGTTTCTGGATCAGATTTGGTAGAAATGGAAATTTTGTGATGAATTTGATGTCATATGAATGTAATGGATGTTTTTTGGGAGTTGGAACAATTGTCGGAAAGTGTTTCGGAGTTGAAATAAATGAAAACGGCCAAAAACGGCGTTACCGGGTGACTTTTGAGCCAACTGGGTGACGGCTGTCCAAACAGTTAGTTCGTCACTATTCAGGCAGCCCATGAACTGCCCTAACACTATTGGGGCTGATCTGGGTAGTCCCCATAAGTGTTGGGTGGTCGGTTCGGTCAAAAATGTGTTTTGCGTTATTTTGCGGAAATATTCGTAAAAGTTTCGCGACGTTTCAATCATATTTATGTCGCTATTTGATATCGAATAAATAGCTTTAGGTGAAATATGAATAAATTATTCATATTAAATATTGAATAATTTGTTCGGTAATTTGAAAAAGTTTTAAAATTACGATTTCGCCCGAACCGCGCTTCTGTCACGCCCATCGCTCGAAACCCCAACAGGCACTAGTTATTCTTTTCTAGTTTATGTTCGTATTCTTTTTGCACTTTTAATTCCTTGCTAGAACAAGTACATTTACTGTCTTTCAAGCCGACTATTCTTTCATTGTCTATTTGCACTCTAGAATACTCCACCTACAATTATCCCTCAAGTCATATTCTGTCAGGTGTTGTCCCGGTCTCAATAATAGTGGTATTATTAGTTTCCTTGGTCATCTCTAGGTTATACCTCAATAAGCCTCTTTTCAAGTAATCATATGCATTAGCCTTAACGGTGCATTGTCAAGGGAAATATACGAGTCAATTTTCATTATCTTTCTCCCATTATTCATATAATTGAATTCCAGTCTTATCCCAACTCTGAAAATCTTACTATTACCTAGTACCATTTGTTGAGTGAGGAACGGAATTGCCGAACGCAGCGGAAACCCGCCCAAGATCAAATCCCGAGCGAATAATTTTTTATTTTTTTTATTTTCGGCAATTACTAAAAGGTGTGTTAAAATTTTTACTACAAACTTAAATTATTCCAATGTATTAAAAACATATATCATCATATATAAATTTTTCATACATAAAATTAAACTTCCATAAGCTCAAATAAAAATTCCTAACACTTTAACAAATTTATCAACACTTGACAAATTTAATCCAAGCATCAAAATTATTTTCCAACACTTGAAAAAATAATCCAAGCATACAAAATTAATATATCAACTATATAATAATTTTTCTATACACTTTTATGCATCAATTCCTCACATACATGCTTCTAATTAATCCAACACTTCCACATCAATTTTTCTCAACACAAATCATCAACAAATTAACAAATAAATTTACAAATTAAATTTACCAACTAAAGCTTTCAATCCTTACCAATTGTTGAAGCTTTGCAACCAAAATTTCAAATCCTCCAAGCTTTGAACTTCCTTCTTTCTCCACCAAATTGAGCTCCTCCAAGAATAAATTTTGGTGATCAAAAGGTGGTTTGATCACTCAAAAATGGCAACCAACTTTTCCCAAAAATTCAACTCTTGAACCCTAGGAAAAAAAAAACTTTAAGAACACAAATTAACCCTCAACCCTTTGGGATTAATTCTATGGACTTGAAAAATATTGAGTAATTTTGGTGAGTATTTTTTGGCTTGATTTGAGAGCAAAAACACTTCTATTCTTTGTTGTTTGTTCGACAGTGGGAGAGCAGCCAAAGAAGCAAAAACCAATTCTTGTTATTGTGTTTGGTTTCGGCAGAGAGTTGCAAAGAAAAAGAAGCCATTTTGCTTGATTATTTTTCATTTTGTTTTCACGGCAGTGGCATGAAAATAATGAGCAATTCTTTTGTTTTTATTAAATTAAAATAAAAATAAAGAAAACAAACCCAAGCCATTTAAATAAACCATGATTTAAGGGAATTTTTTCCCTACACCACATGTTTTAAAAAACTAACTTAACTAAGGTTAAAACAAATATCTCACCAACTTTAATAACTTAGTTACAATTGAATGAATTAGTTACTTTAACCAAAATTGTTCAATTGCTTTAACTTAGTTACTTTAATTAATTAAAACATTTATTTGTATAAACTAAGTAATTAATTTTGTATATTAATTTAACAATTAAGTTAATTCACAAAATAATTACTAAGTTAATGTAAATCAAATTTACATTTATTATACAATAAAATTATATAACCTCTTGATATTAAATTAATTAATTCAATTCATCTCATGAATTATCGGATTAAACAATTTAATCCTAAGAACCCAAAATACTTTGTCAATATTTGACGAAAGGTCGCCCTAGTGCTCAACGAGTAAACTCAATATAATGGAACTCTCTAGGCTCACGTTCGGTTGTTACATATATATACACATATATATCTCATATACTTGTATACAAATCTCATGAAGGCCTGTCCACCTACAAATCATGACTAAACAACAAGGCACATCGAACCATACAAGTCGAGGTTAAAATGCTAATGTATAATCCCTTCGTTATTAACGTTTGCAATTGAGTAAGGTTATAGTTATACTGTCAAAACCTTATCTACTCAATATATGAAACTTTTCATCCTTATATTTGTAACATCCCGCCTAGGCCAGGATGCTACCGACAGGAGACAGGAAACCCATCTCCATATGCCTCTGATTCTGACGAAATTTCGGCATGACGTATTCGTAACATCATGCAACCTGGCCTGTAGCCAACATCCATATACAACAAGAACATAACAATCTCAGCCTCAGGCCGGAAACTCAACATCAATACATTCATCAACAAGGCCTCAGGCCTGGACTCAATGAACAAAATATAAACCACTTGACCTCCGGCCAGAACTCAAAATGAAACTATACTATTATATGACTTGTACAAATGAGAAGTAAATGCAAAAAAACAAACAGAAGGGCCGTGAGGACCCATAACTCGACCCAGGACTCTCTTGACTGCAATTGGGGCGATCCACCGTCTTCAAAGTCTTCACCGAACATCTGCTGGTTCTACATGACAGCTACTAACCTGCAAAATTACAAACTGTTGGAATGTGAGTCATAATGACTCAGTAAGTAATCATGCTCTAACTACAGCATAAACACACAATAGCTTATATTTTCGTTTCATTAAGTTCCTGAACTTATCTTTTACTGTAATCATGCTATTACATATTAAATCTGAGCTAATTATCTCATTCTTATCCATTTATCAACATACTACTAATAAGACCATGTCATACTTCCATTACGTTACTCTGACGTCTCAAATACTTACTTAGTCATCCTTGATAATCTAGATCGGGTATTTAATGTAATCATCTTTCATTTATTACACCGAAATATCATCAAATCGGATTAATAAGATATTCTTTCTATTTAACATCAAACAGCCTAAAAGCCAACCATACCAGCCTGTATGTGAAACCATGTAACCATATGCTATAATCTTACCGATTGTTCCTTTTTATGTGAACATATAATGCACACAATATCAATCATATACGTATAAATGCAACCAGGTTATCATGTTTCAATGTCAACTGTATGTACCTCATAACATTTCTAAAATGTATGACTTATATACCTGTCATGGGAATTACGCTCTACTCAATATGCCATGCTTAATGAACAATTACCTTAAATCCGCTTCTGAGGATCTTACATATGAATGTGCTAATATTATTATGCATAGTATCAACTACATGCATCTCAGATGAAAACACTAGAATACATGATCATATGCATGTCAGGTAAACTGTACAAGACTTTAACGTGCTATGGTTTCTAGAAAATACTTTCCGAAAACTCTTTTCTTGGAAATTCTTTATAAAACTCTTTTCTGAAACTTATTTAAAATCTTCTTTTAATAAACTTGTCTTTGAAAACATGCTCTAATAATTGGATCTCTGGAAATTGTTTTCTAAAATCGAAATTTGTACTCTGAGAATTGAAAATCGAAAACTAAAAACTTTCTCTGAACTCTGTATCTCTGAAAATTGTTTCTGAAGACTGAAAACTACACTTGAAAACTGGGATCGGTATCTAAAAACTGAAAACTGAAATCTGAAAAACTATTTCTAAACTCTGTTTCTGAAAACCGTGTACTATAATCTGGTTTCTGAAATCCAGGCACTGAAAATCTGAAAACTGTGTACTGAAAATCTGAAAACTGAAATCATTTTTCTGAAAACTAAATCTCCGCCCGTAGGCGCATCTCCGCCCGAAGGCGCATCTCCGCCCAGGAATGTACCATCTGAGCGCTGAGGATCTAGGAGCGTCCCCCTAGTCCTCCACATGTGCACATGTGTATAAATCCGTCAATTCCAACAATGTACAGCTGGGATGGGTCAAATCCCAAATCCCGAATCCATATGATATCCGTCAATTCCATCAGTGTCTCAAGTTACGTACTGGGGTGAGTTTTTACCTCATGCCCCGAAAACCATGAAATCATGATCTGTATTTTAAAACTAAAAGAAAGCTTTTTCTGAAATATATTGTATTTCAAAACATCTGAAACTTTTCTTTGAAACCTTTGAAATCTTTGAAAATATTTTTATCTTTTGCTCGACTACTGAAAACTTAAACACACACACACATGCAAATGCTTTCTCATGATCCTTTCTATCTTAACCATGTTTAACTATATGCTTATTCCATACTATCACATTTGTTCATGCACGTGTTTATGCATATATGCAAGTAATGAATTATGTATTCTATTCCTTACATGCTTACATTTTGAATCATCTCACATTTACTATATTTATACTATTCTCAGTATATTTACACATTTATACCATCATAACTAGGCTTACCTCTATAACTTACCTTGCTGGTGGCTCAACAAACAACATCAAGCATAATCTTATATATATACATGTACATGCAAACTCTTTGCTCACACGAAACTATCTTGATAGTCATACTTATTTGTATACTTACATGCATATAAATCAACATGCTCAAGATCTCATTTACATATGTTCATATGCACATATACTCTGTTCATTTAAACATGCATCGAGATACTATTACACAAAACACATACCTACCATATACTAGTTTACTCATTTCTCTATGCATACTTACCCGCTTTTGTACTTATGTGCTTACTTTTTGACAATTTATTATTTTTAAACTTTGATCTCATTCCCTAGGGTGTAGTTTTCTACAACCCCCAAACCCAAGTCTCAATTATATTGGGTTTATCAGTATTTACTCTCGCTTCCTGTATACGCATATACCTTGTCATTCCTATATTTTTCAATCTAAAGCTTACTGATGTCTTTCTATTTATATACGTATTTATATATATATATCTCTTTACCTCTATATGCTCATGCTTCTCTTTTACTCAATACACATACTTATAGTTACTTGTTCTTATCTATATGTATATATAAGTACACTTGCCTCTTTTTCCTACATTCATCTTTATATATATATACAAGTTTCATACATAACCATATACAACTTTATTTTATTAATAATGTCGAACAACATTAAATCTCTTAAGTATTTGTAGCATGAGTTACTTACCTGGTTTGCGGTCACTCCTAACCTGGATCCGATCTGTCAAAACAATAATAACACAGGGTCAGAACCGCTATTTGCGGAACTTTCTACTTATCTATATAAGCTTCCGGAATTTCTCGGAATACACGAACCCTCACCGACTCGACGGTTTATGCTTCATTACTCTAATATGCCTTTCTATACTATTCTGAATTAACTAGATAGCTTATATTCTCATATTACGAGTTTGCGGCAAAACTTGCGGAAAAGTTTCCGCAAACGCTACGGAATGGTCTCGAACCCTCCGAACCTATCCAAAATTACATAATTACCCTCGCAATACCATACCTATATCATCCTCATGATTACGGTCATCTACGCTCAGTCGCGCGAGAAACTCCGTTTTACCGGAACTCGCTAATTCTACCGGATCAATCAAATCTAATCCGTTACTCCTCGGATTCTACCACATTTATCGTTTTAAAACATTAAATCATATTCAATTCATTACATGCTAATTCGCTAAACTACGGAACTATTAGAAACATCCGAAAATAAAGCTGCAAACTTTAAAAAGACGAATTCTAAACGGAGAGTCGTACCGAAATTCCGAGGCCATATTCGGACTCCCGTCGGCCATACGAACGCGCTGGTGCGATCGGAATTTCGATCGGAGCTACTGTTCAACATGGGTTTACTGTTCACACGTGTATTTCTCCTCGTTTCGTGTGCTTCCAGCCGCCGTTAGGCGAAATCAACTCCGCATACTTGTAGTACTCGTCGAGGGCTTCGATTTGGCGGGTGGCTCGGGCCGTGAAACGAACCGACGAGCCGGGATCAGAAAAACCCACGTCGCCCCTGATTTCTCCTCCCTGCGCCGCCGTCTGCTGCTAACAATGCGATCGCCGGCCACCACGAGATTCTCTGTGGCCGGACGATCAAGATGCTGCCGTCGCGCGCCGCCGTAGGCCACCGGAGGGCCATCCACGACGCCGATTCTTTCTCTCTCTCTCGCGTTATGTACGCTGTTCCCCCCCTTTTTTGTTTTCTGTATTTGCTAATAATAATAATAATAATAATAATAATAATAATATAAACACATATCATAATTCCGAAAATTATTAAAATGCCCCCACTAGGAAGGATATTTTTGGAAATATTCACTTTTGAAGCCCTTCGGGCGTGATTCTCGAAATGCGTTCAACGCGAAAGTTGTTCGTCTCGGAAAAACGAGTCCGATGGTTCAAGGATCAACTCGATCGGAGTTCGTTTGCTAATTTTATGGTCAAAACAGTAAACTTTACGCGTTTTACGAAAATCGCGTAACCGGCTTTTGATCCCACGCATTTTCCAACGCAACGAATATTCATTATATACTATTCCAATCCATATAACACCGCTTAAACTCGTATTCTCTGCTATCATCCTGTTCCCGAGACTATAACGTCAGTCCGGGAATCTTCTAGAACAGTCCTGAAAATCTGGGATGTTACAATATTCTATTAATAAATAATATAGAAAAAACTCTTTTTGAATATTATTTATAATGTTAAAGAAACAATTTCTTCAACGAACTTTCGGCCAAAAGATTTCCGGAATATATTCTGAAAATTTCTGGAAACAAAATCCAACCATATGGACAGACGAATCCTCATCTTAACACACACCGATCTTCGTGAGCATCGGCCTATACCTAATAGTCATCCAGAGGCCAGACCATGAAAGGTCTCTGACATGCATGGTATCAGACACAGAGGATCACTCACAAGACCACTGTGGTGTCTCAAGTCAAATGACCACAATAACTACTCAACTCGAAAAGATAACTATTGATAGTTTTATGGAATATCTATTAGTCATCTTTTATGAGTTTGTTCAATATTCATTCAACTTATGATTATCTGCATTTCTATACGAACTTCCGTTAAGCTCACAGTTTGTTAAGACAAACCATATGTCCATTACATATATAGACAATGCACTAGTCTTACCAATATAATGACCGACCCATGTCAATATATCTAGACCATGAATAATTTATATTCGAGAGAATGCGTGATATTCCTCAACACCATTTGCAACTCTTGCAACTATATCACCATATGTTGTAACTCTCGGGTCTTTACTAAATTCATTTAAGGTTTCGAGTGTAACTCAAAATCTCTAACTCTTAGAGTAATCTAACTCTTAGATTTACAATATATAAATAAAAGTAAGAGTTTTACCATATAAATAAATAAATAACCATGATAAAATAAATATTAGATTGCATAAATATTATATATTCATACAAAAAGTGAATGGTGCTCGATCACCATTTCCAACACCATTGACAATCTATCTCATCACTAACACTTTTGTCATTGTTTGTCTACTATCTCAATAGTTCTACCTCCACTTTTTACTTGATGTCATTTTTGTCTTCTTTCCAGTTTTTAACTATTTGTGGAACTTATAGCTCCTCTGTATCTGTCTTTTTATCTTGAGAGTTATTATCTTTCAATTGTCTCTTTCCCTACCTTATAGAATATTTACCTCACCATGGTTTCACTTGTTTCTGGAGGTATCTTGAGGCTACCATCGAAGTCCATTTTAGCCACTGTGGTATAACGAGGGTTGAGAGGGTGGCGCTTGGTCCATAAACCTTTCCAGCTGTGCTGACCTCACTAGCTACGTGTGTCATACTTTCACGTCATGCTCATTGATAAGCATGTGACTCTCGTGTTTACTAGTGTCAGCTCCCACATTAATATACTTTTACTAGGTACTATCTGAATTTTCTTATGTTCAACTTCATTCTTGATTTGCTTCCTGACTATCGATCGTACTACCTCTTATCATGAACCTTATCTATAGTCATGCTCTCTAAATACTCATGATATTGCCTTTATACTCCTTCTTACTGGTTTCTGTTGCTTACCCATCTTAAGTTGTTATTCTCTTTCAAAGTCTTACTATACTTCATTTTCTATTCCTCTTTATGAAGTTTACTGCGTTACATAGATTTCCTCCTCATCTCCGTTCTTTTCACTCTTTACATCTTTATTCCCTGGAAAACTTCATCAATTTTGATTGCTTAGGACATCTCTGATAAATCTTTTCGTTTAGGTACTATCATGCATCTAGTTTCTCCCTCTTAATACAATGAGACTCTTTATGAGTTATATACTATATTCCTGAGAGTCGTTCTCTCTTGTCCATTTGCACATTTGAGTCTATACTCCCTTAAAGGTTCCCACTTTAATGATGGCTTCTAGTTTTAGTTCAACTCACTATGACTTTGAACTATTCTATCTCATGTTTCTTATCTATGTTCCGTTGAATTCATTAGTTTGGCCGTCTAGCCATCTCGCGGTTCATCTAATTTGTCAAATGCACATCTTTATTAGTTTTTCTCCTTACTAAGCTCTTAGAAGATGGGTGGTGTGGGAACACAGGACCTGAGCGACGCCGTTCCTAGGCTCGCGGCCTAGTTGGGAAGGATTACATAACATGGAGTCGCCACCCGGTGTGACCCGGGACAAAGATTTAAGGCCGCACTCACCCCTCGCAAGGGAAGACCTCAAACCGTTGGGTTCGGAATGGTCCCTTACTTATGTCACTTGTAATGAAAAGATTTATATAATAATTTAAACAAGCTGAAGTAACAATTATTTCTAAGGGTATCATGCTTCTAAATTCACATATATAAGATAAAATATGCGCCTAAATATACATGTATTTCATATATAAAATTGCATGCTTAACATATATCAGGATAGCAACGAACATACAACTTTGTATATCACATTCAGGAAAACACAAGCACACACATACTAACCATACAAGCATACGTGGTGACCATACAAGCACACATATGGGCACTTTTCCAAGTGGTACGTGGAATTGTAGCCCAAGTACAGACCGCACTACCGTCCATTCGGAATCGGCTACGGAATTTACGTCTGGGTTTCCATCCGATATACCGCAAGAAATAATACTCAAATGTTATCATGACACAAGCATATGAATGGTGATAGATTGACACATTTACAAAAGAAAGATCAACCAATAGGCAAATATGCATGCATATAATAAGACAGACTCAGTTCAGTGTGTGCACGTTCGTTAGCGTTCGTAAACGCGTTCGAACGGTAAAACAGAAGGTTCGCGTTCGTGTAACGTCCGAGAACGCGTTTGAACGGAACCAGACCTGATGCATGAAACTAAGACAGTGGATGCGCGTTCGTGTAGCGTTCGTAAACGCGTTCGAACGGAAAACAGAAGGTTCACGTTCGTATGGCGTTTGTTAACGCGTTCGAACGGAAATGAGACAGAATGCTCACGTTCGTATGGCGTTTGTTAACGCGTTCGAACGGAAGGAGACCTGATGCATGATAAGGCAAAATGTATGCGCGTTCGAGTTGCGTTTGCAAACGCGTTCGAACGGACACGGACCTGATGCATGAAAATGGGATGTAATACGTAAACAGAAAATAAGGGGCGCGGCGAAGTACTGCCATAAAGGTGACCTTTTGGGGCTCTTGATCTCTCAAAGAGAGGACCTTTAGACCAACATACTAAGCTCATGCGCATCACATTACACATACAAGAATAGAACCAATCATGTCAACCAAGTATGCCCGATTGAACACATCTTACGTCCATCTACGTCCAATCTGACACACATCAACCGGCGCGGCAAAGCATCGTGGTAAAGGGCTTTTAGCCTCTCCCCATAGGGGATTTCACGTCACACTTACTAAGCCCATGCGCTCGATTGACTCATACGAAAATAACGATAATAATAATATTAAACTAAGTATGCCCGATTGAACGTATCTAGCGTCCAACCGAACATACATCAACCGGCACGGCGAAGTAGTGTCACGAAGGTGGCCTTTTCGGCTCTTTGTCTCCTAAATGGAGGACCTTTGGACTAACTCACTAAGCCCATGCGCCTGGTTGAATCATGCATAACTAACGACATATTGAGTTCAGGTAAAACAAACTAAATAAACAAGGGCAACACAACAAAAGAAAGATGGTGTCATTTACCCAAGCGGTACGTGGAATTGTGGCCCGAGTACAGATCATATTACCGTCCATTCGGAATCGGCTATGAATTTATGTCCGGGTTTCCATCCGATATACCGCGAGAGTTGACACCTCTCTCATTCATCCAATACCCACAACATACCTCATACACACAATGGTACCACAAATACAGAAAACATAATCAAAATAAATAACCGGAAGGTAAAAATGAGAATAAATGTGAAAGATACCCTCAGGTCTAACCTTTTAAGCCGTCTCTCGGACTCACGTTCCACGAAGATCGAAAGGGGGTAAAAGCTCCGCAACTTTTCTGGTCTGCTGGTTCAACGTCCTAGCTCACTGTTTCACCTTTGCTTTGCCTACGATTCGAACTCCGTTCTGCTCCTATTCGGCTCCTGTTTTGCTGCTCGCTGCACGGGCTACCTGTTTCAATGTTTTCAAAGAACTATTCCAAGTTGTGTGGGTTCTTAGTGCGATTATACGTGATTATTCTTAAGGTTATCTATGTAGTTTTATGTTACTGTTTTTTAAGGATTTGGGCTGCTGTGTTTGTGTGATTTTCGGTGATGTATGGAGGTTTAGAGGGGCTGGTTTTCGGTGGTGATTAGGGGTGGTTATTGTGATAGATTCGGCTATGGAAGAGAGGGATTGTTTTGGTGTGATTTGCTTGTGATGTCTAGGATTTCTTGCTATAATTTTGTGTGAATTGTGTATATAAGCTAGAGAGATTCGAGAGAGCTTGGGTGTGAATTCTATTGTGTCAAGAGAGGAGAATGGCCTTGGTTAGGGGTTGTTTATATAGAGAAGAGGTAGGGTTTGGCCTTGTGTCACAAGGAAGGGATTTTGTCATTAAGAGGGGATATGATTTGGTGTTTAGCAAGGAAAGTCAAAGATTGAGGGGGGACAAATTTGGTTTAGATTAGGAAGTCAAAACTTTTAAATTGGTGGATATCTTATTGAATTAGGAAGTCAAATATGTGATTGGCTTTAATTGGTTAAGATTGATTTTAATTAGGCAAATCTTATTTTTAGTTTTAGTATATAATATATTTGATTCATTTATATTAGGCATGATTTTATTTAATTGGTAAATTGATTTAATATTTTATTTAATGTTTAATATTTATTTATTTAATTTGGGATGTGTTTTATGGGCTTTGGGGAGCTAAATGGGCTGGGCGTGAGGCTAGCAGCAAAACCAGAATTACCGGCTCCGTTCGAACGCCTCATCGCACCGCGCGCACGAACGTCCGCAATCTGCACGAGGTTCGAACGAAGTAACGAACGCAGCACCAACGAAGACAGTGAGCTTGTTTATCCTGAATTCCCCTTCCGATATCCGTTTCCCGCGGCTTTCATGACTCAAAAGGTAGTGCCTCCAAATGAGGCTCATCATCGGGTTTCACATGCGAAAATGCAATGCCTACAGTCGCCCCCACTTTGATGGGACTTGTGCAGTGTGTGACTTTGAACAATCCTATCAAAGTTATGCAATGCATTTTACTTACCTGGTTAGCTAGCTGTCTCGAGCTGAGCTGATACTGCAGTGGACCTCGATCCTGAGACGCGTCTCGATGCTGTTGATGATGTGGGCCTCGAACCTGGGACGCATCCCAATAGCTGCAACCGACAACGGGGGCCTCGACCCTGGGACGCATCCCAATACCGCTGACAATATGTGGGCCTCGACCCTGGGACGCATCCCGAAAATGATGATGCAGTGGACCTCGATCCTGGGACGCATCCCAATGCTGCAACCGACAACGGGGGCCTCGACCCTGGGACGCATCCCAATACCGCTGACAATATGTGGGCCTCGACCCTGGGACGCATCCCGAAAATGATGATGCAGTGGACGTCGATCCTGGGACGCATCCCAATGCTGCAACCGACAACGGGGGCCTCGACCCTGGGGCGCATCCCAATACCGCTGACAATATGTGGGCCTCGACCCTGGGACGCATCCCGAAAATGATGATGTGGAGCTTCGCTCCTCAGCCGATATGGGCTTCGCCCCCAAGCTGACATGATGTGATGTGGAGCCTCGCTCTCCAGTCGATACGGGCCTCGCCCCCAAGCTGGTACAATGTGGAACCTCGCTCCTTAGCCGATATGGGCTTCGCCCTCCGAGACCCATACCCGGAACTTAACTTCATTGGGACCTCAATCTTCAGATTACTGCCCATATCAAATGATGTGCCTTTGCCATCTCTGATTGGCTTACTGCTCGCTCTTTTCCGTCTTCAACACCTGTTTACACAAAACAGAACAAACACAAAAATATGCAATATAGGTTACGTGTATGCATGTGTGTAGGAGTTTTCTTATTCCGTTGGGTTAGGTCTTCCGCTGGCGACCAAGTCCTCTCAAGCAAAGTACAACTTCAACCTGTCAACATTGATTGGTTCTGTGAATTCATTTCCTTCCAAGTCTGATAGCTTCACTGCTCCATTTCCCAGGACTTTCTGAACGATGTAAGGTCCTTCCCAGTTAGGCCTGAATTTCCCTCTCGGATCCGTCGTCGACGGCCTCGACTGCTTAAGTACCAAGTCACCCTTTCTGATCTTCGTGGGACGTACTTTCTTGTTGAATGCCCGGGCTAGCCTCTTCTGATACAACTGCATGTGATACAAAGACTTCGTTCTCTTCTCATCTAACAGTACCAACTGATCAAATCTCTGTGCGGCCCATTCCTGTTCCGGTAATTCTGCCTCTGCTAATACCCTCAGGGACTGTATTTCCACTTCTACTGGTAATACTGCTTCCATCCCGTAGACCAAGGAGTAAGGTGTTGCACCTGTGGCCGTTCTGACCGACGTTCTGTACCCCCACAAAGCATACGGTAACTTCTCGGCCCAATCTCTACAATTTTCTGTCATCTTGGCTAAAATGTCTTTATAGTTTTGTTGGCTGCCTCAACTGCCCCATTTGCCTGCGGCCTGTACGGTGATGACTTGTGGTGGCCTATCCCATGCCTCTGTAACATTGCCTTCGTCTCTCCTTGAAACTGGACCCCGTTGTCTGTCACTACATGATGCGGCATACCATACCGACAATGAGGTTCCGAGCTATGAACTTCGCCATCTGCTTCGCTGTAACGTTACGGAAGGATTCGGCTTCCACCCACTTTGAGAAGTAATCCACTGCTACTACTATGAAGCGATGCCCATTAGATGCATTCGGTCGAATTTCCCCGATCATGTCAATCCCCCATGCTGAGAACGGCCATGGCTCTGACAGCCCGTGCAATTCTGTGTGCGGTAAGTGATTCAGATTACCATGTGCTTGACAGTCATGACAGTGCTTTACCATCCTTGCGCAGTCTGTCTCCATAGTCGACCAATAAAACCCCTGTCTCACTATCTTGCGGGACAAGTTCAACCCATTCATGTGCGGACCACATACCCCAGCATGTACCTCTCCCATCACTTTCTGAGCCTCTTCTTTTCTCAAACATTTCAACTGAATGCCGTTTGCCTGCCTCTTGTACAGTTCTCCTCTCAAAGTCACATACTGGGAAGCCAACTTCTGAATAGCTATCCTGTCTTTTCTGCCCGCCCCTTCCGGGAATTCACCATGTTCCAGATATATCTGAATGTCATAATACCAAGGCTTACCATCGTCAACCTCAACTTCCAGAATTCTTTCTATCTCATAAGCAGGTTTACTTGCTGTCGTCAGTATCAATGGTCTCATCACTAACTTCTCTGGATTTTCCCAAGTCGCTGCTAGTGTAGCCAATGCGTCTGCCATCTGATTCTCTTCCCTCGGTAGGTGCTGAAACTTACACTCGGGGATACCCTGTGCCAATTTTCTGAGGTGAAAAAGATAAGGCCTCAACCGTTCTTCTTTCAATTCCCATTCTCCTCGCATCTGCTGGACTACTAACATAGAATCTCCGAAGATTTCCACACTTCCGGCCTTCAAGGCTATTAATGCTGTCAAGCCAAAAGCACACGCTTCATACTCGGCCATGTTGTTAGTCACTCTGAATGTCAACCTCTTGGCCAAAGGCAAAGTCTCTCCCTCGGGGGTTACTATCACGATCCCAATTCCGGCTCCCTTGTAATTTACTGCTCCATCAATACATCTTCCATCTCTGAACTGTTATTGCTTGGATCTCTTCATCTGGAAACTCAAACTTATACTGATCCCCTTCAACAGGTTGCAATGCCAGAAACTCCGCTACTGCTCGTCCCTTGATCACTTTGGAGGTGATATACTCGATGTCAAACTCTGTCAACAATACCAACCATCGGCCCAGTTTTCCCACTAGTGAAGGCACTGAATGCAGATATTTCAGAGGATTCTCCTTTGCCACCACCTGGATCTTGTAAGACTGGAAGTAATGTCGCAACTTTCTGGAAGCCCATACCACTGCAAGACAGATCTTCTCAACTTCCTGATACCGAGCCTCATACGGAAGCAGCTTCTTACTCAGATAATAAACTGCATGTTCTACCCCTGCCTCATCATGCCTGTACCATCATACCCCCCAATGCTTCTGATTCTATAGCCAAATACAATATCAAAGGTCTACCCGGCCTCGGAGGCTTCAATACAGGAGGCTTTACCAAGTACTCTCTGATTCTGTCGAAGGCGGTCTGACACTGTTCATTCCATCTCACCGGCTGATCTTTTCTCAATAGTTTGAAGATAGGCTCACATACTGATGTCAACTTGGCAATAAACCGACTGATGTACTGAATCTTTCCTAAGAATGCTCTGACTTCCTTTTCTGTCTTTGGTGCAGGCATTTCTGTGATTGCCTTGATCTTTTCGGAGTCTACCTCTATTCCGCCCATTCCCACTGTATGACCAAGCAATTTCCCTGATGTCACCCCAAACACACATTTCTTGGGATTAAGCCGCAGGTTATATCTGTCAACTCTCTGAAGGAACCTTTCCAATGCCTCAATATGCCCACTTCTCGTTTCTGATTTCACCATCATGTCATCCACATACACCTCAATCTCTTTGTGCATCAAGTCATGGAAGAGTGTAGTGGCCATTCGCTGATAAGTAGCTCCTGCATTCTTAAGCCCAAACGGCATCACCTTGTAACAATAGGTACCCCACTCGGTAACAAATGCAGTCTTGTGTTTATCTTCCTCAGCCATGAGAACCTGATTGTACCCTGAAAATCCATCCGCAAATGAATACATAGCAGACAAAGCCGCACTGTCAACCAGAACATCTATATGCGGCAAAGGGAAATCATCTTTCGGACAAGCTTTATTGAGATCCCTGTAGTCTACACACATTCTGACTTTCCCATCTTTCTTCGGTACCGGTACTATGTTAGCCAACCATTCAGGGTATTTTACCACTTCCAGGAACCCCACATCTATCTGCTTCTTAACTTCCTCTCTGACTTTCTCAGCCCATTCTGGTCTCATCCGTCGAAGTTTCTGCTTTACTGGCCTCATATTCGGATAAGTTGGTATTGTGTGCTGGGCAATGTTTCTGTCTACCCCGGGCATGTCCTCATAAGACCAAGCAAATACTTTGGCATATCTGACCAACACTTGTTCTAGTTTCTCCCTCTCTTCGGAGGTTACTTCACTTGCAATCAAAATTTCTTTGGGGTTCTCAAGTGTGCCCAAGTTAAATGCAATAGTTCTGGCTGAACTGATGTCATATATGCTGGATTCATGCAGAGTGAATGGAAATGACTCAGGCAAGTAAGCAAAAGAAATGTCTTTATTATTGGATAATGCGGGAGTACATTCAAATAAGTCAGGAAGGTAAATGTCTTCATCATCAATAGACACTTCTTCCTCTGCAATCAGGTCTTCTTCAGGCTTCTCATCTTCCAGAGTCAGGCTCTCTAACTTCATCAATTCCTCCTCCCAAATCTCTGTTTCCACAGCTTTCCCAGTCGATGGTTTCTCACTGCCCCCATGCTTGTTTATTCGAGGATTCCCCGTGTTCTGAGTATCATATTACCAAGATTGAACACACTCATGTTGCAAGTTTGAAAGTAATAGTCTTAGGCAGATAAATGAAATGATCGCCTTTATTAATGTTGAGGAAACGTTCGAACAAAATCAATGTCTTTATTAAAAGTGCAAGATAAACTAGAAGAAACAACAGTGCCTTCTTCTTCAGCCCATGGTTCTTCACCATTGTTATCCCTTATTCCTATGAAGCTGAGTGGTTGAGAGTTTGGAGGACAAGGGTTTCAGGTAGGCCAGAGTTGATCATGTAGTTGGGCAGGGGATTTCTGTGTGCGTTGGGTTGTTCTTTTTCTGGGTCGGGTATTGTATGGGCATCGATGAGGTTTTGGATTTCATGCCTGAGGCGGGCGCAGTTGTCGGTGTCATGGCCTTTTTCTTGGTGGAAGTGACAGTATAAGTTTAAGTTCATGTGAGGTGGCACAGGATTTGGAATGGGCCTAGGTTCCAAAGGTTTTAAGAGTCCATGTGCCTTCAGCTTTTCGAATACCTTTGAAAGAGGCTTACCAAGGTTAGAAAATCGTCTGTTCTTAATGGCAGTGACTTCAGCAGTAGCAGGCGTAGTCCCTGAATGTCCCCCAATGGGCTTCCTGTTTAGACCATAGAATTTTCTATTCTCGGCCTCTTCTTCCTCAATATCCATGACAGTTTCCCTCAACTGCCGAAAGTCTGCAATCATGGAGGTCATTCTCCTCAGTTTGCCATAAATAGAGGGCTTGGTGCCCTTGATGATCATTTTGATCTGGTCCTTTTCTGAGGGCCGGGTCTGCATCTTCAGAAGCTGGCTCCTCCAACGGTCCACATATTCCTTGAAATTTTCCTCCGGCTTCTGCTTGATATTTTCTAAGTCACGGAGTGACAAGTCAATCTCCAGGTCCGTGACATATTGTTTTAAGAAAGCATCAGCTAGCTCCCTCCAATCTTCCTTAACCTGCTTGTCCAGGTTATGGTACCATACTACGGGTGCCCCCTCGAGTGACATCCCGAACATCTTTTGTACTTGGCGCTGAGACAGGCCAACTGAACTCATAACAGACACATACTGACGGAGATGCACCCTCGGATCTCCATTCCCATTGAACTTAGCCAAATCCGGCATCTTAAACTGCGCTGGCAACTGCTCCTCAAACTTCATCGCCTCATAGTCTAGTAAGTCTTCATCCTTACCCTTCATCTTACGGGTAACAGACTCTACCTGGTCACGGAGTTTCTGCAATTCTTCATGAGACCCAACTTTTCTCCCAGTGGTATAATCAGCCACATCGTCATCAAAAGCGGGGATGTCATCCCCCAATCCATTCGGAGTCTCCTCACATCTCACATTCTCAGAGTTTCCCCCAGCACGGGGCACAGCCATATTTGTCATGGCAACAGTCAAGGCTTGCAACTGTTCGGTAATCTTGGCCAAACCATTTTCCAACTGATCTATCCGGGATACCTTAGTATCTGATTCACTCATGTCTGTTCTCGGTATTTTGGTGAGTCTTCCCTTTTTTCTAACCCAACGGGAATCTATGATGGCTTTCAGAACACAAGGGTTAACATGATGTATGTATGCATGATGTGCATAAGAAATATATAACCTATATTAAAGCAAATAAAATTCTCAAACAAATCGGCCTATTATCATTTTAGAAGCTTTTGGGACAATTGTCATAAGGGTGAACCCGTCCCAGTTTAAATGGCACAACGAGTTCATGTCTTACGGCAAAGAGCCCAACTAAATCCGAATGATAATATTCCGAAGACAAGCACTCAAGGTGGCCCATCAATCACTTAGAAGCTTTTGGCCCAATAGTCATGAAATACGTTCTTGTCCCAGTTTAAATGGCCCAACAAGCCCATATCCCATGACAAATGGTCCAAATGGATCCAAACGGTGATGTTCCCAAACATAAGCATAGAAGGGAGATAATGCAAACATAACATAATAATTTTTTTCATAATGGCCCATCAACATTTCAGAAGCCTCGGGCCTAATAGTCATACAGTACGAACTTGCCCCGGTTTAAATGGCCCAGCAAGCCCGTATTTCTGACAATAGTCCAACTGCATCCAAATGAGGATGGTCCACAAGCACATACTCAAGGAAATAATTGCTACTTTAACCATATAAACCAGTCTATGGGTGGGTTTGCAAGAGTATGGACAAAGGCTCTCACTGGCGAAGGATAGCCCACAACTAGGTCTCCCCACTCAAGGGTTCAAGTGACCAAGTGATCGTATCCCTTTTTATACACTAAGGTACGTGCCAATGAGCTATGGTGCGTGACGGACTGTCAAATGGATTTCCCGTTGTAGATTCCCCAGAGGGAAGGTGGAGCGAGGCTCACTTAAGTACCCAAGCCTCTTAGGCTCTTATCGCTTGGTGTCAGGAATAAATAACGAGTCCTCCAAATTAGTCCATCACAAAGGCTACAAGTAGATGGTCATGTAGGTATCCTCACAGCTTTTCCTTCTAGAAAGGTAGTGAGTGAAGGAAGACACCAAACCATTACCTAGCCTTAAAGTGCCCTTGATTAAACCCTCACTTATCCACTATAGACATGGCCAATTAAAACATAAATCCACTCATTACAAGACAATATTTCGGGGCCAATTCTCACATCCCCAGTGGAGTCGCCAGACTGTGGGAACACAGGACCTGAGCGACGCCGTTCCTAGGCTCGCGGCCTAGTTTGGGAAGGATTACATAACATGGAGTCGCCACCCGGTGTGACCCGGGATAAAGATTTAAGGCCGCACTCACCCCTCGCAAGGGAAGACCTCAAACCGTTGGGTTCGGAATGGTCCCTTACTTATGTCACTTGTAATGAAAAGATTTATATAATAATTTAAACAAGCTGAAGTAACAATTATTTCTAAGGGTATCATGCTTCTAAATTCACATATATAAGATAAAATATGCGCCTAAATATACATGTATTTCATATATAAAATTGCATGCTTAACATATATCAGGATAGCAACGAACATACAACTTGTATATCACATTCAGGAAAACACAAGCACACATACTAACCATACAAGCATACGTGGTGACCATACAAGCACACATATGGGCACTTTTCCAAGTGGTACGTGGAATTGTAGCCCAAGTACAGACCGCACTACCGTCCATTCGGAATCGGCTACGGAATTTACGTCTGGGTTTCCATCCGATATACCGCAAGAAATAATACTCAAATGTTATCATGACACAAGCATATGAATGGTGATAGATTGACACATTTACAAAAGAAAGATCAACCAATAGGAAAATATGCATGCATATAATAAGACAGACTCAGTTCAGTGTGTGCACGTTCGTGTAGCGTTCGTAAACGCGTTCGAACGGTAAACAGAAGGTTCGCGTTCGTGTAACGTCCGAGAACGCGTTTGAACGGAACCAGACCTGATGCATGAAACTAAGACAGTGGATGCGCGTTCGTGTAGCGTTCGTAAACGCGTTCGAACGGAAAACAGAAGGTTCACGTTCGTATGGCGTTTGTTAACGCGTTCGAACGGAAATGAGACAGAATGCTCACGTTCGTATGGCGTTTGTTAACGCGTTCGAACGGAAAGGAGACCTGATGCATGATAAGGCAAAATGTATGCGCGTTCGAGTTGCGTTTGCAAACGCGTTCGAACGGACACGGACCTGATGCATGAAAATGGGATGTAATACGTAAACAGAAAATAAGGGGCGCGGCGAAGTACTGCCATAAAGGTGACCTTTTGGGGCTCTTGATCTCTCAAAGAGAGGACCTTTAGACCAACATACTAAGCTCATGCGCATCACATTACACATACAAGAATAGAACCAATCATGTCAACCAAGTATGCCCGATTGAACACATCTTACGTCCAATCTGAACACACATCAACCGGCGCGGCAAAGCATCGTGGTAAAGGGCTTTTAGCCTCTCCCCATAGGGGATTTCACGTCACACTTACTAAGCCCATGCGCTCGATTGACTCATACGAAAATAACGATAATAATAATATTAAACTAAGTATGCCCGATTGAACGTATCTAGCGTCCAACCGAACATACATCAACCGGCACGGCGAAGTAGTGTCACGAAGGTGGCCTTTTCGGCTCTTTGTCTCCTAAATGGAGGACCTTTGGACTAACTCACTAAGCCCATGCGCCTGGTTGAATCATGCATAACTAACGACATATTGAGTTCAGGTAAAACAAACTAAATAAACAAGGGCAACACAACAAAAGAAAGATGGTGTCATTTACCCAAGCGGTACGTGGAATTGTGGCCCGAGTACAGATCATATTACCGTCCATTCGGAATCGGCTATGAAATTTATGTCCGGGTTTCCATCCGATATACCGCGAGAGTTGACACCTCTCTCATTCATCCAATACCCACAACATACCTCATACACACAATGGTACCACAAATACAGAAAACATAATCAAAATAAATAACCGGAAGGTAAAAATGAGAATAAATGTGAAAGATACCCTCAGGTCTAACCTTTTAAGCCGTCTCTCGGACTCACGTTCCACGAAGATCGAAAGGGGGTAAAAGCTCCGCAACTTTTCTGGTCTGCTGGTTCAACGTCCTAGCTCACTGTTTCACCGCTTTGCCTACGATTCGAACTCCGTTCTGCTCCTATTCGGCTCCTGTTTTGCTGCTCGCTGCACGGGCTACCTGTTTCAATGTTTTCAAAGAACTATTCCAAGTTGTGTGGGTTCTTAGTGCGATTATACGTGATTATTCTTAAGGTTATCTATGTAGTTTTATGTTACTGTTTTTTAAGGATTTGGGCTGCTGTGTTTGTGTGATTTTCGGTGATGTATGGAGGTTTAGAGGGGCTGGTTTTCGGTGGTGATTAGGGGTGGTTATTTGTGATAGATTCGGCTATGGAAGAGAGGGATTGTTTTGGTGTGATTTGCTTGTGATGTCTAGGATTTCTTGCTATAATTTTGTGTGAATTGTGTGTATAAGCTAGAGAGATTCGAGAGAGCTTGGGTGTGAATTCTATTGTGTCAAGAGAGAAGAATGGCCTTGGTTAGGGGTTGTTTATATAGAGAAGAGGTAGGGTTTGGCCTTGTGTCACAAGGAAGGGATTTTGTCATTAAAGAGGGGATATGATTTGGTGTTTAGCAAGGAAAGTCAAAGATTGAGGGGGGGACAAATTTGGTTTAGATTAGGAAGTCAAAACTTTTAAATTGGTGGATATCTTATTGAATTAGGAAGTCAAATATGTGATTGGCTTTAATTGGTTAAGATTGATTTTAATTAGGCAAATCTTATTTTTAGTTTTAGTATATAATATATTTGATTCATTTATATTAGGCATGATTTTATTTAATTGGTAAATTGATTTAAATATTTTATTTAATGTTTAATATTTATTATTTAATTTGGGATGTGTTTTATGGGCTTTGGGGAGCTAAATGGGCTGGGCGTGAGGCTAGCAGCAAAACCAGAATTACCGGCTCCGTTCGAACGCCTCATCGCACGCGGCACGAACGTCCGCAATCTGCACGAGGTTCGAACGAAGTAACGAACGCAGCACCAACGAAGACAGTGAGCTTGTTTATCCTGAATTCCCCCTTCCGATATCCGTTTCCCGCGGCTTTCATGACTCAAAAGGTAGTGCCTCCAAATGAGGCTCATCATCGGGTTTCACATGCGAAAATGCAATGCCTACAGGTGGGTATCTGAATTCCATAAGGATCTGTAAATACATATCTCTATTATTTACTTTTTGTTCTATTGGAAGCTGTATCGACTATTTCTTGTCTTAAGATTCTTTAATATTTATCAATCATCCCAAAGTCTTCATTTACTTACCGTTCTAAAGTTACGTTGTCTAATTTTTGCTATATAGATTGAAATTTCTGACTACGAGTTGTATCATTTTTTATTGTTTCTATATTCTATCTATTAACTTTAGGTTATGTTACCGAGGCTAGTAGTCGTTCGTCTTATGGGTTTCCTTTTGGATCTCTACTTCTTGCTATAGATCACAGCTATGGTACTCTGTCCTACTGTTCACACTGGTACGTTTCGTTAAATCCTGAGTGTCTTTGATCTCTTGGATCTGTTCTTATGAACTTGATCATTTCGGCTTAGGTCGGGTTCTATTTGTCTGACCTTAGAAGTCTTTTTGGTCTCTTCTGGGTAGACCATTCTTTCAAATTCACTACTTCTGTCTTAATGTCATGCGAACTAAGTTTTCGTACAGTTATCTCTTTCTATGGTGATACAGGCTGGAACAATCATTTTACGTCTCTGCAGATGTCAAACTTCTTTGTTCTGATATTATATGTCTTGGTAGAGTCTATTACTCATGTAAGGCAGGTATGAGACAGACTCTTTCAGGATAATTTCTAATACTCGTATTACTAACTGGTGGGAATTTGGGTAGTTCAGGGTCGTATCTACGTTGGGTCACTTGAGGTAAGGTAACTAATTATCTCCACTTATGACCTTTATTTTCTTGCTTGTTGCGGGCTTGGGTTTTGGAATCTATAATCTATTCTCCCTTATCGACATCTCTAGTTTATCGGGACTCCCATGTCTAATTCTGATTTCTTACCTCCCTTATATTTCTGACTATCCTTTACCATTCGGAGATATTCCTGTCTATATGGGGTATTCAAAAGCTATTTGTTCGACTTGAAGGAACTTTCTAAGGAATAAATGAACCTTTCGAAAGGAAGGAAACCTTACATAGGTCAATTTGGCACTCTTACTCTTACTCAGACTTGGTATACTCTTTTTTACTGTTATAAGTTCTTGTGTTTTCTTCACCATTTATTTCTTTATCTCTCCCACTTACTATTTCTGTTTTCTGGATCATCTATGTATCATTTCTTACTTTTTCTTTCTAGTTTTCTCTTCTCACTCACCGAAGTGAAATATTCTTAAAAACGTATTGTCTATCTTCATAACTTTCTTTGGTCATTTCAAAAATGAACCAGGATAACTATGGAAGGATTTTCAAATAATACAGTTACTTCGTAAGGAATGATATTTGAATAGTTCAGGAATTCTTACTAAAATGTCTGTAAACTTGAGGACGTACTTGAGAACCAGATACTGGAGAAGTAATGCCTCACATACGGGTATCTCAGACATACTGTGTGTACAAGAACCCAGCACTCTGCCCACTGCAGTCACTGACTCCCTAGACCATGCTCTAATACCATCTTTGTAACATCCTCAATCTGAAGGTGTTACCTGTAGGGAATAAACTGTCATATCTCACTGAGCCTTTGACTCTTTGACAACTGCTAATCTCAATTCATATATAAACTCATGTATGGGATCGTTGCCCAACTCATCAGCATAAATGCACAACACTTTTCATACTAAGTACTTAATTTTTATTACACATTATAACTTTGGCAGTGAACACTTATAATGCATTACATATGTATTCATTACTATATAACATATATGAAGCATGACTCTAACTGAACTAAACTCTGGCTTGACCTAGTGGACCGAACACCCTAATGACTGTTATTAGTATCTATCCTCCTAAGCTTGTCCTCCGAGTAAACCTGCAAAACAAAGAAATTGGGAGTGGGGGGTTAGATCGTTTGAACGATCTAAGTGAGTGGACAATTAAAATAAAATAAGAACTAAAATACTTTTTGAAAGATCCATGGTTTTAAAACCAAACTTCTCTCAAATAATCTCTTTTGAAATCTCTTTCCTTACCTGAAAATAACTTTCTTTCTGGAAATATTTTCTGAAAACTACTTCTGCTCTGAAATTCCAGAAACTTTCATAAACAGTTTCTTATGAAAACTCTTTCTTTAAATCAAATTTCCTGTAAGTCTGTCTCTGAAAATCTGTTTTTGAAAAATTATTTCTGAATGTCTACTGAAAACCTGACGTATAGGGGTGTTACATATTATCGTCCCCCTATACGCCTAACTAGAGTCAGAAGTGCAAAAACATGACATTGGGACGTTATGTATCGATGTCCCCCAAAGCAAGCCATTACTTGTCCCTAAAACTAGGGTCTAGGGGAATTACGTATCGCCGTCCCCGTAGCCCTGAAATCTGGTGGTCTTGGGGCGTTACGTATCGTTGTCCCCCAAGCCACAATCTAAAGTCGGGGGTGCGGATCTATGCTACCCACCAGACACTAAATATAAGATCTAGGGACATATGTCATCCCTAGTCCTGAACTACGTGTGCACACGATATATGAATCCGCTAATTCCATATCTGAGTCAAGTTACATATTGAGGTGGGTTTTTCCCCCCTTCCTCCTAATCATAAAACCATCACTTTTCTAAATCATTTCTCAAATCATTCTTTATCAAAACATATCTGAAAGTAAACTCGGTTAACGCACTAAATACAGAAAAATAAGTCTGATATTAAAAATTGTTGGTTTCTTATTAGGTCCCAAGATCATGAAATCAAGCAATGAAACAAGTGAATACACATCAAATGAGGTGCGGAATATAATCACATTGACAAGATCTTACGACGCGAAGAACAAGCCACTTCTTCTAGCTTCAAAAACTCGCGGCAGTGGCGTCCTTGTACTGCAGTGGAGTGCTCGGTTTTGCTGCTTGTTGGTTCCTCCATGATCGGACATGGATGACTCCATGGAAGCTCCAAGCTTCAAGCTTCAAAATGATTCCAAGCTCAAGAGTTCACTGCCCTATCACCTTAGGAAGACTCATGGTATGTGCTAGCACTTGATTTTTGCAACAAAAATCGTTTCTTGCTTCTCTTTAAATTCGGCAAAACCAGAAACATTAGGAGAAGAAGAAGAACAGCTCAAAGCCGTGTGAGAGAGTGGAGGGAAAAAAGAAGACCGAATGTCAAGGTTAGTGGAGAGAGAAAAAGAAATAGTTTATATATTTATTTGATTTTCCAAAAATCAAATAACAAAAAACCATTTACAATAATTAAAAGTCAAAAAGCAAAAAGCAATTAATGCTTTTCAACTACCACATCAATCACTCAAATCAATCAATCAAATTGTCACATCACTCAAAGTGACATGTGATTTGACGCTTGATGTGACTTGCGATTTGACGCTCGATTTGACTTGCGTACCGCACTCAAATTCAAAATGCGAATGCGCTCACAAATAATCTCGGGCTCGGGTTCGCTAATTCTAAATTAACGAATTTTCCGTTGCGACGTAATTAAACGATTATGCCTTGCGAAATCACTATTCACGTCGCTAACGAATTAATTCTAAATTAATTCGTTCGCCCGAATTAAAATCTAATTTTAATTCCAAATTAATCTCATATAATATATCAAATATATTATTTTGTCGATTAATTCCAAATTAATCGTTCTCTCTCTTTAATTAATATTTTATCCCAGATAAAATATCTCCGTAATTAATCCCAGATTAATTCTCTCTCTCTTCTAATTAATCCCAGATTAATTAAAGTGCGAGTCATACATCTTCGGTGAATCTTCGGGAAACGACCCATGAGATCCCCGGATATGTTGGCAGTAAATACGGTCGTCGGACTATCCGAACACGTAAGTACCTCGTACTACGTTTGTACCGATTTACAAGACAAGGTTGGCTTTTAGCAAAGCGCCATGCCTACCCAATTCTCCAGAAATATCCTTATAGGAATATGTGATCTATATCAAGCGTAGTATACCGTAGTATTGCGTATTTCGATCCAGCATCGGATGATCATGTGCTAGGCCTGGGGCTGGAATTGTGTCTGCCCCGTACGAAACACATATCGGATATCTGGTAACTAGTCTCTATAATCGGATATACATGACCTAGTCATAATATCCCGATAGCTCGAGCATTTAAGAGAACGAGTTCCGTATCCTATGTGACCATCATCTCCATATGAATGGAGTGATACTTCTGTCTTAACATCACACCCAACACACTACGATTCTCAATATACCCATAATTGGCATACACAGAACCTGTTAAAGCCCTGGACGACCTCAACTAAAGTATATTGATTGTCGTAAGCGTTAGCGGTGCAAGTCTCAGGTTAAGACCAAATACACCTACCCTGATTGCAGACTCCTATAGACACATAGTCATACTACCAATGGGATTCCGCAGGGGTTTATCCAGAGCGAAGCTGTTTCCCGTACCATCGGTAAAACAAAACCTCCTATTACACTTGCATGAGTATCTTATACCCAAATCTATGAGAACTATATCGTTGTGCCCTCACAAATGCGCACAAGTGTAATACTAGTCTTTTATGTATTTATCGATGTCCAATCTCGATAATACTCTGACTAGGGATATTTAATGATTTATCCTACGTGGACTGATACTGTCTCATATCATTCTCTGTCCAGGAACAAATCATAAGGACCTCTCATCATTTATATATCTAGGTGATCTAATCACAAATGATAAAAGTGCGATCTCTTTTGTCACATAGTTAATTTGTACAACAACACCATGATCTGTATAAATAGTGACGCTATGGGTCATAATTGTCCAACAATCTCCCACTTGGCCTATAGCCAGTCACTCGAGTGTTTGACACCCGAACTATGTACGGTTGGCTCAAATTGCTGAGAAAAGGCTTTCGTCAGCGGATTTGCATGAATATCATCTTAATGCGATTTATTCAATCATCACATCGCCACGATGTATGATCCGAACGAATAAGATGAATATCGAAGTATGTATATGGATCGTTGATGAGACCATTAATTCTTTAGCCTGTGTTGACGCCTAGCTCAGCTGCTAACAGAACTATATCTAATCTAATTAGATTTGTTATTGACCTAGATGGCTTCTATTGCTGCCTCAACTGCTGCAATTAACCCGCATTTGTTGTTTATTCGGTAACAGTTTCTTGCTTGGAAGATTTCCAGCTCACTGTACCATTATTCAAACTGTATAGTATCGTTTGCGACTTTTAGTCATCTTTATCGGTTATAGGAAACTTGTTACAGTGATCCCAGTCACTTCAAGTTCTCCTTCTCAATAGACTAAGACTGCATCCTTAGTTCTCTAAGATACTAACAGATGTTCTTAACATCAATCCAGTGACTATCACTCGGATTGGCCTGTTTGTGAATCCATATGCTCAAAGCGTATGAGACACCAGGTCGCGTACATTTTTTAATGTACGGTTTCTCGGAGAGTATTTCGAAAGCCAAGCTTTCCTCGATAGTTATTTTATGGGAATATCATTTCCAAGAAATGACATATTATCATTATTACTCAGGACATTCACTGTCAGTGCGCTCCCACAAACCTTCTTATGTACACAAGAATCATTTTCGTTTTGAATTAAATCATAAATCATTATGATTATATCAAAACGATAATTCCAAGAACCTAATGCTTGCTTTAATCCAATCATGGATCGAATAACAAGCATTATCCAAATGGATTTACCGTGGCAACAGGTAAAAGGTTGAATCGTAATCAACACAATGTTTATAACGATACCTTTCCGCTAAAAGCCTAGCTTTATACGTTGGTATGTTGTCATCCATGTATGTCTTCCTTGAAGACTTATATAGTACCAATAGGCACAATGCCTTGCGGTACATCAACTAGTGTCTAAACATAGTTGGTATACATGGAATCCACTTCGGACTTTATGGCACTTTGCCATAATAGGGAGTCGATACCTTGTATCACTTCCTCATACGTAGTCAGTTGGTATCCCTCAATAAGATTTGCATCTTTATGAGGTTAGATCAGAAACCAATACCCCAGGTTGTTTTCTGACTCTTTCCGACCTACGCGGTTCTTGCGTATTCGAAGATTATTGGTATAGTTTCATCCTTGATGAACTATTTATGTTCCATTAAGATTCGGTGCCAGGAATAGTATTACTTCGATTTTCATCGAGTTTTACTATCCTCCCACTTACCACTGCATATCGGTATTCCTCTTAGGAAAACTGCATGGTGAGCAACAATCTAATTGTTCTCTTGTGAGGTGTATAAGTACAATACTTATGGTATCCCTCGGATAACCTACATTTGACACTTATCCAATTTGGGTTCTTGTTTGGTATCATCCAAACGTATGTCTGGCATACCCAAATCATCAGGAATGAGAAACCTGGTTTCTTTTCCCATTCATATCTAATATGATATCCGTCAAACAGATTTTAATGGAACCTTATTCAAAATAAGTTCTTGCACTGGTTAAAGCTTATCCGTTGAAGGAAATGCTAGCTCAAAGCGTCTCGCGATTAACCTTATCATGTCTAACAAAATTCAGTTAATCCTGTTCGGACACACCGTCAAACTGACGTGTTCCGGGAGGAGTCCTCATTGTAAGAGTACTATACTCTTTCAAGTATATGAGAAACTTATTGCTTAAGTATTTTCCATTACGGTCTTACCGTGACGGTTTAATACTTTAGCCGATCTGTTTGTCTATTTCGTGTCGAAACTCTAAAAGTTTTTGATTTGTGTTCTTCAAAAGAAACACATAACCATAATGCGATGCCACATCCGTATAGGTCACGAAATATTCATATCCACATCTAGCCTAGCTAGACATGAGCCCACTTGCTTCACTATGAACTAGGGCTAACAGATCAGTGGCAATTACACTTTTACCAAGTAAATAGTGTTTTAGGCACTTTGCCCAATAAACTAGATTCGTAGACTTTATTTGAATGGAATCAAATCAGTCCTAGTACCCACTCTTCGAAAGTGTGGATATACGAGTCTTGTTTGATTGTGTCCCAGACAACAATGCCACAATTAGTTTCTTCCTGATCAAATCAGTTCGAGCTATTTATTTGTCATGTTATATATTTGAGATATTATTTATATTCAAAATATAAATTCTGTTATTCACATCTAATGTGTTTATCTCAATATCATCTTTATACAATAAAACACTTTAGTGTTCTAGAATATAAAGGTTCACCCGCAGCGGGTTAAACACTGATATAGAGATAATGTATCTAGTCAAACTAGGTACATTATAACAGTTTCTTAATTTAAGTACTTACCCTTGGGTAGTTCCTAAAATTAGGTATCTACGGTTAAAACAGCGACTTTCGTCCCGTTTCCAATTCGCAGATATAAATCTCAATTGAAGTCAGTATCTTATTCAAAACAGATTCTGAACATCAATATATATTTATGTACCACACTAAGTATTTAAAATTGAATTTAATACTAGTAGTGAACATAATTATGACAACCATATTTGAAGTTAGAGCCTTGCTCGTCTTCAATTCCTTCATGTCTACTTTGTCCAAACGGCAGTCACGCTTCCGCGATCCCGTTTGCCACATTTAGGCAGACATTTTGGGATATGTCCTTTATCTTCCCAGAAGATTATAATGATTGTGCCTTTGCCCTTTTTCATATTCCAGAAGCCTTTGGCCAAGCCTCGGGTTTCTAGAATATCGAAGTAAGGTGCGCCTTGCGCTACTTGCCTAATTGCAAACTTTGACTTTGTCTCCTTGAGAATAGTCATTAACTCTCCAAGAGTTATTAATTTCAATTTTAGTACTTCTAAAATCTAAGTATAGATTTATGAAGATCCTTCAATTTCAGTATCATACTTTAAGGATCTAATCCTTAGTTTTGATTCAGAAATTAAGGAGTCTACTTGACAAGTATAATGGATTAAGCACTAAAGTTATCATTACATGAATATTCCAAATATCATGTTCCACTTATTTGCTTAACTCCAGGCTTAGGCATAATACGTTATTTTATCAAATAAACTAACTTATTATTTTTCCAAGACCATCCTGAAACTAATTCCCAATTTGAAAATTAAATCATTTAAACACATTTTCCCCAGGATTATGTTTCAAATGCCAATCTTTCAATTATATCTTGATTCTAATAGTTCAACTATTTAATCAACGATTTGTGGTACTATGTATTATATTGATTATTATATTCCAACTATACAATCAAATATAATTTAAATCAATTAACCTCAATTACATTGATTACTATAATCCAATTATAAAATCAACTGTAAATTGAAATTAATTAATTTAAATATATTGATTACTATAATCCAATTATATAATCAACTATAATATAGTCCAACTGCTTATTAAAACAATAATTTAAATATTAGTCCAACTAACATTTAATCTTACGATGAAATAATTTGAATGAGCGCGTATGGCAATTAATTAAACGAATATTGCAAATTCAATTCTTGCCTCCCACTATTTTTCGGCGAGCCTCTAACCCTCTGTCGAGTACTCGGGAAACCGCGTTTCCTAGTGGGCTAGGATCCCGTTAAATAGCACACAATATTGACTTTGGCCAACAAATTGTATGATAATTAACTAGGTAGATCTCTAAGATCAATTGGATCCAATCCAATTCATAGATCCGGTAGGGGGATATCCAAATCCGAAACATATATCTTATATATGCCAATACATCCAATGTATTACCTAACCTTTTTCCTCTGAATCAACTAAGCCTTGGCTTTGGCACAACATACTTAGTGATCCCAGTCAAGCGCGACCCATTGACCATGGAAAGCTTCGTAATCAATGTCGATGGACAAGAAGTGGTCTTGAATTTGGCCAACAAACCACAACTTGGACATGACACTGATATGGAACAAAGCCTTCGTGATTCAAACACATCTTCAATAGACAAAGGCCTTGACTTTGGCCAATAAACCAATGTCGTCTCGGATCTTGAGTGAGAATCACTCAATGGAAGGAAAGACGCTTAATATTTAACGAGGGTTTTTCGCGTGCAAATTGGCAACCAATTTATTATCTTTGTTAAGGTCTCGTCATCATACACCCTTAAACATGCATTCTAAACACATAATAAAGCGCATATGAAAAATAATAATGATATGCGGATGGATACTTTATACAATTGATCCTAGATCAAATCTCTCATTTTCTCTCTCCCTCTAGCACATGTATTTACTTCTACCCGTTACACTACACTTCTAAAGAAAGCTCATTTACATTGAGGGGAATATGTGAGAAGAGAATACAAAGAGTATAGAGGTGATAAGGCTGGACACGCAGGTCCAATTAATAAATCAAATTTATTACAATTTCCAAAATTGTCCCACCCGACTAATATCCATATGATATACATTATTCATGCATCGCAACCATGTATTCACACAAGCATGTTATCAATCAATCTAATCCAATTAATTAATCTGATAATTAATGATCATCCAATGTTCAAACAACGATTTGATTTTTGCTCGAGTCAAACTCGTTTTGTGAATAAGTACTTAAAGTACGAATTCTTGAATTAAATTAAACTACAAAATTAAATCCAATTCAATTTGTATTTAATTCTAATTCACTATTTAATTCCAAATTAAATATTACACTTTATTAATAAACCTTCTACGATTTAAATTCCAAATTCAATCGTTACGGGTCTCAAAGCCCGATTAATATCCAATATTAATTTAATTAAAGTCCAATGGGCTTTTAATTAATTTCTTAAGGCGTGGACTTTTGGTCAACTCGGGTCAAACCGAATAACCAAAATCCAATCCAGGAGTTACCCCATAAGCCTTTAAATAAATTTTGGCCCATTAGGCCCAATTAAATAATTAAGGTCCATTAAGTCATAATTGGACTTTATGGATGCGGTTTTGGGCCCGATTGGATCCAACCAAATTGGCCTAAACCTAACTTGGTACAACCAAGCCCAAAAGCCCAATTACAACCTTTAAGGCCCAAATTACCAAAATAAGCCCAAATTAATTAACTTATAAAATTCCAAATTCCATAATTAATTAACCTAAGTGTAATACACAATTAACCACCCAATTAATATTTCTAAAACATCAATTAGCATAATTAATCATGCACTTTAACAACAAATAGTGTCCAACACAATTTATCAAAATCAAACCCATTTCCATGCTTCTTTATTCTCTGCCATTAGGGGTTTTTCATTCCGATTTGGTTTCAATCCAATTGAATCCACAATCATTATTTCCCAAATCAATTCAACTCATCCAATGAATCAAAAACAAAAAAATCACAATGAATTTCATGTTACATTGAATTCAGCCAAGCCAACTTTTAAAGGGAAAATTGTTCCAAATCAAAATTCAATCCAATTGAACTTCAAAACAACATTACCCTATTGTTTTAAGTCATCCAATGATCAAAAAAAAAAATATGCCAAGACATTAGGGCTTACAATTTTCGGCCATGCCCAAATATTTGGGGAAAAATGGATCCAATCCAATTTCATGAAATTGATCATGCACAACATCAATTAATCAACATACAAGCATACTTAATCAATCAATTTAACCAAATCATTCTTCAATTGATTTTACCCAATTTCAAACCCTAACTTTTTCATGCTTGATCAAAGCTCAAGATACCATTGTTGGTTTCTTATTAGGTCCCAAGATCATGAAATCAAGCAATGAAACAAGTGAATACACATCAAATGAGGTGCGGAATATACTCACATTGACCATATCTTGCGACGCGAAGAATAAGCCACTTCTTCTAGCTTCAAAAACTCGCGGCAGTGGCGTCCTTGTACTGCAGTGGAGTGCTCGGTTTTGCTGCTTGTTGGTTCCTCCATGATCGGCCATAGATGACTCCATGGAAGCTCCAAGCTTCAAGCTCCAAAATGATTCCAAGCTCAAGAGTTCACTGCCCTATCACCTTAGGAAGACTCATGGTGTGTGCTAGCACTTGATTTTTGCAACAAAAATCATTTATTTCTTCTCTTTAAATTCGGAAAAACCAGAAACATTAGGAGAAGAAGAAGAATGGCTTAAAGCCGTGTGAGAGAGTGGAGGGAAAAAAGAAGACCGAATGTCAAGGTTAGTGGAGAGAGAAAAAGAAATAGTTTATATATTTATTTGATTTTCCAAAAATCAAATAACAAAAAACCATTTACAATAATTAAAAGTCAAAAAGCAAAAAGCAATTAATGTTTTTCAACTACCACATCAATCACTCAAATCAATCAATCAAATTGTCACATCACTCAAAGTGACATGTGATTTGAAGTTTGATGTGACTTGCGATTTGACGCTCGGTTTGACTTACGTGCCGCACTCGAATTCAAAATGCGAATGCGCTCGCAAATAATCTCGGGCTCGGGTTTGCTAATTCTAAATTAATGAATTTTCCATTGCGACGCAATTAAACGATTACGCCTAGCGAAATCATTATTCACATCGCTAACGAATTAATTCTAAATTAATTCGTTCGCCCGAATTAAAATCTAATTTTAATTCCGCGTCAAAATCCAATCTCATATAATATATCAAATATATTATTTTGTCGATTAATTCTAAATTAATCGTTCTATCTCTTTAATTAATATTTTATCACATATAAAATATCTCCGTAATTAATCCCAGATTAATTCTCTCTCTCTTCTAATTAATCCCAGATTATTTAAAGTGCGAGTCATACATCATCGGTGAATCTACGGGAAGCGACCCATGAGATCCCCGGATATGTTGGTAGTAAATACGGTCGTCGGACTATCTGAACATGTAAGTACCTCGTACTACATTTGTACCGATTTACAAGACAAGGTTGGCTTCTAGCAAAACGCCATGCCTACCCAATTCTCCAGAAATATCCTTATAGGAATATGTGATCTATATCAAGCATAATATACCGTAGTATTGCGTATTTCTATCCTGCATCGGATTATCATGTGCTAGGCCTGGGGCTGGAATTGTGTATGCCCCCTACGAAACACATATCGGATGTCTGGTAACTAGTCTCTATAATCGGATATACATGACCTAGTCATAATATCCCGATAGCTTGAGCATTTAGAGAACGAGTTCCGTATCGTATGTGACCATCATCTCCATATGACTGGAGTGATACTTTCGTCTTAACATCACACCCAACACACTACGATTCTCAATATACCCAGAATTGGCGTACACAGAACCTGTTAAAGCCCTGGACGACCTCAACTAAAGTATATTGATTGTCGTAAGCATTAGCGGTGCAAGTCTCAGGTTAAGACCAAATACACCTACCCTGATTGCAGACTCCCATAGACACATAGTCATACTACCAATGGGATTCCGCAGGGGTCTATCCAGAGCGATGCTGTTTCCCGTACCATCGGTAAAACACAACCTGCTATTACACTTGCATGAGTATCCTATACCAAAATATATGAGAACTGTGTCGTTGTGCCCTCAAAAACGCGCACAAGTGTAATACTAGTCTTTTACGTATTTATCGATGTCCAGTCTCGATAATACTCTGACTAGGGATATTTAATGATTTATCCTACGTGGACTGATACTGTCTAATATCATTCTCTGTCCAGCAACAAATCATAAGGACCTCTCATCATTTATATATCTAGGTGATCTAATCACAAATGATAAGAGTGTAATCTCTTTTGTCACATAGTTAATTGGTACAACAACACCATGATCTGTACAAATAGTGACGCTATGGGTCATAATTGTCCAACAAAAATAACATAATGAAAATCATCTTAAAGAAAGACTATCCACTCACAGATTTTAAGATCTGGTTGATGTTACTTCGCTTTGTCAGAGAATGATGCGATTCATGCGATGATCTATAATAGAGAAACTTAATTAGAATATATGGTATGAGACATGTTTCGAAGTTTGACTAAACTTCTCAATTCTAATAATCCATCAACACCATGTGATGTGTTATGCTTGCGACTTGTCATATCGTGTGTATTTGCCTTAATTTGAAACTCTTAGGGTGTTCTTTAACATCATGGGGTGAAACTGAAATGTAGTTAAACTTTTCCTGTCTTGCGTCACGATGTCGAGTCTGGCGTGTCGCGACACTCACTTGATCAGACTTGAGGCAGAGCCTCTACATATTACGTATCACGATGTTGCGTGTTCTCTATCGCAATGCTCACACATGTTGATAAACCAGCGAGCATTATCTGTCTCCGAGTCACGATGCAAGGCCCTGGGCGTCTCGACGCTCATAATTCCATAAACGAATCTGTGAAAATTTCCCATTACGCATCGTGACATTGGGTGTGTGGCGTCAAGATGCTAAGCCAATTTCAGGGCCTAACATCAACTCTTCCATGTCAAGTTTTCCCAAATACACTTCCCACACCTCTATACTACAATCTTTACTCAAACAACTCTTTAAATCTCAATATTCATATTTATTAAACCAACACCCCTCAATCCAATTTTAACTCTTAAATCTCATAACTCCAATTAGCTCAATACTTGGGATTTTCAAATATTTGGACAATTTCTAATACAATCAATTTCCATGCTCAATATGCCACTAAAAGCAATCCCTAGTATGTTTCTAATATCAATATGTCATCATATCATCAAAAATCCTCAATCCAAAATTTGGGTCAAGTTGCTCTTACCTCATTTCCTTGATTTCCTTAATCATTCAAGTCTTCCATGGGTTATATTATTCTTCTTTGCTTGAGGTATGAGCATTGGCATTTGTTTCCTCTTCTTTCCTTCCTCTTTCTTCTTCTTTCTTTCTTTCTTTTCTTCTTCTTCTTCTTCTTCTTCTTCTTCTTCTTACGTTTCTCTATTCTTCTATCCATTTAAAGATTGCAGAATTATATCCTTTATATATAATAGGGGGCTAAGTGGCTAATTTTACAAAAGTTTGAAATAAAAAAGTTAGAATTATTGAGATAATTTGAGAATTCTCTAGATTCATCTTTAGGTACTATTCATCTAGATTTTTTATCTGTATTTTGACTTACTTTTGGTACAAATTTGGAAAAATATTCAACATGGAAGTTGTAGGTCTCGATCTTAGCTTTCCGACGATATAAAAATTCATAAACATTAGAGTTCGTATAAGAAAGTTATGACCTAAACCATGGGCTATCTGGAGTGGACATCTTACCATCTCGTATCGGAATCTCAAAGAATCTACCAATTGTCCCCAAGGTCATTTCATGAGTGTATATGTGTCCAAACATAATTTATATTATGTAATACTCATCCTACAATGTAACAGTAGTCGAGATTACTGATCGTTACAGAATCCATCGGTCCGTATGTTTACCATAAGGGTTTAGGTATCCATGTAAGTAAGTCACGATTCTTAAAACTTTGACCAAAGTCGATCACCTACGGTGGATCGCATCAATTGTAAAGAATCGTGGACATGTCGACATTAGATGTGCCCCTCAGAAACTTGATGGTGTATTCTATGTTTCCTAAGTACAACTCGGATAGCCTACGACGGAGGGATTGTTAAACATATGTGATGATCTCGACTTGTATAGTTTAGAAAGGTTGTTCGTGTTCTTTGTGAATTCGGAGGTGGCCGAATTGCATATATATTAGCTAGGCTTATATGACGAACGTGTCTGAACTTAGAGAGTCCCAATATGAAGTGTATTCGTTGAGCACTTGGGTAGCCGATTAATTTTGATAAAAGATAATAGTTGATATTATAATTATCAACTAAGATAATCAAGTGTTATTGGATAACATTGATTTTTTACTTTGACCTAATTGGATTAATTCAATATTTACACAAGGGCTTGGTGAGTGAGTCGGTGTGGTGTTTAGTGCCTCAAGGTAATCATAGCACGTATGGATGGTAAATGGCTTAGGTACTACGGTACCTCTGGGTTTGCATAGTATGGGGAGGGATTATTCCACCACGGCATTTGTCGCCCAGTGTTGGAGGTGCATAGCACTGAGAAGGCCCACAGCCTCCATGGCGTTTGAAGCCTCGGGAGATACATAGCACTGAGAAGGCCAGAGAGCCTCCTTGGCATTTGTAGCCTCTAGGTATGCCTAACACGGAGAAGGAGAATGCCCTTGTGGCATCAGCCATCCCATTTCGGATCCGTAAGTTCATAGCACGGGGAAGACCTGAGGGTTTCCGTGGCATTTACAGACTCGGGGCTTTGCCTAGCATGGGAAAAATCTCATGGCATTGGCCACCCCCTCGATCCATAGTTCGATTATCTGGGAAGTTGACTTTAAGGTTCAAAATTATTGTTTTGGGTATTGACTGCATTCGTTCCGCCGAGACCCTATTGGTGGCACAAGAAGGGTACATTCCCTTGTGGCCAGTTTATTTGATGGCTCGAGGTTGCATTCGTTACGTCGACGTCATGTTGGTGGTACAAAGAGGGTACATTCCCTTGTGACCAGTTTATTTAATGGCTCGGGACTTCTTTTGTTCCGCTGGGGCCATGTTGGTGGCAAAAAGAGGGTTTATTCCCTTGTGACCAGTTTATTTGATGGCTCGGGGCTACATTCGTTCCACTGAGGCCTTGTTGGTGTCATAAGAAGGGTACATTCCCTTGTGGCCAGTTTATTTGATGGCTCAGGGCTGCATTCGCTCCGCCCGAGGCCATGTTGGTGGCATAATGAGGGTACATTCCCTTGTAGCCGAGTATTATTCTTGGCTCGGGGTCGGGTTACGTCCCACCGAGGCTTCGCTATGATCATTGGAATAAGGTTGGTGTTTCTCCTCTATGGCCAAGTGTCGAACAACATAAAGAGGGAGCATTCCTATATGGCCGAGTATTATTCTTGGCTCGGGGTCGGGTTACGTCCCACCGAGGCCTCGCTTGATCATTGGCATAGGGTCAGGGTTTCACCTTCATGGCCAAGTGTTGAACGGCACAAGGAGGGAGCATTCCCTTATGGCCGAGTATTATTATTGGCTCTGGGTCGGGTTATGTCCCACCGAGGCCTCGTTGTGATCATTGGTATAGGGTTGGAGTTTCTCCCTATGGCCGAGTGTTGAACGGCACAAGAAGAGAGCATTTCCCTGTGACCGAGTATTGAATTCAGCTTGGGATCGGGTTGTGTCCCACCAAGGCCTTATTATGTATATCGACATGGGAAGAGAACTCTCTTACGGTCAAGATGGCGCATCAGAATCACCCTGAATTTTCCCATCAGAGTTTCTTTTCATTATGAAGAAAACCTATGGAGGATGGCTGGGCAAAGGCCGCGGTGTTTGAAGACATGCGAAATTGCTAGGTTAAGTTATCCAAGGTTGGAATCATGCGGGGCCCGGGCGTCATGATTTGCTGGTGTCGTGATCCATTAGGGGAATGGATGGATTAACTTTGGCGAAAATGGGTAAGTGTTGAAAGAAGTTTCCCTACATCGGGTCTTTGCTCAGAATACATTTCAAAATGGGAAAGAAAGAAAATGCAAGTGTGAAAAATAAGTGTTCATTCATTAAAAATGTTCTTTACAAAGGGCCCCATCGGGTCACCTATATAAAAATATAAAAAAAAAATTAAAGATTGGACTGTTAATTGGCGGGAGAAAGGGCAGGATCGTGAGGAGCGAGCACTGTAAGGGCAGTTTAAGAGAACTAGAAAGGCATTTAATGAAACAATCATCAGGAGGTGGGATCTTTTGACCATATGAATGTCTTCCAGACGTGAGGAGTATGTCGTTTGATCGATGGTAGGATTGAGGCCCGATGAGTAGCGGATAATCTAAACCACTATATATTTTCCGGCACCAACTCACAGACTCGTTGATACCGAAAACTAGGGGAAAAATGTTGATGGTGATTTTCGGACCCGAGAAGATTTGGAATATGAAGAAGGGTGTTTAAGGGATTTCACTTTCTAAGATAGGGGCCGAAGGACTTTGCTAAATATATTGCTCAAACCCAAGACCCAGAATTGTCTGACCAGACCAATGAATCACAATCGGCTACATTTGAAGACTGACCCAATGATGTCAGTTTTGACTTTAAAGCATAGTGAAGGGGGTTTGTGATGAACCAGCAGAGGCATAGTCATGTATACCCGGGGAGGGTGATCGTTGAAAGATACAACTTAGATGAAAATCATAATAATTTAGGCTATCATCAAGGGAATCTACTTCTTAATATTTCTACATGCGAATGGGCTCAGGGCTAGTTTGACTTTTCTGAAGAGAAAATTTGGTGAGTGAAGGTTCTTTCTTTCTACATGATCTGCTACTAACTATGATGAAAGATGCCACTTGTTTCGGGATACCGACCTGAGGATAGCATTATGCTCTTAAAAGAAGGATTGAGCTTTCCAAGAGCTGATGAAATAGTGGTAGGTTAGCGGCTGATAGGATGGAAGAAGGCTTCACGTTTACTAACTGACACATGCAACTGCGTGAGTGGTTGGCATATAGGTTCGCAATTTGACAGAGTTTGTGGAAATTACCAAGAAGGGTGCATTAATGAGTTTTAGATGACAATGAGTGGTTATGTCAGGCGGTTCAGCTACTACTTATAGGATTGGTTGGGGAGGAGATCATACGCAATAATGACTTGGTAACGTGGATGACGTCACGAGTTGGTTAAATAGTAGTTTTAGACGTACTATATAAAATGGTTGGGAACTCATTGTAAATGGTTAGCTAAATTTATCCAAGCTTAAACTTGTAAAAGAGAGTGAAAATGCCAAGTGTAAATGAGAGCCAGAGCAGGTCGGTCAAACCCGAGCTCCTAAAAAAAGTTTATTTCATCTGCATCGGTGGACGTAGGTTGGATCCACTTCGCCGAACCATGTTAAACCCTTTGTCTTGTCTGTTGTTTCTATCTTTTCCCAAGTTTACTTTGGTTCCCAATAAACCAAAAAAATTCACAGTTGAGGGAGGTTTTTTCGAGGAGTGATTTTTCCAAATTGCCCCTAGAATGGAAAACAACCATCAACATAGGGTTATAAGACTGGAGAGACGATGAGCTTGCCAGCATGGTTAAAGAAGTCGACCTTGATGGAGATGGTGCATTGAATTAGATGGCTGGCAAGTGAATCCTCAGTTGATGGAGAAGAAGAAGTTATGGGTGTGACAAGAACGGCTGAATTTAGATCATGATAAAGAAAGATAAAGTGTTCAGTGGTTTTTATTTAAGGTTAAATTGTTTATGGATTTTTGGAATTTCAATTTATAGATCAGGTTAAATTCTTAATTTTATTATTAAAATATAGTCCAGTGGTATGTCTTTTAAACTTATTTTTTGACATAAAAATATTATCATTACATTAAAGAGGTGAAAATAAACCTAATATTTGAAGGAAAGTTATTTTTCCAAATAACAGGGTAACAAACACTAGTTGCCAATTTTGCAAGAGTGTGAGCAATAAGATCGCAAAAATGAGAAGCATAGCCAACAAAATGTTTATCTAACCTAGCTAGCTTTCCAATAATATCTTCAATGATCCACAAAGTTTCTGTCAAAATGTCTTTCCTGTTATAAATCAACTCCATAACCTGACTACATTCAATTTCCATCACCAAGTGACGCAAATTCAGATCTTCCGCAACTTGGAGGCCAAACTTGACGGCTTCAACTTCCGCAACTTGGACATCTACGTCGAAGGAAATGCTTTTAACTGCTGCACACAAATCACCCCCCTTCAGATCTCTAAACACCACCCCCAGACCAGCTTTATAGATGCAAAAGTCCACTGCCGTATATGTATTCATCTTTATCCATCCCTCCGAAGGACTTTTTCAGATTCGGTCTTCATCATGTAGCCGCTTATTTGGAATTTTCAGCTCTGAGATTGACAAAAATTGGCAGGATTCAACTATTGCTTCAGCTTTTACAAAGGATCTAACAAGGTCTTCAATAATTCCTTCGAAAATTTGGTGATTTCGTGTCTACCAAACCACCCAACAAATAGCCCGAAATAAATCAAGCTTCCCATCTCCTCCTGACTTCTCCATTTCAGTCATCACTTCCAGTAGGTCTACTGTTCCAGCAAAATTGATTACCGAGAAGAAAGGAAAAATCCTCCAGGTTTTGTGAGCTCTCTTACATTCAAATAGTGCATGAGAGAGAGATTCACAAGAAGCACTACAACATAGACAATGTGGGTCATCCGTCACCCTCTTCTTCCAAAGGTTCTCTGTTATAGGAAGCGTGTTAACTGTAGCTCTCCAGAGGGAAATTTTGATCTTTGAGGGAAGTGCGCTAAACCAAATAAATTTCCAAAGCTCCCCTTTCCCTCCGAACTAAATGGTTCATGAGAAAACCTATCCTTCCATGCCAACTGGTATCCACCTTTAACCAAATACCACCCTCTTTTATTAAAATACCAGAGCTGGTGATCTTCTCTCAGTTCAACTGGCAACGAGATCATCATTATCTCATCGGCATCTATTTGGTGAAAATTTTCCTTAGCAAAATCCCCATTCCAGTTGTTTTTTGCCAACAGCTCAGCCACAGTTGCCTCACCCCCGATTGTTGAGGGCATAATTGGTTTGAAGAGACTTGGCTTAGGGATCCATTTATCTTCAAGCATATTAACCTTCTGCCCATTACCTATTCTCTAACGCAGTCCTTTGTCAAGAAGTTTTTTACCCCCCAAGATGCTCTGCCATATAAAAGATGGATTAGACCCCAATTTAGCTCTCTGGAAATCTGATTTTGCAAAGTACCTTGCTTTCTGAATTTGGCTCTTGTATCACTCTCTATCCTTGTTTTGCCACCAAAGCTTGGTTAAAGGATGATAGATCCCTGAACTGTTAGGGTTCATGCTCTGAGCACCAATTTCTTATATATTTCCCTGTAAATACCCTTGTAAATATTTTATTAGTGAATAAAATGAAAAGTCTTTTTAATATTACTTCTTCATTATATGGTAAAGACGTAAATGACCTTGAGTGATTGGTTATGATACAACTGCAAAAGCGTCGCAACTGTCATTAAGTAGTATCATAACAGTATCATTCTTTAACTGTTCCTGGTTAAGGTTTACAATTACTTGGTCAGTAAGTAAACCCGCTGAGACCAGTACGTGTCATATATTGGAATATTGGATTCCAATGGTTTCTCAATGAACAATGAGTCTCGGGAGACTTATATAGACATGTAGGTGTTTATATCGAATAAACACTGAATGACTCATCGAAGATTCTTAATAGATTGTACACTAATGTCAATAAGAATCTTCTCGGGTTGAGTGAGCATAATGATTCTTTGACTTGAGATACCACGGTGTATATATGAGTTATCTTCCACTATTTGATGGCAGTCATGTTACCGATCTATTTAGATCAGACCTCCACATGTTCGTTGGGTGTGGACTGATACTTATGATATCCTATGCGTATCAAGATATGATCTGTCAGTTATGTGTACAAAGCATCTGTATTCAATATGGAATTAGTAATCTGTTAAATCCATGGGCCCGTGGTACACTGTAGAAGTGAGTTCTAAGTGTTATTAAAAGATTACTAATAGAAACGTCGATGTGATTATATCTATAGAGATTTGATGTTTATATCTATATCTCTGGAATAATTCGGATACCTGTGACAGGGGGATTATACGTATGTGATGACCTCGACCAGTATGGTTCAGAGAGTTTATCCGTGTTCGTTATAATTTACGAGTGGGTAGATTATGGACATGAAATTGAATTTTGTGACAGATATGCCTGAACCTATAGAGTCTCACTAATGAAATATACTCGTACAGTACTAGGGCAACTTTTATGAATAATACTGATTATTTATAAGTCGTTTAACGGTTAAATGATAATACATACGATTGGGATCTTTCGGTCATTTGTTAAATATCAAATTGTGATATTTGACATATATAATTAATATATGTATTTAGATTATTTAATGTAAATATAATACATATATTTAAGATATTTGTATTTAATTATTTGATTAGTTAAATGTTAAATTATTAAATTAATTAAATAATAAATATCTAGTAACTTTATTAAAGTAAACAAATGGCCAATTAAATTGGATAAATGGCATGATTTAATTGGAACATTTATGGATTTCATTAAATGGCTTAATGATTTATAACCACAAATTTATTAAATCTTTATCCTTTAATTAATTGAAACAAAATTGGAATACTTGCCTACTTTTTTTCCTCTATTTTTCGGCCATTCAAAGGAAAAAATAAATGGTTTTATTTTCATTTTTTGTTTCATAATTCAAGTTACCAAAGTATTACAAAGAAAAGGGTTGAGAGAAAAGTGAAGAAACAAGACTAAACTTGAGCAAAATCTTTGAGAATTTGTAAGTTTTTCTTACTTTCTTCAACATGAAAAAAGTTTCTATGACTATAGGCTTCAATATGTGTAACTTAGAATTTTCTCTACTCTTTTGTGCATGTAGTTTGATGGTTGGGAACTTGTTAGAAAGATGTTAGCATGTATAATCTTTAAAGAATGGTTATTAGGAGTAATTAAGTATTCTTTTGATTATTTGATAATCAAGTTGTCATTCTAGAGTTGCTAAGCCACTCATTAATAACCTAGAATTGTTCTTGAGTTGTTTCATGATGGTGAGACTTGTTTGGTGTAGTAAAGATTGATTTAAAGTATTGAATTTACCTAATTTGGTGTTAGTTGTTTCATAAACATGCTTTCATCTTTCATCCAAGTTCCCAATCATCAAAAGCACATCCATAAAAGAGTAGAGAAAACACTAAACTACACATGTTGAAGCCTAGTATGATAGAAACAATTTTCATGTATGAAAAAGTAAGAAAAACTTACTAAAATCCTTGATTTTCCAAGCTTTTCCTTCATTTTTTCTCCTTTTCCTCTCAAAGCCTTTTTTTTTTTAGGGTTCTTAGATAATGAAACAAAAAATAAAAACCAATGCTTATATATTTTTCCAAATTGCCGTGAAAATAAAAAAAATAATAGCCATTAATTTTCTATTTTTTGTTTTAATAATTGGAAAATGATTTAATGAATATTTGTGGTAATAAATCATCAAACAATTTAATGTTTATCACAAATAATCTAATTAAATCATGTCATTTAAAACCAATCAAATTAAGCCATTTAGCTTACTTTATAAATTAAATTATATATTTACTATTTAATTAATTTAATTATTTAACATGTAAAAAATCAAATAATTAAATACAAATATCTTAAATATATGTATTATATTTACATTAAATAATCCAAATACATATATTAATAATAAATGTCAAATATCACAATTCGACATTTAAAAAATGGTCAAAAGATCTCAAACGCATGTATCTTCGTTTAACCATTAAACGACTTATAAATAATCAGTATTATTTATAAAAGTTTCCCTAGTGCCCTACGAGTATATCTCATTAGTGAGACTCTCTAGGTTCAAGCATATCCGTCACGAAATCCAATTTTGTGTCCATAATCTACCCATCCGTAAATTATGATGAACACAGATAAAATCTCTGAATCATACAGGTCGAGGTCACTGCATATATATAATCCTTTCGTCACAGGTATCCGGATTATCCCAGAGATATAGATATAAACGTCAAAACTCTATAAGTATAATCATGTCGACGATTCTATTAGAAATCTCTAAAATAACACTTAGAATACAATGTACCACGGGCCCATGGATTTAACAGATTGTTAATGTATACCTATGTTCTGTACACAGAACTGACAGATCCTATCTTGATACGCACAGGATATCCTGAGGATCAGTCCACCCCCAACGAACAGGCGAAAGTCTGATCTAAATAGATTGGTGATGTGACTGTTAGGGTTGGTGCTCGGAGTGCCAATCTGATTCATGAATATGAGGAATTTCATTTTCCATAATATTACTTTTTTAATGGTAGCACCTCTTGTCTTATATACATATATTCGATCTAATTACGATTAGATTGAAACTAAATCTGGTTTAGTGATACGTGTATATTAGACAATTACCCTAGGATTTACAACGTATTGCACATTTACAACATAGTTTGTAATTGACTTTGGGAAGCGTCACTATAAGATGTATATCCTTAAATAAAGTTCCTGGTCAAGATTTACTAACACATGTTGGTTAAAAAAAATCCGCTGAGACCAGTACATGTCGTATATCGTGACTTGGTCCGATGGTTTATCCCAATGAACCATGAGTCTCGGGAGACTCGTATAGACATGTAGGTGTTTATTTGATAAATACTAAACGACTCACTGAATATTTCCTAATAGATGGTACACCAACGTCAATATGAATCTTCTCGAGTTGAGCGAGCATAGTGGTCCTTCGACTTGAGATACCACTGTGGATATATGAGTTATCCTCCACACTTTGATGGCAGTCACGTCACCGATCCATTTAGATCAGACCTCCGTCTGTTCGTTGGGTGTGGACTGATGCTCATGATATCCTGTGTGTATCAAGATAGGATCTGTCAGTCCTGTGTATAGGGCATATGTATTTTTCACGTGTTTACGATCTAGTAAATCCATGGCCGTGGTATAACTTTAGAAATCAGTTCCGAGTGTTATTTAGAGTTCGTAAATTGAAAGTCGACTATATTATACCGAAAGGATTTGACATTTTTATCTATATCCTAGGTATAATATGTATAGCCTATGACGGAGGGATCATACATATGCAATGACCTAGACTTGCATAGTTTAGCGAGATTATTTGTGGTCGTCATAATTCATGAGTGGGAGAATTATGGACACGAAATTGGATTTCGTGACGGATAAACCTAAACTTAGAGAGTCCCACAATATGAAGTGTACTCGTTAAGCACTTGGGCAACGCGTTGTGAATAATACAGATTATTCATAATACTTCATCGGATTAAATGAGTTAATTCGAATCGTTTAAACCGTTAAATGATAACACATGCATTAGGGGATTTTAGTCATTTTATAATTATTGTATATTTGTATTTGATAATTTGATTAGATACACATTAACTAATTGTCAAATGAGATTTTGACACAAGTAATGAATATATGTACTTGTTATTTAATGTAAATTAAAATACATATATAATAATAACAATATTAATTAATTATTTAGATATTTAATTGTTAAATATTTGAATAGTTAAATAATATCCATATTTCATAAATGTTATGAAATATGTTTAATTATTATTGAAACACATGACATGATTTTATTAAGCTAAATATGTGCAAATTTGATTTTCTACTAAAAAGTTTAATTTCATTTAATTGAATTAAATTTTGAAAATGACTATAATGCCCCCTATAAGTCGGTCATGAGTCTTAAAAAGAGGGAATTTTTTTTTCTTCACTTAGTGAAGCTCCATTGCCGAATACCACCTAAGAAATAGCCATAAGATTTGTTTGATCAAATCATGAGGGAAATGAAGGAAAATTCAAGAAAAAACATAGGAAATCAAGAGATTAAAGGTAATCTTCTACAACCCTAAGTTTGGAAATTAGTTTCTTATTTTCTTGAATTGTTAGAATAGTTCTATGGTTCCTTTGTTTATTAAAATTGGGGCTTTTGGTTTTGATGGATGGATATGGAAGTGATGATGCATATGTGAAGTGTTTTGGGTGCTATAATTGTAATATGTATCCAATTTGTTCATTTGATGATATGTTGCCATTCTAGAACGTTATGACCACTCTTTTACTGCCTAGAATTATTCTTGGGTGGATCATATGTGGTGACTTTGATTGATGTTTTGATTAATTGGATTAATCTTGAAAAATTGGATTTAAAGCATGAAAATTGACAATTTTATGTTCTGGATCAGATCTGGAAAAACAGTGAATATGTTGATGAAATTGATGTCATTTGAATGTATTGGATATGATTTGGGTGTTGGAACTGTTGGAGTTTCTACGGCCCCGAGGATCGATTATCAAGCAAGAAATAAGTGTGAATACAAACGACGAAGTTGCGGAATACTTACATCGATCGGTTGAGCAACGCGGGAGGCAACAAAAAATCAATTTTCTGCCCACTGGTGGTCACGGCAGTGGGCTGTGACAGTCTTCCAATTTTTGGCTTTGTGGATCAACCTTCAAGCTCCAAGCTTCGTGATTTGATTCCATGTTCATGGGTAGACTTCCTTATCACCTTCGTATGACTTCGTAGTGTGCTAGCACTCAAGAAATTTGCCACAAAAATCAAATACTTTGCTTCCCTTTTCCTCTTTGGCTCTCGGTGAACTGCAGAAACCAGAGGAGAAAATAGCCCACTTTGGACGTGAGAGAGGAGTGGAGTTTTGCTCCAAAAAACGTGAACCAAGGAGAGAGAGAGATTTAATCAAATGTTTTTAAGGTTTTTGTATATCTAATACACAAAACCAAAAAGTCAAATACCAATTAAAAATTGTAAATGTCTTTCAAACAACTCCATCAACTCACATCACTCATGAATAGTGACTTGCGTCAATCACTCAAAGTGAAAGACATATATCACTTGATTGACGAATGATGTGACGCTAGATGCGACTAGCGATTTGACGTTTGATTTGACTTGCGTGCCACATTCGAATTTGAAATGCGAATGCGCTCGTAAACAATCCCGGGCTCGGGTTCGCTAATTCCAAATTAACGAATTTTCCGTTGCGTCGTAATTAAATGATCATGCCTAACGAAATCACTATTCATGTCGCTAATGAATTAATTCTAAATTAACTCGTTCGCCCTAATTAAAATCTAATTTTAATTCCGCGTCGAAATCCAATTTCGTTTAATATATCGAATATATTAATTTATCGATTAATTCCAATTTAATCGTTATCTCACTTTAAATGATATTTTATCCCAGATAAAATATCTCCGCAATTAATCCCAGATTAATTTTCTCTCTCATCTAATTAATCCCAGATTAATAAAAGTGCGAGTCATACGTCATCAGTGAATCTTCGGGAAGCGACCCATGAGATCCCCGGATATGTTGGTAGTAAATACGGTCGTCAGACTATCCGAACACGTATGTACCTAGTACTACGTTTGTACCGATTTACAAGACAAAGTTGGCTTCTAGCAAAGCGCCATGCCTACCCAATTCTCCAGAAATATTCTTACAGGAATATAAGATCTATATCAGACGTAGTATACGTAGTATTGCTATTTCGATCCAGTATCGGATGATCACATGCAAGGCCTGGCGGTGGTACAGTGTCTGCCCCGTACGAAGCATATATCGGATTACGAGAAACTAGTCTCTTTATTATCGGATAATCATGACCAAGTCATATTATCCCGACGGTTGCAACCTTTTAGAGAACCAGTTCTGTATCCCTACACGATCATCATCTCCATATGACTGGAGTGACACTTCCGTCTTGACATCACACCCAACAAACTACGATTCTCAATATGCCCAGCAGAGGCGTACACAGAACCGGTTAAAGCCCTGGATGACCAAAACCAAAGTATATTGATTGTCGCAAGTATTAGCGGTGCAAGTCTCAGGTTAACACCAAATACACCTACCCTGATTTCGGACTTCCGTAGACACATAGTCATACTACCAATGGAATTCTGAGGGGGTCTATCCAGAGCGAAGCTGTTTCCCGTACCATCGGTAAAACACAACCTCCTATTACACTTGCATTAGTATCCTATACCCAAATATATGAGAACTATGTCGTTTGTGCCCTCACAACGCGCACAAGTGTAATACTAGTCTTTTACGCATTTATCGATGTCCAATCTCGATAATACTCTGACTAGGGATATTTAATGATTTATCCTTCGTGGATTGATACTGTCTCATATCATTCTCAATCCAGGAACAAATCATAAGGACCTCATATCATTTATACATCTTGGTGATCTAATCACAAATGATAAGAGTGCAATCTCCTTTGTCACATAGTTAATTTGTAAAACAACACCATGATCTGTACAAATAGTGACGCTATGGGTCATAATTGTCCAACAATCTCCCACTTGGCCTATAGCCAGTCACTCGAGTGTCTGACACCCGAACTATGTACGGTTGGCTCAAACTGTTAAGAAAAGGTTTTCGTCAGCGGATTTACATGATTATCGTCTGATGCGATTTATACGATCATCACATCGCCACGATGTATGATCCGAACGAATCAGATTAATATCGAAGTATGTATCTGGATCGTTGATGAGACCATTAATTCTTTAGCTTGTGCTGACGCCTAGCTCAGCTGCTAACAGAACTATATCTAATCTAATTAGATTTTGTATCGACCCAGAAGGCTTCTATTGCTGCCTCAGCTGCAGAAATAACCCGCATTTGTTGTTTATTCGGTAACAGTATCTTGCTTGGAAGATTTCCAGCTCAATGTACCATTATTCAAACTTTATAGTACCGTTTTGCGACTTATAGTCATCTTTATCGGTTAGGAAACTTGCTACAGTGATCCCAGTCACTTCAAGTTCTCATTCTCCATAGTATAAGATAGCATCCTTAGTTCTCTAAGAAACTAACGGATGTTCTTACTTTCAATCCAGTGACTATCACTTGGATTGGCCTGTTTGTGACTCCATATGCTCAAAGCGTATGAGACACCAGGTCACGTACATTTTTCAATGTACGAGTTCTCGAAGAGTTTTATGAAAGCCAAGCTTTCACCGATTGTTTTATGGAATATCATTTCCAAGAAATGACATATTATCATTATTTATAGGACAGTCACTGTCAGTGCGCTCCCACTAACCCTCTTATATACACAAGAATCATTTCGTTTTGAATTAAATCATAAACCATTATGGTTACATCAAAACTATAATTCCAAGAACCTAATGTTCGCCTCAATCCAAACATGGATCGAATAACCTGCAAACCTTGTTTGCTAGTTTTGGTATGACAAAACCGACAGGATGTTGTAAACATCCTCCAAAAGGTTTCCTTTTCAGGAAAGCGATTTTCCTGTAAAACTGTCATATTTCATAAATGAAACACGTAGCTTTAGCAAGCATTATCCAAATGGATTTACCATGGCAACAGGTAAAAGGTTGAATCGTAATCAACACAATGTTGATAACGATACCTTTCCGCTACAAGCCCAGCTTAGTACGTTGGTATGTTGCCTTCCATGTATGTCTTCCTTGAAGACTTATATTGTACCAATAGGCACAATGCCTTGCAGTATATCAACTAGTATCCAAACATAGTTGATATACATGGAATTCATTTCGGATGTCATGGCACTTTGCCATAATCGGGAATCGATATCTTGTATCACTTCCTCATACGTAGTCAGTTGGTATACCTCAATAAGATTGACATCTTTATGAGGTGAGATCAGAAACCCATACCTCAGGTTATTTTCTGACTCTCTCCGACATACGCGGTTCTTGTGTATTCGAAGATTACTGGTATAGTTTCATCCTTGATGAACTATTTATGTTCCATTAAGAAATCAGCGCCTTGAATAGTATTACTACGATTTTCATCGAGTTTTACTATCCTCCCACTTACCACTGCATATCGGTATTCCTCTTAGGAAAACCGCATGGTGAGCAACAATTAAATTGTTCTCTTGTGAGTTGTATAAGTACTATACTTTGGTATCCCTAGGATAACCTACAATTAGGCACTTATCCAATTTGGGTTTTAGTTTGGTATCATCCAAACATATGCCTAGCATTCCCAAATTTTCAAGAATGAGAAACCCGGTTTCTTTCCTGTTCATATCTAATATAAAATCTGTCAAACAGATTTTAAGGAACCTTCTTCTAAATAAGTTCTGTACTGTTTATGCGTATCCGTTGAAGGAAATGGTAGCTCAGAGCGACTCATGATTAACCTTATCACGTCCAACAAAATTCGATTACTCTGTTCGGACACACCGTCAAAATGACGTGTTCCGGGAGGAGTCCTCATTGAAAGAATACTATACTCTTTCAAGTATATTAGAAACTTATTGCTTAAGTATTTTCCATTACGGACTTACCGTGATGGTTTAATACTTTAGTTGATCTGTTTGTCTATTTCTTGTCGAAACTGTAAAAGTTTCCGATTTGTGTTTCAAAAGAAACACATAACCACAACGCGATGCCACATCCGTAAAGGTCATGAAATATTCATATCCACCTCTAGCCTAGCTAGACATGGGCCCACTTGCTTCACTATGAACTAGGGCAAATCAGATCGGTGGCACTTGCACTTTTACCAAGTAAATAATGTTTTAGGCGCTTTGCCCAATAAACTAGATTCGTAGACTTTATTTGAATAAGATCAAATCAGTCTTAGTATCCACTCTTCAAAAGTGTGGATATACGATTCTTGTTTTATTGTGTCCCAGACAACAATGCCACAAATTAGTTTCTTCTGATCAAATCAGTTTGAGCTATTTGTTTGTCATGTTATAAATTTGAGATTTATTTATATTCAAAATATAAATTCTGTTATTCACATCTAATGTGTTTATCTCAATATCATCTTTATATAATGAAACACTTTAGTGTTCTAGAATATAAAGGTTCACCTGCAGCGGGTTAAACACTGATATATAGATAATATATCTAGTCAAACTAGTTACATTATAACAGTTTCCTAATTTAAGTACATACCCGAAGGTAGTTCCTAAACTTAGGTATCTACGGTTAAAACAGCGACTTTCATCCCGTTTCCAATTCACAGATAAATCTCTATTGAAGTCAGTATCCTGCTCATAGCAGATTCTGAACATCAATTCATATTTATGTACCACACTAAGTATTTAAATCCAGTTTTAATACTAGTAATGAACATAGTTATGACAAACATATTTGAAGTCAGAGCCTAGCTCGTCTTCAATTCCTTCATGTCTACTTTGTCCAAACGGCAGTCACACTTCCGCGATCCCGTTTGCCACAATTTAGGCAGACATTTTGGGATATGTCCTTTATCTTTCTAAAAGATTATAATGATTTTGCCTTTGCCCTTTCAACACTCCAGAAGCCTTTCGCCTAGCCTAGGCCTTCTAGAAGATCGAAGTAAGGTGCGCCTTGCGCTACTTGCCTTATTGCAAACTTTAACTTTATCTCCTTGAGAATAGTCATTAACTCTCCAAGAGTTAAGTATTGCAATTTAGTACTTCAAAGATCTAGGAATAGATCTATGAAATAGATCCTTCAATTTCAATTTTCATACTTTAAGGATCTAATCCTTAGTTCTGATTAAGAAATTAATGAGTCTACTGCGACAAGCTAAATGGATTAAGCACTAAAGTTATCATCACATAAATCTTCCAAAGATTATGCTCTACTATTTGCTTAACTCCGGTCTTAGGCCTAATATTTTATTTTATCAAATAAAGTAACTTATTATTTTCCAGGACCATCTGAAATATTATTCCCAATGTGAAAATTAAACCATTTAAATACATTTTCCCTAGGATTATGTTTTAAATGTAAATCTTTCAATTTTATCTTGATTTTAATAGTCCAACTATTTAATCAACGATTTTTAGGTACTTTTAAATATAATGATTATTATAGTCCAACTATAGTAATCAACTATACTTTTAATTTTTTTGAATACAGTCCAACTGTTAATTAAAACAACGATTTAATTATTAGTCCAACTAACATTTAATTTATTTGACGAATGATATTTGATTTGAGCGCGTATGGCAAGTAATTAAACGAATATTGAAAATTCAATTCTTGCCTCCCACTATTTTTCGGCGAGCCTCTAACCCTCTGTCGAGTACTCGGGAAACCGTGTTTTCTAGTGGGCTAGGATCCCGTTAAATATCACATAATCTTGACTTTGGCCAACAAATTGTATGATAATTAACTAGGTAGATATCTAAGATCAATTGGATCCAATCCAATTCCTAGATCCAGTAGGGGGACATCCAAGTCCGAAACATATATCTTATATATGCCAATATATCCAATATATTACCTAACCTTTTTCCTCTGAACCAACTAAGCCTTGGCTTTGGCACAACAAAATTAGTGATCCCAGTTAAGTGTGACCCATTGACCATGGAAAGCTTCGTAATCAATGTCGATGGAAAAAAGTGGTCTTGACTTTGGCCAACAAACCACAACTTGGACAAGACACCAATATGGAACAAAGCTCTCGTGATTCAAACACATCTTCGATGGACAAAGGCCTTGACTTTGGCCAACAAGCCAATGCCAGTCTCAGATCTTGAGTAAGAATCACTTAATGGAAGGAAAAACGCTTAATATGATGTGAGGGTTTTTCGAGTGCAAATTGGCAACCAATTTATTATCTTTGTTAAGGTCTCATTATCATACACCCTTAAACATGCATTCTAAACACATAATAAAGCGCATATGAATAAAATAATAATGATATGCGGATGGATACTTTACACAATGATCCTAGATCAAATCTCTCTCTTTCTCTCTCCCACTAGCACAAGTATTTGCTTCTACCCGTTACACTACACTTCTAAAGAAACCTCATTTACATTGAGGGGAATAGGTGAGAAGAGAATACAAAGAATAATGAGGTAATAAGGCTGGACACGGAGGTCCAATTAATAAATTCCAAATTTATTACAACAATTTCTAAAATTGCCCCACCCATCTTATATCCATCTGATATACATTATTCATGCATCGCAACCATGTATTCACACAAGCATGTTATCAATCAATCTAATCAAATTAATTAATCTGATAATTAGTGACCATCCAATGTTCAAACAACGATTTGATTTTGCGCGAGTCAAACTCGTTTTGCGAATAAGTACTCAAAGTATGAATTCTTGAATTAAATTAAACTACAAAATTAAATCCAATTCAATTTGTATTTAATACTAATTCACTATTTAATTTCAAATTAAATATTACGCTTTATTAACGAACATTTACTACTTAAATTCCAAATTTAATCGTTACGGGTCTCAAAGCCCGATTAACGTCCAACGTCAATTTAATTAAAGTCCAATGGGCTTTTAATTAATTTCTTCAAGGCGTGGACTTTTGGTCAACTCAGGTCAAACCCAATAACCAAAGCCCAATCCGGAATTACCCCATAAGCCTAGAAATCAATTTAGGCCCATTAGGCCCAATTAAACTTTAAAGGTCCATTAGTCATATTTGGGCTTTATGGAAGCGGTTTTGGGCCCAATTGGATCCAACCAATTTAGCCTAAACCCAACTTAGTACAACCAAGCCCAATAACAACTTTAAAAGCCCAATTTCTAAAATAGGCCCAACATAATTAAATTACAAAAACCCAATTTCACAATTTAATTACATAAAGTGTATAACACAATTAATTACCCAAATCAATATTTCCAAAACACCAAATTAGCCTAATTAATCATACTTATCAATATTAAATCATGTCCAACACAATTTAACAAAAATCAAACCCAAACATGCTCATTTAAGTCTCGGCAATATAGGGATTTTAATGTCAAATTCAAATTCAATCCAATTAAATCAAATTCAACATTCCCAATTGATTTCCAACACATCCAATGATCAAAAAATCATAAATTCCAAGACATTAGGGCTAGGTATCCATTCAGCCAAGCTAAGAATATTGGGGAAATTTGTTCCAAACACAATTTCTTGAAATTTATCAAATCAAACTTCAATTAAAACACATTTAAGCATATTCAAACATCCAATTTAATCAAATTATGCTCAAAAACATTTTACCCAAATTTTAACCCTAAATCAAATTTCATGCTTTTAATCGCTCTGATACCATTGTTGGAGTTTCTACGGCCCCGAGGATCGATTATCAAGCAAGAAATATGTGCGAATACAAACGACGAAGTTCCGGAATACTTACATCGATCGGTTGAGCGACGCGGGAGGCAACAAAAAATCCATTTTCTGCTCACTGGTGGTCACGGCAGTGGGCTGTGACAGTCCTCCAATTTTCGACTTTGTGGATCAACCTTCAAGCTCCAAGCTTTGTGATTTGATTCCATGCTCATGGGTGGACTTACCTATCACATTCGCATGACTTCGTAGTGTGCTAGCACTCAAGAAATTTGCCACAAAAATCAAACACTTTGCTTCTCTTTTCCTCTTTGGCTCTCGGTGAACTGCAGAAACCAGAGGAGAAAATAGCCCACTTTGGGCGTGAGAGATGAGAGGAGTTTTGGCTCCAAAAAACATGAACCAAGGAGAGAGAGAGAGTTAATCAAATGTTTTTAAGGTTTTTGTATATCTAATACACAAAACCAAAAATGTCAAATACCAATTAAAAATTGTAAATGTCTTTCAAACAACTCCATCAACTCACATCACTCATGAATAGTGACTTGCGTCAATCACTCAAAGTGAAAGACATCTTTCACTTGATTGACGAATGATGTGACGCTAGATGCGACTAGCGATTTGACGCTTGATTTGACTTGCGTACCGCACTCGAATTCGAAATGCGAATGCGCTCGCAAACAATCCCGGGCTCGGGTTCGCTAATTCCAAATTAACGAATTTTCCGTTGCTTCGTAATTAAATGATCATGCCTAGCGAAATCACTATTCATATCGCTAACGAATTAATTCTAAATTAACTCGTTTGCCCGAATTAAAATCTAATTTTAATTCCGCGTCGAAATCACATTTCGTTTAATATATAGAATATATTAATTTATCGATTAATTCCAAATTAATCGTTATCTCTCTTCAAATGATATTTTATCCCAGATAAAATATCTCCGCAATTAATCCCAGATTAATTTTCTCTCTCATCTAATTAATCACAGATTAATAAAAGTGCGAGTCATACGTCATCGGTGAATCTTCGGGAAGTGACCCATGAGATCCTCGGATATGTTGGCAGTAAATACGGTCATCGGACTATCCGAACACGTAAATACCTAGTAATACGTTTGTACCGATTTACAAGACAAGGTTGGCTTCTAGCAAAGCTCCATGCCTACCCAATTCTCCAGAAATATCATTATAGGAATATAAGATCTATATCAGGCGTAGTATACGTAGTATTGCGTATTTCGATCCAGGTATCGGATGATCACATGCAAGGCCTGGCGCTGGTACAGTGCCTGCCCCGTACGAAGCATATATCGGATTACGAGCAACTAGTCTCTTTATTATCGGATAACGATAATCATTACCAAGTCATATTATCCCGATGGTTGCAACCTTTTAGAGAATCAGTTATGTATCACTACGCGATCATCATCTCCATATGACTGGAGTGACACTTTCGTCTTGACATCACACCCAACACACAACGATTCTCAATATACCCAGCAGAGGCGTACACAGAACCGGTTAAAGCCTTGGATGACTAAAACCAAAGTATATTGATTGTCGCAAGTATTAACGGCGCAAGTCTCAGGTTAAGACCAAATACACCTACCCTGATTTCGGACTTCCATAAACACATAGTCATACTACCAATGGAATTCTGAGGGGGTCTATCCAGAGCGAAGCTGTTTCCCGTACCAACGGTAAAACACAACCTCCTATTACACTTGCATGAGTATCCTATACCCAAATATATGAGAACTATGTCGTTTGTGCCCTCACAACGCGCACAAGTGTAATACTAGTCTTTTACGCATTTATCGATGTCCAATCTCGATAATACTCTGACTAGGGATATTTAATAATTTATCCTTCGTGGATTGATACTGTCTCATATCATTCTCAATCCAGGAACGAATCATAAGGACCTCCTATCATTTATACATCTTGGTGATCTAATCACAAATGATAAGAGTGCAATCTCCTTTGTCACATAGTTAATTTGTACAAAAACACCATGATCTGTACAAATAGTGACACTATGGGTCATAATTGTCCAACAGGAACAATTGCTGGAAATTATTTCGGAGTTGAAATAAGCGAAAATGGTGAAAAACGGCGTTACCATGTGACTTTTGAGCCAACCGAGTGATGACCCTCCAAACAGTGAATTTGTCACTGTTCAGGCAGCCCATGAACTGCCCTAATACTATTTGATCTAACCCGGGCAGTCCCCATAAGTTTTGGGTGGTCGGTTCGGTCAAAAACATATTTTACGTCATTTTGCGGAAAAATATTTTTCGTAAAAGTTTAGCGAAATTTCTACCTTATTTATGTCGTTATTTGATATCGAATAAATGTGTTTAGGTGAAATATGAATAAATTATTCATATTAGATATTGAATAATTTGTTCGGTAATTTGAAAAAGTTTTAGAATTACGATTTCGCCCGAACCGTACTTTCATCGCGCCCTTCGTCCAAAACCCCAACAGTGACTGCCATCAAAGTGTGGAGGACACCTCTTACATCCACAGTGGTATCTCAAGTTGAAGGATCACTATGCTCACTCAACCCGAGAAGAGTCTTATTGTTGTTGGTGTACCATCTATTAAGAATCTTCAGTGAGTCGTTCAGTGTTTATCCGATATAAACACCTACGTGTCATACGAGTCTCCCAAGACTCATGGTTCATTGAGAAACCATTAGAATCCAATGTTCCATTATATGACACGTACCGGTCTCAGCGTGTTTACTTAATGACCAACTAATTGTAAACCTTGACCAGAAACAGTTAAAGAATGATATTGTTATGATACTGCTCAATGTTAGTTACGACGCTTTTGCAACTGTATCATAACCAATCCCTCTATGGTCATTTATGTCTTTACCACATAATAAACAAATTTATATTATAGAAACTATTTATTTTATTCATTAATAAAATATATACAAGAGTATTTACAGGGAAATACATAAGAAATTGGCGCTCAGAGCAGCAACCCTAACAATAAGGTCAGACAAAGGTCACTAATCTTGAGGAAATGCTGAATTTGCCAAGTGTTCTTGAAAGTAACCCACTTGGGGCTCGGGCATCAGGGTTTGTTAGTGGCATAATCGAATGTTTTAACTATGATAAAATCGGTTAAGTGTTGAAGAAAGAGGTGTTGGGGCGGATGTGGAACCCTCTAGGGTCAGATCAGTGTCTCTCGTAGCGGAAATGGGTCTAACCCGTGGATATCAAACATGGGTGTAACTTTTACAATATTAATGAAATAGTATATTCCATGACGAATGTATAAGAAAAAAAAAAGGTTGAATCGGAGTCTGGAAGCTCAAGAACGAGCTAAAAAAAATTCATCTCGTGTGCACTGGGCGCGCAGTACGAGCTACAGTGCGTGTGTGCGCGTGCACAATGTGCGTGAGCACACAATTTTTTTTTTCAAAATGTTTGTTCCTTCCTTCAACTATCTGTCTAGAGAGCTGAAGAGAATATGGTTTTCTACCCTAAAATCTTTCAACTTCCCTAAACACTCTTAAACAACCAAAAGTAATTTTAACATCAAAATCAACATCAACACATATTCTAGAACAAAAATCAAGTTTTTCAAAATATCAAATATTTTTACAAAAATATAAATTTATTCCAAATACACACGTGCATAAATTTTGAATCCAAAACACAAATCAAATTACAATCCCACAATGAAGTGACTCGTGAACAATTTTACGTCACCAAAAGTGGTCAAGAAATTCTGGAATGGTAGCCTTAGCTTCAAGCTATTATCTAGAGTTCCAAACTCTAATTTTATGTCTATGTCTAACATATATATTTTGACCCAATTACAAGCAATTGTGTTTATACTTCCAAAGCATCCTAACACAATTAATTATCTTAATTTCAACATTATGTATCTAATACATAATTCAACACTATATGTCTCACTAATGAAAAATATAGTTTTTGAAGAAGATCAAACTTACCTAGCAAGGTTGATTCAAAGATCCAATCTATTTCTCCTTGTTGAAAATTTGGAGAACTTCCAAGGATTAGCAATCTTTACTCCAAGATCCAAGCTTCACCCCAAGATCCAATCTTGATTTCTCCTAGATGAAATATTGTAGAGACTTCACTAAGATTCTCTAAACATTTCTCTAACTTAAGCCAATTTCTCTAATTCTTGCTTGTATTTAGCTTTCTCAATATTTTGCTTTTTCTTAATTAAAATCTTCCCAAAGCTTTCTATTTATAGCAAAACCTAAGCAATTTTTAATTAATTAAAGTTGTAATCAACTTTTAGGTGGGCTTAATCTAATTTGTCCAAATATGTATAATTAGGTGTGACTATTGATAATTATGATTTTATAATTAAGCCCTTGTGTAATTATTGAATTAATCCAATTAGGTCAAAGTAAATAATCAATGTTATCCAATAACACTTGATTATCTTAGTTGATAATTATAATATCGAATATTATCTTTTATCAAAATTAATCGGCAACCCAAGTACTCAACGTATACACTTCATATTGAGACTCTCTAAGTTCAGACACATTCGTCATATAAGCCTAGCTAATATGTACGCAATTCAACCACCTCTGAATTCGCGAAGAACACGAATGACCAATTTGAACTATACAAGTCGATATCATCGCATATGTTTAACAATCCCTCTGTCGTAGGCTATCCGAGATGTGCTTAGGAAACATAGGATACATCGTCAAGTTTCCGAGACGCACATCTCATGTCGACGTGTCCACGATTCGTTATAACAGATACGATCCACCCAAGGTGATCGACTTTGGCCAAAGCTTTAATAATCGTGACTTTACTCACACAGATACCTAAATCTCTTATGGTACACATACGGGCCGACAGATCCTATCTTCTTTGCACTTGATTACTAAGTGCATCGTGTTGGTCTCTAAGACATACCCAAGATCATATAAAGCAATGAAATCATGTGAATACAAATAATAAAGTATGGCGGAATCATACTTAGAAAGAGCAGAAGTTAGATGCATTGAACATAAAAATTTGCCTTTGGGAAGTCCCCCAAGATTCGGCCAAGTTCCTATTTGAATGTTGAATCCAAGCTCCAAGCTTTGATCTTTGATTCCAAGCACAAGGGATTAGTTTCCCTAAAACCTTGATATGATTCCTTTGGTCTGCTAGCACTTAAGAAAAATTGCAACAATTCTTCTTTGTCCTTGTGGGAGCTCACGGCAATGAGCAAAGATGGGAGAGAGAGAGATTTTTTTATTTGTTTGATTTTGTTTTCTAAAAACATAATACTAAAAACCTACACCACTATTGGTATATGCTTATCCAAAAGCATAAATCAAAAAGGGAGGGAAAATGGCATTCAATGATTACAACAACCCCCATCATGAATAGTGACTGGTTGTCAATCACAAAAGGGTGACTTGACTTCCATCACTAAAGTGACTGGCGATGTGACTTGCGATGTGACTTGTGGGCCACACTTTAATTCAAAATGCGAGTGGGCCCGCAAACACATTTCGGTCTCGGGTTCGTTAATTCCGAATTAACGAACTTTCGTTGCGACGTAATTAAATCAAATTTAATTAAATAATTATGCCTATCAAAATTACTATTCACGTCGCTCGCGAATTAATTCTAAATCAATTCGTTAGCCCGAATTAAAATCCAATTTTAATTCCGCGTCGAAATCTAATTTCGTTTAATATATCGAATATATCATTTTATCGATTAATTCCAAATTAATCGTTCTCTCTCTTCAAATAGCATTTTATCCTAGATAAAATCTCTCCGCAATTAATCCTAGATTAATTATGTTTGAATCATACGTCATCGGTGAATCTTCAGGAAGTGACCCATGAGATCCCTGGATATGTTGGCAGTAAATCCGGTCATCGGACTATCCGAACACGTACGTACCTCCTACTACGTTTTACCGATTTATGAGACATGATTGGATTCTGGCAAAGCACCGTGCCTACCTAATTCTCCAGAAATATTCTTAAAGGAATATATAATCTATGTCAGGCGTAGTATACGTAGTATTGCGTATTGCGATCCAGTATCGGATGTCATATGCAAGGCCTGAGGCTGTAATAGTGTCTGCCCCGTACAAAGCATATATCAGATTACAAGCAACTAGTCTCTTTAATCGAATAATCATGACCATGTCATATTATCGCGATGGTTGCAACCAATTAGAGTACTAGTTTTGTATCCCTGCGTGATCATCATCTCCATATGACTGAAGTGATACTTCCATCTTGACATCACACCCAATATACTACGATTCTCAATAAACCCAGAAGAGGCGTACAAAGAACCTGTTAAAGTCCTGGATGACCAAAACCAAAGCGTATTGATTGTCGCAAGTACTAGCGATGCAAGTCTCAAGTTAAGACCAAATACACCTACCCTGATGCGGATTCCCATAGACACAAAGTCATACTACTAATGGGATTCCGCGGGGTCTATCCAGAGCGAAGCTGTTTCCGTACCATCGGTAAACACAACCTCTTATCACACTTGCATGAATATCCAATACTTAAATATATGAGAACTATGTCATTACGCTTCCATAACACGCTCAAGTGCAATATTAGTTTATTCCGCATTATCGATGTCCAGTCTCGATAATACTACGACTAGGGATATTTAATGATTAAACCTTTATGGATTGATACTGTCTCATATCCTATAATCTGGAACTAATAATAAGGACTTTTATCATTTATATATTTAAGTAATCAAATTACAAAATGATAAAATACAATTTCCATTGCTACATAGTCAATTTGTACAAAAACCACAATGTCGTTTACAAATAGTGACGGTATGGGTCATAATTGTCTAACACATTGGTCCACACCCAACGAACATCTAGAGGCCAGACCATGAAAGGTTTCTGACATACATGACATCAAAGTGTGCGGGCTCTCACACAAAATCAATGTTATCCTATAGTCAAAGGATTACATATGTTACTTGACTCGAGAAGATTCCTATTGACGATGGTGTGTACTTCCAACTATTAGGAATCACCTGTGAGTCATTCAGTATTCAGTCTAACCAAAATTCACACGTCTATATGAGTTTCCAAAACTCATGGTACATCGGGTTAAACCATCGAAACTTCAATTCCAATATACGACATGTGCTAGTCTTCTAGGTTATAGGAATTCGACAGTATTCCAAAACCAACGACTAGGAATATATATATACACTTAAAGAAAAATTTACAATAGTAATACTTATCCCAATATCGGACCATCTAGTGTCCAGTATTACTACAAGACTATTCTAAGTTCGATGTCATTCTTTGCATATCTATACATCAATCTAATAAGCATAATGACAATACCATTAATAAGGTATGAAATGTAAATGTAGTTATTTATTAATAAATAATAAAATATACAATACATCATTCGGATTGGCGCTCCAAGCACCAAGTCCAACAAGAGGTCAGGCCTCAAGATTTAGTCAGATGTGTGTTAAACATAAAGAGAAGTATAAGTGCAAAAAAAAAATTATAAAAAATTCACAAATGTCTGATATAAATGGCCTCATCAGGATCACCCATACCAAATATACATCAAAGAAGAAAAATAGAGTTATTCAACAGTGGCAGGAGCATCAGGCTCGGTAGCAAGAGCATCATGCTCGACAGTAAGAGCATCAAGCTTGGCAGAAGGAGTATTAGAGATGGCGGTAGGGGCAAGTATATGAAATTTAGCAATAGTAGAGGAAAGGTCGATGACTTCTTCAGGCAGTGCAGTGGAGGTTGAAGGGCTCGGATTCGTTCATGTTGGAAACAGCGTGGAAATCAGGTTGGTATCTTGTAATTCCTCCGGGTCTTCAAAGAAGTCACTATAGGCCTCTTCTAAAGAAATTTCCTCTTGCACACCTTCAGGACTTTGCCGACCGTATCTAGATCAATATCGTACTGAAGCGCCCCGAATGCCTTGACATAATCATCTAACCCTTGTATCTTGGCTTCTCGTCGGGCGGCCTTAAAACGACCAAACTGCTTGGCCTCCAGCTTCCTCAAGTCTTCAAAAGATTTCTTGAGCTGCTCTATTTTCTCACCGAGTTTTGTCTCAGAGGAGGAGAACTGCCACTTCAAAGATCTGTTCTCGTCACTTTGTCGGGCCGACTCGGCCCTTACATAATCCTTTTTTTTTTGTAATCCCTGAGGACCTTCGGAGGGCAACTACCTCAGATTTAGCATCGACCTCGGACTGTTTGAGGCCGTAATTTTCTGATTTCAGTTCTTAAACCTTGGTGTTGGCCGCTTCTAGCTGTTTGGATAGTTCATGCTCCCGCTCGATCAGGCGACTTTGAAGCCATTATGTCTGACCCCTCTCAGAGAGAGTTTGATTGTCAAGTCCTTGTTTATGGCCATGATGTAGGCCATCTGCATACGAAGAAATGGATTAGAACAATAGAATAAATAAACAAGTTATAGGGGAAAAGCTCAGTTACCCGCGCATAGAACTTGCAGGACTTGTTGATGATGTCCTCGGTAGAAAGATCTTCGCTCTTTCCAAGCCAACCACTTTGGTCATGTAATTGATGGCCGGTATAAGGTGGCCCACTTCATCTCTTACCTTCTCCGGAAAATCTTCAGCCCCGAGCGGCGGGATACCTTCATTAGCTTCTAGGGGATGGCCAGACCCTTGCTCTTCTGACCTAACATTTTCCTCTTAAGGGGTCTCTTGATTGGCGCCTCAGTATCTTCACTCTGGACTTGATGAGAATGCCTTTTCGGTAGCCGAGGGGGAGTTGGTACGGGTCGAGTTTCTTGAGGTGCGTCAACAATTGGGGTTGATTGGGAAGCACTTGGTGGCATAGTTGAAGAGGTTGGTATTTGGGTTACTGGAGGAGCACCTGAAAGATCGACAGATGAGGTGGATGAGGTCGCACTATTTCACTTAGCCTTAGGAGAAACCAGAGTGGTAATTCGGGGCCGAGTCTCTCTAGATCTTCCCCGGGAGGCTTTGGCCAACTCCTTGATTATTTGAGCGGGGTCCATATGATCGGATGTTCCTGCAGACATAAGGAAATAGTTAAAGTAATAAGAGGGAAAGAACGAAGCTAAGCAACAAAAAGAAAAGAAACCAGGCAAATAACAACAAGTATGGGGTCGATTAAAGCCTGTCAGCCTGCTTACACTTGGGCGGGGGAGTACTCGAGATGAGGTCGAGTCGGCTAGAGCCGAAAAATTGACAATGTCGCGGTAATGACCTCCGTACTCATATGCCATTTTTACCCTAGCCTGGGTCATGTGATGGACTTTTAGGATGTCCCCTCAACCGGCTATAATTTACACGGGTGATTAGTGTTGGGGTTATTCGGGTCGGGCGCAGCGGAAGCGCGGGTTTGGGGCGCAAAACGTATTTCAAAACTTTTTCAAAATACCGAGTAAATTATTCAATATCTAATATGAATAATCTATTCGTGTTCCACCCATAAACTAAAACATTACTCACAGGTATGATCCGATCAAATGGAGTAATAATCCGACCACAAAAGTGCCGACCACATTATGTCCGACCAGACGAGGACCGACCACAAAAGTGCCGACCACATTATGTCCGACCAGACCACAAAAATGCCGACCACATTATGTCCGACCAGCCGAGGACCGACCAGCCGACCAGCCGAGGACCGACCAGCCGAGGACCGACCAGCCGAGGACCGACCATCCGAGGACCGACCAGCCGAGGACCGACCACATTCAAACAGACGAATATTTTTCATGCATCATATACAAATCCAAATACTCAACATAAATGAAAAGCCAAAAGTTGGTACAAGGTCAAAAACTTGAAACCAATACTTAAATCATGTTTCTAAAACACCATTCTTCCATCCAATCAAAGTCTCAACACAATGAAACAACTCAAGATCAAATCTAGGTCATCTAAGAGTGGGTCAACAACTCTAGATTAGCAACTTGGTTTCCAAAACCATAAAAGAAAGTTTATTACTACAATAGTTATACACTTCCTTCATTACACATGCTTCACACTTCATCAAAACTTCCATCAACAAAAACAACAAGGAATAAAGAAAGAAACATCCTAAGAATGTCATATATTAAAGCCTAGAGCCTAAGGAACAAATTCCTTACTAATAGCAAGTTCAAGAAACTTACTAAAAATCCAAGCTTTTTGATTTTTGTCTTTCTTTTCTCAAGCTTCCTTTTGTCTTTCTTCAATGGAGTTTTTATGTTTTTTGTAAAGTGTATTAGGTTAATGAAATGAAAAGCAAATGAAAACAATATATACTTGTGAAAGAAAATGCCTTGGCCGAAATTCACAAACATATATCAATAATTTTCATTTCAATTTCATTTCAAAATTATGTTAACAACTTGCATAAATATCTAATAACACTTTAAAGATATTTATATAAGTCAACAAAAGCAACTAATACCATTTACTTAATATATCCTAATGTAAGATATTTATATTTTAATTAATTTAATCATTTAGAAATTAAACAATCAATTAATTAATCAAATACAAATATATTAAATATATGCATAATATTTACATTAAATATTAAAAACATATATTCATTTAGGATATAAGTCAAATAACTCATTTTGACTATTAATTAATGTGTATTTAAATTAATCAAGTATTAAATGTAAATACACAATAATTAAGTAAATGACTATCTAGTCCTTTAGCATGTATCTTGCGTTTAACCTTTAAACGACTTTATAAATAATCAATATTATTTATTAATGTTGCTCTAGTTCTCTACGAGTATGTTTCATTATTGAGACTCTCTAGATTCAGATATATCCGTCACGAAATCAAATTTCGTGTCCATAATCTATCCACCCGTAGATTATGACGATCACGGATAATCTCGCTGAACCATACAGGTCGAGGTCATGGCAAATGTATAATTCCTCCGTCACAGGTATCCGGATAAATCCCAGAGATATAGATGTAAACGTCAAATCTCTATCGGGATTATCCAGTCGACTATTCTATTAGCAATCACAAAAAGACTGTTTAGAACTAGCTTCTAAACTTTACCACGGGCCCATGGTTTTATCTGATTGCTAATCATATGGACTACCTATGCTCTGATACACAGAACTGACGGATCCTATCTTGATACACATAGGACACCCTGAGGATCTGTCTACACCCAACGAACAGGCGGAGGTCTGATCTAAATAGATCGGTGACGTGACTGCCGTCTAAGTGTAGAAGATGTCTCATGTGCCCACAATGGCATCTCAAGTCTAAGAATCACAAGTGCTACTCAACCCAAGAAGATTCTTATTGACGCTGGTGTACCATCCATTAAGAATCTTCGGTGAGTCGTTCAGTGTTTATCCGCTATAAACACCTACACGTCTATACTAGTCTCCAAGACTAATGGTTCATTGAGAAACCATTGGAATCATATATATATTCCAGTATACGACATGTACCGGTCTCAACGGGTTTACTATACTGACCAAGTAGTGTAAACCTTGACCAGGAACAGTCTGAGAATGACAACGTCATGATACTTCTCAATGTTCGTTGCGACGCTTTTGCAACTGTATCATGACTAATCATTCTTGGGTCATTACGCCTTTACCATATAGAAATATAGATTATATTATAGAAACTGCATATATTATTCATAACAATAATGTTTTACAGAAGTATTTAACAGAAATACAACCGGGAATTAGCGCTCTGAGCACCAACCCCTACAATTAGAAGTTTGTGCAAGTCAGTCCTAGATAAAAGATAAGGTCGGGTTTTTTTACCTCCCACTCGGAATACATTTGGGACTACAAAGCTTTTGTCGTCTTCCCATCAAGACATCCCCCAACGGCCCTCGGACCAGAACCACTTTTCCTTGAAGTTCTTGTTAGTGGATGAGAGATGGGTGATGAGTTGTTGGACACTGGCATGAGACGAGAGGTAATACCAACCCTTGTATTCTTTCGTGTTAGCATTCATATATGTAATGTGCAACAGTGACAATCCTATCAAAGTTATGCAATGCATTTTCACTTACCTGGCTCACCAGCTGCCACTTGACTTACCATGTGTTGAGTTGAGTTGATTTGGATGGTGAGGTGCTGCGACCCCTGGTTCATTCCCGAACCGTGATGTGATGTGGTCCATTCCCAAACCGTTGCTGTGAGGTGGTCCATTCCCGAGCCGTTACTGTAAGGTGGTCCATTCTCGAACCGTTACTGTGAGTTGGTCCATTCTCGAACCGTTACTGTGAGTTGGTCCATTCCCGAACCGTTACTGTAATGTGGTCCATTCCCGAACCGTTACTGTAAGGTGTCCATTCTTGAACTGTTACTGTACGGTGGTCCATTCCCAAACCGTTACTGTAAGGTGGTCCATTCCCGAACTGTTACTGTAAGGTGGTCCATTCCCGAACCGTTACTGTGAGGTGTCCATTCTCAAACTGTTGCTGTGAGGTGGTCCATTCCCGAACCGTGCTTCCATTCTTGGAGTGCCATTCTCGGTCTGTTCATTCTTGAACTGTGTTCCATTCTTGGATTGCCATTCTCGGCTTGTTCATTCTTGAACTGTCCATTCCCGGACTATATCTCCATTCTCGGAGTGTCATTTCCGACTTGTTCATTCTTGAACTCTGCTCCATTCTTGGATTGCCATTCTCGGCTTGTTCATTCTTGAACTGCATTTCCATTCTTGGATTGCCATTCTCGGCTTGTTCATTCTTGAACTGTCCATTCCCGGACTATATCTTCATTCTCGGAGTGTCATTTCCGACTTGTTCACTCTTGAACTCTGCTCCATTCTTGGATTGCCATTCTCGGCTTGTTCATTCTTGAACTGCATTTCCATTCTTGGATTGCCATTCTCGGCTTGTTCATTCTTGAACTGTCCATTCCCGGACTATATCTCCATTCTCGGAGTTCCATTTTCGGCAGAACTGATCTGTTGTGATGTGGGCCTCGCCCCCAGAATGCCATACTCGGCAGAAACTGATCCGATGTAATGTGGGCCTCGCCCCCCATAATGCCATACCCGGTAATGCTGATACTGAAGTGATGTGGGCCTCGCCCCCAGAATGCCATACCCGGCAAGACTGATACTGATGCTAATACGGGCCTCGCCCCAAACTGATGCTGTTGTGGGCCTTGCCCTAAACTGATGCTGATGTGGGCCTCGGCCCTAACTGCTACTGATTATGGGCTTCGTCCCTAGACTGATACTAATGTGGGCCTCGACCCTCGGGATTCATCCCAAACTGATACTGATGATATGGGCCTTGTTGGATAATATGACCCATATCGTCACTATTTGTACAGATCACGGTGTTGTTGTACAAATTAACTATGTGACAAGGAAATTGCACTCTCATCATTTGTGATTAGATCACCATAGATGTATAAATGAAGAAAGGTCCATATGATTAGTTCCTGGACTGAGAATGATATGAGACAGTATCAGTCCCCGAAGGATTATGTTGATTTCTAATATATGTCCCAAGATCAACAAATCAAGCAAGAAAACGCATGAATACACAACATAAGAGGTGCAGAATATACTCACAATGGTCGGTTTTGATGCGAAGAAGAACACAAGCCATTTTCGTCCTCCATTGAGTTCGGCAGTAGCTCTCCTTGACAGTGGGCTGCTCGGTTTTGAGCGTTTTGAACTCCACCATTTTCGGCCATTGATGACCTCCATTGAAGCTCCAAGCTTCAAGCTTTTCCATGCTCACAAACTCACTTCCCTATCACCTTAGGATAACTCCAAGAGTGTGCTAGCACATAGATCTTGCAACAAGATCTTTGCTTCTCCATGTTTGATCGGCAGAAAACCAGAAAAAAAAGGATGAAGAACGGTCCAAGACCGAGAGAGAAGAGGGAAGGTTTTTGGCTCCATTTTGCCTAAAACCGTAAATGGGAGAGAGAGAATCAATTAGAAAATAAAAAATGTAAAAGGTTTATATAATTTCCAAAATATTTAATAAACCATTTACTTTTTCTATTTCAAAAAGCAAAAGCTTTCAATCAACTTTTACTTTTACTTTAAGTCACATTACATCACTTTAATAAAGTGACATGTTGTCAAGTCACATCACTCAAAGTGACAATTGATTTGACGCATGATGTGACAAATAATTTGACGCTTGATGTGACTTGCGTGCCGCGCTCGAATTCGAAATGCGAATGAGCTCGCAATCACTCTCGGGCTCGGGTTCGCTAATTCCAAATTAACGAATTTTCCGTCGCGTCGTAATTAAATGATTACGCCTAGCGAAATCATTATTCACGTCGCTAACGAATTAATTCTAAATTAATTCGTTCGCCCGAATTAAAATCTAATTTCAATTCCGCGTCGAAATCTAATTTCGTTATAATATATCGAATATATTAATTTATCGATTAATTCCAAATTAATCGTTCTCTCTCTTTAACGATATTTTATCCGAGATAAAATATCTCCGTAATTAATCCCAGATTAATTTTCTCTCTCATCGAATTAATCCCAGATTAATTAAAGTGCGAGTCATACGTCATCGGTGAATCTTCAGGAAGCGACCCATGAGATCTCCGGATATGTTGGCAGTAAATACGGTTGTCGGACTATCCGAACACGTAAGTACCTCGTACTACGTTTATACCGATTTACAGGACAAGGTTGGCTTCTAGCAAAGCGCCATGCCTACCCAATTCTCCAGAAATATTCTTAAAGGAATATATAGATCTGTATCAAGCGTAGTATACCGTAGTATTGTGTATATCAGCCCAGTATCGGATAGTCACGTGCTAGGGCTGGGGCTGGATAAATGTCTGCCCCGTCCGAAGCACATGTCGGATGTCTGGTAACTAGTCTCTATAATCGGATATACATGACCTTGTCATAATATCTCGATGGCCGGCCAGCACTTAAGAGCACTAATACCATATCCTGCGTGACATCATCTCCACTATAACTGAAGTGATACTTCCGTCTCGACATCACACCCAATACACTACGACTCTCTGATAAACCCAGAAGCGGTGTACGCAGAGCCGGTTAAAGCCCTGTACCACCAAGACCAAAGTCTACCGATTATCGCAAGTATTAGCGATGCAAGTCTCAAGTTAAGACTATACACACCTACCTTGATTTCGGCCTCCCATAGACACATAGTCATAATACCAATGGGATTCCGAGGGGTCTATCCAGAGCGAAGCTGTTTCCTGTACCATCGGTGAAACACGACCTCCTATCGCACTTGCATAAATATCCAATACTTATATATATGAGAACTATGTCGTTGTGTCCTCACAACGCGCACAAGTGCAATACTAGCCTATTCCGCATTATCGATGTCCTGTCTCGATAATACTCCGGCTAGGGATATTTAATGATTAATCCTTCGTGGACTGATACTGTCTCATATCATCTCAATCCAGGAACTAATCATATGGACCTCTCTTCATTTATACATATATGGTGATCTAATCACAAATGATGAGAGTGCAATTTCCTTGTCACATAGTTAATTTGTACAACAACACCGTGATCTGTACAAATAGTGACGCTATGGGTCATATTATCCAACAGATTAATCATTAAATATCCCTAGCCGGAGTATTATCGAGACAGGACATCGATAATGCGGAATAGGCTAGTATTGCACTTGTGTGCGTTGTGAGGGCACAACGGCATAGTTCTCATATATATAAGTATTGGATACTTATGCAAGTGCGATAGGAGGTCATGTTTCACCGATGGTACGGGAAACAGCTTCCCTCTGGATAGACCCCTCGGAATCCCATTGGTATTATGACTATGTGTCTATGGGAGGCCGAAATCAAGGTAGGTGTGTATAGTCTTAACCTGAGACTTGCATCGCTAATACTTGCGATAATCGGTAGACTTTGGTCTTGGTGGTACAGGGCTTTAACCGGTTCTGCGTACACCACTTCTGGGTTTATCAGAGAGTCGTAGTGTATTGGGTGTGATGTCAAGACGGAAGTATCACTCCAGTCATATTGGAGATGATGTCACACAGGATACGGTACTAGTGCTCTTGAGTGTTGCGCAACCATCGGGATATTATGACTAGGTCATGCATATCCGATTATAGAGACTAGTTACCAGACATCCGACATGTGCTTCGGACGGGGCAGACACTTATCCAGCCCCAGCCCTAGCACGTGACTATCCGATACTGGGCCGATATACACAATACTATGGTATACTACGCTTGATAGAGATCTATATATTCCTGTAAGAATATTTCTGGAGAATTGGGTAGGCATGGCGCTTTGCTAGAAGCCAACCTTGTCTTGTAAATCGGTATAAACGTAGTACGAGGTGCTTACGTGTTCGGATAATCCGACGACCGTATTTACTGCCAACATATCCGGAAATCTCATGGGTCGCTTCCTGAAGATTCACCGATGATGTATAACTCGCACTTTAATTAATCTAGGATTAATTAGAAGAGAGAGAAAATTAATCTGGGATTAATTGCGGAGATATTTTATCTGGGATAAAATATTAATTAAAGAGAGAGAACGATTAATTTGGAATTAATCGATAAAATAATATGTTCGATATATTATAAGAAATTGGATTTCGACGCGGAATTAAAATTAGATTTTAATTCGGGCGAACGAATTAATTAAGAATTAATTCGTTAGCGACGTAAATAGTGATTTCGCTAGGCGTAATCATTTAATTACGACGCGACGGAAAATTCGTTAATTTGGAATTAGCGAACCCGAGCCCGGGATTATTTGCGAGCGCATTCGCATTTCGAATTCGAGTGCGGCACGCAAGTCAAATCGTGCGTCATATCGCTAGTCGCATCAATCGTCAAATCAAATGTCACTTTGAGTGATGTGACATGTTCTCACTTGATTTGAGTGATTGATGTAGAAGTTGAAAAAGCAACTTTTGCTTTTTGCTTTTTGATTTTAGCATTTAAGGAAAAGTAAAAAGAAATGGTAAATGGTTTTATTAATTTTAGAAATTATAAAAACCTATTACATTTTATTTTACTTTTACTTTTCTCTCTCTCTTTTTACGCATCTCTTCCTCTCCCTCTCTTTTCTTCTCCCTCTCATTCACGGCTTAGAGCCATTTTCATCTTCTTCTCATTTTTGGTCACTGCCGAATTGAAAAAGAAGCAAGTGAGAGTGTTTTGTTGCAAAACATGAGTGCTAGCACACACATGGGTTATATTATGGTGATAGGGAAACGAATTTGTGAGCTTGGAAAGCTTGAAGCTTGGAGCTTCAATGGTGTTCATCCATGGCCGAATTTTTGAGGTTCAAAAGAGGAGCAAAACCGAGCAGTCCACTGCATGAGGAAGCCACTGCCGAGCTTGGAGGGAGGCAAAAAACGCAACTTGTTCTTCCTAGCATCAAACCCATCAATGTGAGTATGTATTCCGCCTTACTCCTTGGTTGTATTCAACTCGTTTTTATGCATGATTGATGATTCTTGGGACTTGATTGAAACTCAACAATGGTATCAGAGCTATTGGTTGCATAAAACGAATTTAGGGTTCTTGAGCAAAATTTGGGGCTTTTTGATTTAAGCATGATTTTGACAAATTGTTTGTTTAAGAATGCTTGTATATGATTAAATTAGAGTTATATGTAATCAATTTGAAGAAAAATTGATTGGATTGATTTTCCCCAATTTGCTTATTGTTGGCCAAAACTTTAATTTGGGTAAACTCAATTTGAGCATCAAATGATTAAATTGTTTAGTATAGTATGCTTGAATGAGGTTGAATTGATGTTGTGCATAATCAATTTCATGAAATTTGGTTGGATCCATTTTTCCCTAAATTTTGGGCATGACAAATTTGGGTAAACTTGATTTTGAGCATGTTTAATAATATTGGATGATTTAGAATGCTTGAATGTTGTTTAATTGATGATTGATTAGATCAATTTGATGAAAAAGTGTTTGGAACAATTTTCCCCAATTTGCTTGTGATGGCCGAAAATATGATCCCTAAAATTGTCTTGGTTTTTTGATTTTTTGTTCATTGGATGACTTGCAAATCATTTGGGGATGTTGAATTTATGTTTAATTTGGTTCAATTGGATTGAATTTGATTTGGGCATAATTTCCCTCTTTGGCCGAGACACTTGAAGCATGAAATTGGGTTTGATTTTGATTTAATTATGTTGGACATGATTAATTGATGTTAAGCATGATTAATTGGACAAATTTGATGTTTTGGAAACTTTGATTTGGGCAATTAATAATGCTATACACTTTAGGTAATTTAATTGGAAAATTTAGAATTTTTGAAATTAAATTATTGGGCTTAAAATTGGATTTGGGCTTTTAAAGTTGTTATTGGGTTTATTGGACTTTGTTGTACAAAGTTGGTTTAGGCCAAAATTGGTTGGATCCAATTAGGCCCAAAACCGCTTCCAAAAGGCCCAAATGCGACTAATGAACCTTTAACGTTTAATTGGGCCTAATGGGCCTAAATTAATTTATGGGCTTATGGGGTAACTCCCGGATTGGACTTTGGTTGCGGGTTTGACCCGAGTTGACCAAAAGTCCACGCCTCAAGAAATTAATTAAAAGCCCATTGGACTTTAATTAAATTAATATTGGATATTAATCGGGCTTTGAGACCCGTAACGATTAAATTTGGAATTTAAGTCGTAAAGGTTTATTTTATAAAGTGTAATATTTAAATTGGAATTAAATAATGAATTAGAATTAAATGCGTATTAAATTGGATTTAATTATGTAATTTAATTTAATTCGTAGAAATCGTACTTTGAGTACGTGTTCGCAATACGAGTTTTACTCGAACAAAATCAAATCTTTGTTTGAACATTGGATGATCACTAATTATCAAGATTAATTAATTTGATTAGATTGATTGATAACATGCTTGTATGAATACATGGTTGTGATGTTTGAATAATGTATATCGGATGGATATTAGCTGGGTGGGGCGATTTTGGAAATTGTAATAAATTTGATTTATTAATTGGACCTGCGAGTCCAGCCTTATCTCCTATTCTTTGGATTCTCTTCTCACCTATTCCCCTCTATGTATATGAGGTTTCTTTAGAAGTGTAGTGTAACGGGTAGAAGAAATATTTGTGCTAGCGGGAGAGAGAAAGTGAGAGATTTGATCTAGGATCAATGTAAAATATCCATCTGCATATCATTATTATTTTATCATATGCGCTTTATTATGTGTTTAGAATGCATGTTTAAGGGTGTATGATGATGAGACCTTAACAAAGATAATTAAAATTGGTTGCCAATTTGCACGCGAAAAACCCTCGTTAAATATCAAGCGTTTATTTTCCTTCCATTGAGTGATTCTTACTCAAGATCCTAGATTGGCATGGGTTGTTGGCCAAAGTCAAGCCCTTGTCCGTCAAAGATGTGTTTTAATCACGAGGCTTTGTTCCATATCGGTGTCGTGTCCAAGTTGTGGTTTGTTGGCCAAAGTCAAGACCACTTCTTGTCCATTGACATTGATTACGAAGCTTCCATGTCAATGGGTCCGCGCTTGACTGGGATCACTAGGTTTGTTGTGCCAAAGCCAAGGCCTAGTTGATTCAGAGGAAAAAGGTTAGGGTATACATTCGATGTATAGGCATATATAAGATATATGTTTGGGACTTGGATGTCCACCTACTGGATCTAGGAGTTGGATGAGATCCAATTGATCTTCGAGATCTACCTAGTTAATTATCATACAATTTGTTGGCCAAAGTCAAGATTGTGTGATATTTAACGGGATCCTAGCCCACTAGGAAACACGGTTTCCCGAGTACTCGACAGAGGGTTAGAGGCTCGACGAAAAATAGTGGGAGGCAAGAATTGAATTTGCAATACTCGTTCAATTACTCGCCATACGCGCTCATTTAAATTATTTCATCGTTATATTAAATGTTAGTTGGACTAATATTTAAATTGTTGTTTTAATAAACAGTTGGACTGTATTATACTTGATTATATATAATTGGATTATATTAATCAATATATTTGAATTAATTAATTTCAGTTTACAGTTGATTTTATAATTGAATTATAGTAATCAATGTAATTGAGGTTAATTAATTTGGATTATATTTGATTATATAGTTGGACTATTATAATCATTATAATATATATAGTACCACTAATCGTTGATTAAATAGTTGGACTATTGTAATCAAGATAAAATTGAAAAGTTGGATATTTAAAATATAATCTGGGATTAAAATATTTTAAATGATTTAATTTTCAAATTGGGAATAAATAATAGGTTACTTTATTTGATAAAATAACTTATTATACCTTACGCCCAAAATTAAGCAAAATAAGTAGAGCATAAAATCTTTGGAAGATTTATGTGATGATGACTTTAATGCTTAATTTAATATACTTGTCATAAATCTAATTTTAGATTTAAGAAGTATTAAAATTGCAATTTATAATTCTTGGAGAATTAATTGACTATTCTAGAGATAAAGTCAAAGTTTGCAATTGGGCATGTAGCACGAGGTGCACATCGTTTCGATATTCTAAGAACCCAAGGCTTGGCCTAAGGTTTCTGAAATATTGAAAGGATAATTGACATATCCCAAAGTGACTACCATTTGGATATGGCAGACACGAAGGAATTAAAGAAAGGGCGAAACTCTAACTTTAAAAATTTTGTCAAAGTTATGTTCACTACTAGTATTGAAATTGGATTTTAAATACTTAGTGTGGTACATAAAATATATGTATTGATGTTCAGAATCCTATGAGCTGCATACTGACTTCAAGCCGAGATTTCTCTGCGAATCGGAAACGGGACGAAAGTCGCTGTTTCGACCGTAGATACCTAAGTTTAGGAACTACCCTTTGGGTATGTACTTAAATTAGGAACTGTTACAATGTAACTAGTTTGACTAGAGAAACTATCTCTATATCAGTGTTTAATCCGTTACGGATAAAACCTTTATATTATAAAACACTAAGTGTTTTATTATAAAATGATACTGAGATAAATACATTAGATGTAAATAACAGAATTTATATTTTGAATATAAATAAAATCTCAAACATATAAAATGACAAATGAATAGCTCAAATTGATTTGATCAATAGAGACTTATTTGTGGCATTGTTGTCTGGGACACAATTATACAAGACTCGTATATCCACAATTTTGAAGAGTGGATACCAGGACTGATTTGACTATTCAAATAAAGTCTACGAATCTAGTTTGTTAGGTAAAGTACCTAAAACACTGTTCACTAGGTAATAGTGTAAGTGCCACCGATCTGTTAGCCCTATTCATGGTGAAGTAAGTGGGCCCATATCTAGTTAGGCTAGATGTGAACATGAATATTTCGTGACCTTAACGGATGTGGCATCACGTTATGGTTATGTGTTTCTTTTGAAGAACACAAATCAGAAACTTTTAGAGTTTCGACACGAAATAGACAAACAGATCGGCTATAGTATTATACCGTCACGGTAAGACCATAATGGAAAATACTTAAGCAATAAGTTTCTTATATACTTGAAAGAGTATAGTATTCTTTCAAATGAGGACTCCTCCCGGAACACGTCAAAGTGACGGTGTGTCCGAACGGATTAACCGAATCATGTTAGACATGATAAGGCTAATCATGAGTCGCTCTGAGCTACCATTTCCTTCAACGGATAAGTTTTAACAGTGCAATAACTTATTTAGAATAAGGTTCCATATAAATCTGTTTGACAGATGTCATATAGGATATGAACAGGAAGAAACGAGGTTTCTCATTCCTGATAATTTGGGTATGCCAGGCATAACGTTTGGATGATACCAAACTAAGGACCCAAATTGGATAAGTGCCAATATAGGTTATCCTAAGGGAAACCATAAGTATAGTACTTATAAATCTCACATGAGAACATGTGATTGTTGCTCACCATGCGGTTTTTCCTGAGAGGAATACCGATATGCAGTGGTCAGTGGGAGGATAGTGATACTCGATGAAAATCGGAGTAATACTGTTCAAGGCACAAGGTCCGTAATGGAACACAAATAGTTCATCAATGATGAATCTGTACCATTAATCTTCGAATACACAAGAACTGAGTAGATCGGATAGAGTCAGAAAATGACCTAGGGTATGGGTTTCTGATCTAACCTCATAAAGATGTCAATCTTATGAAGGTATATCCACCGACTACGTTTTGAAGAAGTGATACGAGGTATCGACTCCCTATTATGGCAAAGTGCCATGAATCCGAAATGGATTCCATATATAACAACTATTTTGGATACTAGTTGTTGTACCACAAGGCATTGCGCCTATTGGTACATTAAACGTCTTCAAGGAAGACATACATGGAAGGCAACATACCAACGTACAAAGCTGGGCTTTTCACGGAAAGGTATCGTTATCAACATTATGTTAATAACGGTTCAACCTTTTACCTGTTGCCATGTTAAATCCATTTTGAAGATGCTTGTTGATAACTGCGTATTTCATTTATGAAATATGTCAGTTATAGATCAAAATCGCTTTCCTGAAAAGGAAACCTTTTGGAGAATGTTTATAACATTCTGACGATTTTGTATAACCAACAAACGAGGTTTGCGGGTTATTCGATCCATGTTTGGATTAATGCAAGCATAAGGTTCTTGGAACTGTCGTTTTGAATAATCATAATGGTTTATGATTTGACTCAAAACGAAATAATTCTTGTGTATATAAGGAGGTTAGTGGGAGAGCGCACTGACAGTGAAATTCCCATACAGCAATTGATGAAAGCTTGGCTTTCAATAGAAATTCTCCGTAGAATTCTGGGGAGTAACAACCTTTATTCGAGGAATAAAGATCTACTGGGATAGATTTGGAGTTGTTAACACTCTCTGGAAATTGTACATTTAAAATGTACTTGTATTGGTGTCTCATACACTTCGAGCATATGGAGTCACGATCAGGTCAATCCAAGTGATAGTCACTGGATTGAACATTAAGAACATCTGTTAGTATCTGAGAGAACTAAAGATGTTGTCTTAAACTATGGAGAAGGACAACTTGAAGTGACTGGGATCACCGCTGCAAGTTTCCAAACAATTAACTACTACGGTACTATAAAGTTTGAATAACGGGACAGTAAGCTGGAAATATATTCCGAGCAAGATAACTGTTGCCGAATTAACAACAAATACGGATTATTGTTGCAGCTGAGGCAGCAATAGAAGCCATTTGGATCGAAAATAAATCTAATTAGATTAGATATAGTTCTTTTAGCAGCTGAGCTAGGCGTCAGCACAGGCTAAGGAATTAAAGGTCTCATCGACGATCCAGATATATACTTTTATATCATCTGATTCGTTCGGATCACACATCGTGGCGATGTGATGATCGTATAAATCGCGTCAGACGATTATCAAACAAATCCGCTGACGAAAACCTTTCCTCAGCAATTTGAGCGAACCGTACATAGTTCGGGTGTTAGACACTCGAGTGACTGGCTATGTGCCAAGTGGGAGATTGTTGGATAATATGACCCATATCGTCACTATTTGTACAGAACACGGTGTTGTTGTACAAATTAACTATGTGACAAGGAAATTGCACTCTCATCATTTGTGATTAGATCACCATAGATGTATAAATGAAGAGAGGTCCATATGATTACTTCCTGGACTGAGAATGATATGAGACAGTATCAGTCCCCGAAGGATTAATCATTAAATATCCCTAGCCGGAGTATTATCGAGACAGGACATCGATAATGCGGAATAGGCTAGTATTGCACTTGTGTGCGTTGTGAGGGCACAACGGCATAATTCTCATATATATAAGTATTGGATACTTATGCAAGTGCGATAATCGGTAGACTTTGGTCTTGGTGGTACAGGGCTTTAACCGGTTCTGCGTACACCACTTCTGGGTTTATCAGAGAGTCGTAGTGTATTGGGTGTGATGTCAAGACGGAAGTATCACTCCAGTCATATTGGAGATGATGTCATGTAGGATACGGTACTAGTGCAATTGAGTGTTGCGCAACCATCAGGATATTATGACTAGGTCATGCATATCCGATTATAGAGACTAGTTACCAGACATCCGACATGTGCTTCGGACGGGGCAGACACTTATCCATCCCCAGTCCTAGCACGTGACTATCCGATACTTGGGCCGATATACACAATACTATGGTATACTACGCTTGATACAGATCTATATATTCCTGTAAGAATATTTCTGGAGAATTGGGTAGGCATGGCGCTTTGCTAGAAGCCAACCTTGTCTTGTAAATCGGTATAAACGTAGTACGAGGTGCTTACGTGTTCGGATAATCCGACGACTGTATTTACTGCCAACATATCCGGAGATCTCATGGGTCGCTTCCTGAAGATTCACCGATGATGTATAACTCGCACTTTAATTAATCTAGGATTAATTAGAAGAGAGAGAAAATTAATCTGGGATTAATTGCGGAGATATTTTATCTGGGATAAAATATTAATTAAAGAGAGAGAACGATTAATTTGGAATTAATCGATAAAATAATATGTTCGATATATTATAAGAAATTGGATTTCGACGCGGAATTAAAATTAGATTTTAATTCGGGCGAACGAATTAATTAAGAATTAATTCGTTAGCGACGTAAATAGTGATTTCGCTAGGCGTAATCATTTAATTACGACGCGACGGAAAATTCGTTAATTTGGAATTAGCGAACCCGAGCCCGGGATTATTTGCGAGCGCATTCGCATTTCGAATTCGAATGCGGCACGCAAGTCAAATCGTACGTCATATCGCTAGTCGCATCAATCGTCAAATCAAATGTCACTTTGAGTGATGTGACATGTTGTCACTTGATTTGAGTGATTGATGTAGAAGTTGAAAAAGAAACTTTTGCTTTTTGCTTTTTGATTTTAGCATTTAAGGAAAAGTAAAAAGAAATGGTAAATGGTTTTATTAATTTTAGAAATTATAAAAACCTATTACATTTTATTTTACTTTTACTTTTCTCTCTCTCTTTTTACGCATCTCTTCCTCTCCCTCTCTTTTCTTCTCCCTCTCATTCACGGCTTAGAGCCATTTTCATCTTCTTCTCATTTTTGGTCACTGCCGAATTGAAAGAGAAGCAAGTGAGAGTGTTTTGTTGCAAAACAAGAGTGCTAGCACACACATGGGTTATATTATGGTGATAGGGAAACGAATTTGTGAGCTTGGAAAGCTTGAAGCTTGGAGCTTCAATGGTGTTCATCCATGGCCGAATTTTTGAGGTTCAAAGAGGAGCAAAATCGAGCAGTCCACTGCATGAGGAAGCCACTGCCGAGCTTGGAGGGAGGCAGAAAACGCAACTTGTTCTTCCTAGCATCAAACCCATCAATGTGAGTATGTATTCTGCCTTACTCATTGGTTGTATTCAACTCGTTTTTATGCATGATTGATGATTCTTGGGACTTGATTGAAACTCAACAGGCCTCGCCCATGTGATTCGTTCCTGAAGATTGCTGACATTGTACTGTTACTGCTTCTGGTTGGCTTGCATTCGGCGCTTTCTTTTTTTCTCCTTTGAAACCTGTTATTACAAAACAGAACAAACACGAAAGGATGCAAAATGCGTTGCGTGTATGCATGCATGAATGTTCCTATCCCGTCGGGTTAGGTCTTCCGCTAATTCTCTTGGTGACTGCTTAGCCTTCTCTTCCTCAGCCAAGCTATTTCTTCAATCTGTCTACGTTGATCGGCTCGGTGAACTAATTCCCTTCCAAGTCTGATATCTTCACTGGCTCTATTTCCCAATTTCTGAATGTCTATCTTATCTTTTCTGTTTGCTTATTTCGAAGGTTCCCCATGTTCATCACTGGATTCCATAGTACCAAGGTTGAATGCTTTTCTCAAATATACTCTTATTGCAGAAGAGTTTCAGCAAATGAAAGTCTATATTATTGTTGAGGAAAAGAGTTCGAAAAAGTAACAAAATCAATGTCATTTAAAAAACTGGATCAAATAGACTAGGAGGAACATCTCCATCATCCGCAGCACTGCCTTCTTCCTCGGCCTATGGTTCTTCGCTGTCATCCATGTAAGAAGCTTGGTGGTTGATGGTTTCTTTTCATGGGTTGGGTATTTTATGGGAATCTATGAGATCTTGAATTTCATGCCTAAGGCGGGTGCAGTTGTCGGTGTCATGACCATGTAGCTGGTGGAAGTGACAATAAAGATTCACATTTATGTGTGGTGGTGGGGGGTGTGGAAGTGTCTTGCCTTCTAAGGGTTTCAAGATTCCTTGTCCCTGTAACTTTTCAAACACCTTCGACAAATGTCTACCAAGGTTGGAGAATTGTCGGTTTCTGATGGCAACGACTTCGGCAGTAGCGGGCTTTGTCTCAGAAGGCCCCCCAAAAGTTCTTTTATTCTGGCCATAAAACTTTCTGTTTTCAGCCTCCTCTTCCTCAATATCCATGACAGTTTCCCTCAACTGTCGAAAATCAGAAATCATCGAAGTCATCCTCCTCAACTTACCATAAATAGAGGGCTTGGTGCCCTTGATAATCATCTTAATTTGGTCTTTCTCTGAAGGCCGAGTCTGCATTTTCAAAAGCTGGCTTCTCCAGCGATCCACATACTCTTTGAAACTTTCCTCTGGCTTCTGCTTAGTATTTTCCAAATCACGGAGTGACAAGTCAATTTCTAAGTCTGTGACATACTGCTTCAGAAAAGCATCAGCTAGTTCCCTCCAATCTTCCTTAACCTTCTTCTCAAGGCTATGATACCAAACCACATGTGCCCCCTCAAGTGACATCCCAAACATCTTTTGGACTTGGCGCTGTGATAGGCCCACTGAACTCATGACTGAGACATATTGCTGCAGATGGACTCTTGGGTCTCCATTCCCATTAAACTTGGCCATGTCGGACATTTTAAACTGAGCTGGCAGCTGTTCTCCGAAGGTCATTGCCTCATAATCTAACAACTCTTAATGTTTACCCCTCATTTTGCGGGTAACTATTTCAACCTGATCCCGGAGCTTCTGAAATTCTGTCTGAGACCCAATCACTTTGCCTGTTGCATACTCAGCTATGTCATCATCAAAAGTGGGGACATCATCCCCCGATCTGACCGGAGGCTCTTCGCGCCTTACATTCTCAGAATTTCCCCCAGCACGGGGCACAACCATATCTTTCATGGCAGTAGTCAAGGCTTGCAACTGTTCAGTAATCTTGGCGAAAACATTCTCCAACTGATCTATCCGGGATACCTCAATATCTGATTCACTCATGTCTGTTCTCAGTATTTTGGTGAGTCTTCCCTTTTTTCTAACCCAACGGGAATCTATGATGGCTTTCAGGACACAAGGGTTAACATGATATATGTATGCATGGGGTGCATGGGATGCATTATATGCATGTGATACAAGAAATATATCAACTTATTAAAATTTTCACACAAATCGGCTCATCATCATTTTAGAAGTTTTTGGGCTAACTGTCATAGGAGTGAACTCGTCCCAGATTAAATGGCCCAACGAGTTCACATCTCATGGCAAAGAGCCCAACTAAATCCAAATGATAATATTCCGAACACAATCATAAAATAGCCCATTGTTATTTAGAAACCTTTTGGCCCAATCGTCATAAGATATGTTATTGTCCCAGTTCAAATGGCCCAACAAGCCCATATCTCATGACAAAAGACCCAGATGGATTCAAATAGCAATGTTCCCAAACATAAGCATACAAGGAAGATATTATAAACATAAAATAATAACTTCTACCGTGTGGCCCACCATCATTTCAGAAGCTTTGGGCCTAATTGTCATAAGATACGAACCTGCCCCAGTTTAAATGGCCCAGCAAGTTTGCATTTTTGACAAAGAGTCCAATTCATCCAAATGATAATGGTCCTAAAGCACAAGGAAATATTTGTTATAGGCTATACAACCCGGTCTAAGCATGGGTTCGTGGGAGTATGGACAAAGGCTCTCATCGGCGAAGGATGGCCCACAACTAGGTCTCCCCAATCAAGGGTTCGAGCAACCAAGTGAGCACACCCTTTTTTATACACTAAGGTACGTGCCAATGAGCTATGGTGTGTGACAGACTGTCAAATGGATTTCCCGTTGTAGATTCCCCAGAGGGAAGGTGGAGCGAGGCTCACTTAAATACCCAAGCCTCTTAGGCTCTTATCGCTTGGTGTCAGGAATAAACAACGAGTTCTCCAAATTAGTCCATCACAATAGGCTACGAGTAGATGGCTATCTAGGTGCCTTCACAGCTTTTCCTTCTAGAAAGGTAGTGAGTGAATGAAGACACCAAACCATTACCTAGCCTCAAAATGCCTTTGATTACAACCCCCATTTCACACATTTGTAGACACGGTTAATTAAAGCATAAATCTATATATTACAAGGCATTATTTCGGGGCCGATTCTCTATCCCCAGTGGAGTCGCCAGACTGTGGGAACACACAGGAATCTGGGCGACGCAATGCTGTTCCAGGCTCAGGGGCCTAGTTGGGAGTACGGAGTAGCCACGGGGGACTAAACCGGAGAGTAATGGAGTCGCCACCCGGTGTGAACCGGGACAAAGATTTAAGGTCGCACTCACCCCTCGCAAGGGAAGACCTCAAACCATTGGGTTCAGAATGGTCCCTTACTTATGCAACTTGTAATGTAAAGATTTATGCAATAATCCAACCAAGCCTATGACATATATTTCCAAGTGCAACACAATCCTAAATTCACATGCTTGAAAGTATAGTTTACATCTAACATACATGAAACCAAATCTTATTGCCAAATTCACATGCTCAAAAGTAGGTATTTGCAACAACAAGCACATAACGTCATAAGAATTCAATCATTCATGTAAATATAAACACAAACAGTCATGGTAACATTTGCGTGTAATGTAAAGGAAATCAAAATGACGACAAATAATATTGTAGGCGCATAACAGAAATAGACAACTAGAGAGGTAATACAAATGCATAGCGTACAAAGGGGTAACCATATGCTAAGATGGACATGTCATAACGTGATGCAAGATGATCTGTTTACCGTGTGCGTTCGTGTAGCGTTTGTAGACGCGTTCGAACGGTAAACAGAAGGTTCTTGTTTGAGTAGCGTTTGTAAACGCGTTCGAACGGAAATGAAACAGAATGCTCACGTTCGTATGGCGTTTGTGAACGCGTTCGAACGTAAATGAAACAGAATGCACACGTTCGTATGGCGTTTGTGAACGCGTTCGAACGGAAATGAAACAGAATACTCACATTCGTGTGGTGTTTGTGAACGCATTCGAACAGAAATGAAACAGAATGCTCACGTTCGTATGGCGTTCATGAACGCATTCGAACGGAGATGAGACCTGATGCATGATGAGGCAAAATGCATGCGCGTTTGAGTTGCGTTCGTAAACGCGTTCGAACGGGAACAGACCTGATGCATGAAATGGGACGCAATACATAAACAATAAAATAAATGGGTGCGGCGAAGTACTGCCGTAAAGGTGGCCTTTTGGGGCTCTTGATCTCTCAAAGAGAGGACCTTTAGACCAACATACTAAGCCCATGCGCGTCACATCAAATCATGCATACAAACATAAAGACAATCATATCAAACTAAGTATGTTCGATTGAACACATCTTACATCCAACCGAACACACGTCAACCGGCGCGGCTAAGCATCGTGGTAAAGGGCTTTAACCCCTCCCCATAGGGGATCTTTCATTCCACTTACTAAGCCCATGCGCTCGATTGAATCATGCATACAAAAAGTTAAAACCAATAATATTAAACGTAATGTGTCCGATTGAACGTATCTCGCATTCAACCGAACACACATCAATCGGTGCGGCAAAGCATCGTGGTGAAGGATTTTAACCCTTCCGATTAGGAGACCTTTCATCGCACTTACTGAGCCCATGCACTCGATTATATCATACACAAATAAGCGACATACATAATTTAAGTAACAAGAAATAGATAAACCAAAGCAACACAAAACAAGAGAAGGTGCCGTTTACTCAAGTGGTACGTGGAGTTGTATCCCAAGTACAGACCGCACTACCGTCCATTCGGATTCGGCTACGGAATTTACGTCTGGGTTTCCATCCTATATACCACAAGAGACGACACTCTTCCATTTCATTCAAGCCACAATATGCATCCATAAACGACTCTCATGCGAATAGAATTCAATAATAAAAGAAACGAATATAAACTAATGAAAAAGTGCCCTCAGGTCTAACCTTTTAAATCACCTCTCGGATGTACGGTACACGATCGTCGGAAGGGTGGATGCTCCGCAACTCTTCCGGTTCACTGGTTCACTGTTCTCGTTCGTTGTCTTACTGTTTTGAGTTGTCGTTCTCCATCTTTTGCTACTGCTTTTGACTCCGATTCGCTGCCGTTGCTACTGTTTTGCTGCAGTATTTTAGTTACTGTTTTTGGGATGTTTTGGTTACTATTTTTTGGTAATTTAGGGGACTGTTTTGGTGTGTGTTTAGGGCTGCTGTTTGGGACTGATTTCAGGGGCAGTTTTGGGGCTGCTGTAATTCGGTAAGGATGGAGTGGAGAGCTAGGGGAGGCTTTTCTTGTATGAATGAGCTAGGAGGTTGGATGTCTTGGTTAGGGGTTGTTTATATAGAGAATGGCTAGGGCTACTCCTTGTCTCACAAGGAAGGGATTTGGCATTAAAGGGAGGATTTGATTTGGTGTTGGACAAGGAAAGCAAGAGATTTGATTTGGTTTGGATTAGGAAGGTTGAATATTTGATTGGCTTGGTTTAGGAATACAATATTTTAAGTTAGGAATAATACATATTTGATTGGGAATATAATTGGTTGATTGATTTTAATTAGGCATATCTTATTTTAATTTTAGTATATGAATTATTTAAATTAGGCATGATTTTAGTTTAAGTTTGGTAAATGTTTTATTTAATTAATTTAATTATTATCTTATTTAGTTAATGTTTTAATTAATATTTATTTATATAATTTGGGATGTGTTTTATGGGCTTTGGGGGGCTAATTGGGCTGGGGTGCGAGGCTAGCAGCAAAACCAGAATAACCGACACCGTTCGAACGCTTCCTCGAACGCGGCACGAACGTCCGCAATCTGCCTGACGTTCGAACGAAGTAACAAACGCAGCACCAACGAAGATAGTGAACTTGTTTATTCTGAATTCCCTCTTCCGATGTCCGTTTTCCGTGACCTCCATGACTTAAAAGGTAGTGTCTCCAAAATGAGACTCATCATAGGGACTTATGTGTAAAAATGCATTCGGTAATGATGGAGTGGAGAGCTAGGGGAGGCTTTTCTTGTATGAATGAGCTAGGAGGTTGGATGTCTTGGTTAGGGGTTGTTTATATAGAGAATGGCTAGGGCTACTCCTTGTCTCACAAGGAAGGGATTTGGCATTAAAGTGAGGATTTGATTTGGTGTTGGACAAGGAAAACAAGGGATTTGATTTGGTTTGGATTAGGAAGGTTGAATATTTGATTGGCTTGGTTTAGGAATACAATATTTTAAGTTAGGAATAATACATATTTGATTGGGAATATAATTGGTTGATTGATTTTAATTAGGCATATCTTATTTTAATTTTAGTATATGAATTATTTAAATTAGGCATGATTTTAGTTTAAGTTTGGTAAATGTTTTATTTAATTATTTAATTAATTTAATTATTATCTTATTTAGTTAATGTTTTAATTAATATTTATTTATTTAATTTGGGATGTGTTTTATGGGCTTTGGGGGGCTAATTGGGCTGGGGTGCGAGGCTAGCAGCAAAACCAGAATTACCGTCACCGTTCGAACGCTTCCTCGAACGCAGCACGAACGTCCGCAATCTGCCTGACGTTTGAACGAAGTAACGAACGCAGCACCAACGAAGACAGTGAACTTGTTTATTCTGAATTCCCCCTTCCGATGTCCGTTTTCCGTGACCTCCGTGACTTAAAAGGTAGTGTCTCCAAAATGAGACACATCATAGGGACTTATGTGTAAAAATGCATTCGGTAATGATAGAGTGGAGAGCTAGGGGAGGCTTTTCTTGTATGAATGAGCTATGAGGTTGGATGTCTTGGTTAGGGCTTGTTTATATAGAGAATGGCTAGGGCTACTCCTTGTCTCACAAGGAAGGGATTTGGCATTAAAGTGAGGATTTGATTTGGTGTTGGACAAGGAAAGCAAGGGATTTGATTTGGTTTGGATTAGGAAGGTTGAATATTTGATTGGCTTGGTTTAGGAATACAATATTTTAAGTTAGGAATAATACATATTTGATTGGGAATATAATTGGTTGATTGATTTTAATTAGACATATCTTATTTTAATTTTAGTATATGAATTATTTAAATTAGGCATGATTTTAGTTTAAGTTTGGTAAATGTTTTATTTAATTATTTAATTAATTTAATTATTATCTTATTTAGTTAATGTTTTAATTAATATTTATTTATTTAATTTGGGATGTGTTTTATGGGCTTTGGGGGGCTAATTGGGCTGGGGTGCGAGGCTAGCAGCAAAACCAGAATTACCGACACCGTTCGAACGCTTCCTAGAACGCGGCACGAACGTCCGCAATCTGCCTGACGTTCGAACGAAGTAACGAACGCAGCACCAACGAAGACAGTGAACTTGTTTATTCTGAATTCCCCCTTCCGATGTCCGTTTTCCGTGACCTCCGTGACTTAAAAGGTAGTGTCTCCAAAATGAGACTCATCATAGGGACTTATGTGTAAAAATGCAGTGCCTACAATATGGTACAACCTCTGCAGCTCGAGTAAGGTCGGTTCTCCTTACCCGGCTCGGCTCCATATCACTTGAAGACCAGCCAACACCCTCAATCCATTTATGTTTAACTGACAAGGGGCCAGGTTCATGCCAGACAACATCTTCGCGAAGAACTTTTGCATGGGTAAATGCAACCCCAAGTCGAAGAAAATTATGCACAGCACAACCCAGCCTCTTTCAAGACGGCTGGCAAGATCATTTTAATCTGAAACTATAAGGTTGATGTCCTCGGGGATATTGAATCTCTACATCAGCTACTGTAGATCAATTTCGATTAGCGACGAGGCCCGATCCATGTCAAGGCCTACGAAGTCGAACTTAGGGTGGTTTGGCTTGGGCCGGATGACTCGTCTTTGCTAATAATGTCCCACATCTTCAAATGCAGTCTGTGTGGTCTCATAGTCGTCAGGGCTTTCTGACCCAGAGCTGTGCACTACCTCAACTCTGGGCGGCGCAGTGGGAGGTAAGAGAGGATAATGACGTGTGTTTGGCCTTTAAATAGACAGCTCAGGTTGATCTTAACGGTTAGATTGAGATGAGCGGCCCGAATCAGTCTCATATGTGCGAAGGGGCCTTATCGGTCAAATTTCAAGTTGAGGGACGGAATGGGAGCAACTGTTCAGTTGGCCTACAACCATCCAATTACACCTTTTTTAGCGCGCAAGCCACGAGAGTGTGACGCGTGGCGTCTTGGGGAGGTGAAACAAATGAAACCTAGAATGACATGATGTGCATTTAAAGAATGTAATGACAACTTCACGACTTTCGAATGGCGATTTAGAAGATCAATAGAGGCATTAATGGGGTAATGATGGCATGAAAAGAACTTTTGGGTGGTATGAATACCTCCCCAACCTGAGAGCAGTACAATTTATAAGTTGAAAAGGTTTATTCTTGGGCAGGGTATATTTTGATTAATGAAGAGATACTGACTCGAGGTCTAGGATGCGTCCACCCCACCATTATAGTCCCGACATCAACTCACCAACTCGTTGATACTAAGATTTAGAGGAAAGAGGTTGATGGTGATTTTTGGGCCCGATGATCCTTAAAGTATTAAGAAGGGTATATAAAGGATTTCCATTTCCAAGATTCAGGGGGCCAAGCCCAAGAAATAGAGGCGTCTGCCTCAATGAGAAGATCATAATTGTTTCGCACTTGATTCCCGGCCTGGGGTGTAGTGATGTTCAGAGAAATGGAGTGAAGGTCTCAAGACCGACCCGATCTTGTAAATCAACATGGCAAACTAACAGTGGCTTCAGTTGCCTGACCCGGTGGAGCGGGTCGGGGTTTTAGCATCATGACCAAGTCCATATGACGTAAGCCCTGCCTGGAACTTGCACTCCCAAAAGGTATGATGTAACAGGAGTAGGTCACCAACTTATCTTCTAGCATACACTACCGCAAGGGAGGTGATAGATTACCGGCTGTCATTGTGGTAAAACGTGTGACAGTTACCAAAAATAACATGATTTGATGAGATTTGAGTGGTTTAGAGCAGCTGCGTCAGGTGGCAGTTCGTAGTTGTGTCAGACGACTAGGCCATTATCCGTAGGGTAATTGGGGAAGAGAGTTTAAGCAATAATGGTTTAGATGTGCGGCTAACATCACAAAGTTAGCATAACAGTGTAATTTGACTTAGTATATAAAGAGGTTGAGAAGTCATTGTAAATGGTTGACTAATTTATTTTTTCACTTGTAAAAGAGATAACAACGCTTATTGTAAACAAGAGCTAATAGGAGGTCGGTACGACCTGAGGTAGTAATAAAAAATTCATATTCTTTGTGCCCGTGGACATAGGTTGGATCCATCCCATCGAACCACGTTAAGTCTCTATTTTGTCTGTGTGTTTTCTCGTCTTTTGCTAATTTATATTTGGCTCCCAAACCAAACAAATTCACAGTTGAGGGAGAATTATCCCTGTAACAAAAATCAGCCATCAATATATTTTTTAATTTTTTTTATAAAATTAATAAATATTAATTATAACTATAATATTTTGTAAACATGTTTTTGGTAAAGGAAATTAAACTTCCGTTTTAATTTCATTGCTTGTATTTGAATTTTGGATGATTTAGTTAGATATTTTGATGATGTTATTACTTTGATATATATATATATATTATGTAATAATATTTAAAAAATGAATATGAAATATTCCCGATCAATGGGTCGGGTAGGTCGGATTTTAAGACATTGATAAAATATGAAAATATAGTTTTATCAAAATGCTGGGACTCATTTTCAAAAAAAAAAAATTCCTGGGACTGATGAGTGGTAAATGTATCATTATTTATCACTCACTTGACCTAATATTTTGAATAGATTCTTGATTTTTGTGAATATTTTGATGCGTTTTGTGTTATTTTGTAGATAAATAAAGTTTCAGGACTTTCTGGAGGTGATTTGGGACCAAAACAGTGAAAAACGGACAAAATGACAATTTGGTAATTTTGCGTGTCGCGACGCCTATTGCCATGAGCTGCTACATGCGCCGGGGGACACGTGTCAGAATCTGAAAAGTTTGACTTGCTAACGTGCGCCTGCCACGTGTCAACATCACAGCACGTCCGCAAACGTGCGCCGTGCCACGTGTCGCAATCCTACGGTGCCCACATCAGCAACTTCCTGGAAGTTTACGGCACTTTCAATTACAACCGAAAAGCTGAAGAAGCAATGAGACTACGGGTTTTTCCATACTCCTTGAAAGACAGAGCTAAAGCTTGACTACATTCACTACCAGCAGGTTCCATCAGGGACTCGCATAATTAATATCTCTCTTCTCAAATGGGTAATATTTTGAAAACTCCATTTTACGACGTCGTTCTCGGAGGCTTGAAAGTCTAAAGCCCTAACCATAATCATTAATCACCCTATAAAAATAATCTGAAACGATTGAACTGCCGACCCAGAGAGTCGCTCACGCCATTGAATGATTTTATTCACAAATATTTTCAGATACTCACTTTATAAAATAATTGATTGATTTATGCACCACATAGCCCCGTGCTTCTGGAAGTTGACTGGTTGCAGGGAAAGATCGGGAAAAAAAAAAGGTATTTTAAAGGTGCTAAATTCATCCTCTGGCATCAGATTTCTTTATGTGTACTGAATTTTAGTTTCTTTTTATTGCACTTAATCTGTTGTGCCAAAAAAAAATATATTTTTTTTGTCTAGGTCAATTAGAAGCAAAGCAAAAATGATGAAGAACATGTGATCTGAATCATTGATGTGGAATGATTTCATATCAAAATAACCTTCAAAGTTCTCTGATTCTCTTTGCTCAAAAATGTAAAAGTTTTTTCCCCTAAAAGTTGTTTGCTGCTGATTGCTGGTTTTGCCTAGATTTAGTTTTTGATTATTCTGTTTTTTAGTTTTTGTTGTTATTTTAAGGAGTACCCTGGGGTGCTATAACGGAAATTACAGTAATCGTGCACCAAAATTCAGAGTGTGTTTATGCATTTATTTTTCAGGCTATACGAGCATGGTGCAATATAAAATCTTTTTCTCTGTTAATTGTTGCTTGACTTGTCCCTTTCCAATGACTGGTACAGTTAGAACTGAGATAAAACATGTTGAATTTCATTTAGCCTTGCCAAATAAGAGAAGCTATTTGTGTAGACTTTTTGTGTCTGATTGTAAAAGGAAACTCTCTAATTGGGGAAATTTGATTTGTCTCTGATATTTGAATGTGGTAATTGAATTTTATTTTTTGCCATGCTTTGTATATCTCAAATTTAGTTTCATGAAGAGGATAAACATGGGCTGCAGAGGCTATAAATATAATACATTATGATTTCTGCAACTTGATTTCCTTTTCTTTGAATCTCCTAATGTTTGATTTTTTTATACACCATGAGTATTGTCTTGTTTGTGGAAATATATTATGTTTCAATATGTATATGATGTCTCAATATATCTATATATATATATATATATATATATATTCAGTGGAGTCCATTTTGCTCACAAATGGAAAAAAGTTTTGCCCAAAGTTAGCATACAAGGCAGTCTTCCTATTTACATCTGGTTCGTTTCATTCTCTCTTTTTGTTGATCTAGTGGGGAACGCTCTAACTGTATCATTGTACTTAGAATTGTTGTGGAGTGTAAGAGGAGGCAGAATGTTGTGAAAATGTCATTGATTCATGGAGAGAATTTGTGAAGATGAATTGACCATGATAGTCAAGATAGTGGATGCCATTTAAGCAAGAGTACTGATAGTTTCAAATTTCAGTTTGTAAATAATTATTGTTTAATATTAAACAATGTGCTTTTCATTCTTGGTTTCGTAGGATTTTGATTTCTGTTTCTAGACCTATGGATGATGGAATTTTTATTTCTTTTGATAATAATTCAGTTGTTATTTCCAAAAATGGATTAAAATATGCACAATAAATTTGGAAAACAACTTGTATGTGTTAAAGATCGTTAACAAAAAATACAATGCTCAGTACTAGTTTATGGTTGAAAAACCTAAAATTAAAAGACAATATTTTTCACAATGACACATATCTGTGACATCTTAGACCTAGTCATATTAATCTTGATAGGATAGACAAATTAGTGTAGAGTGGATCTTTAAGCCAGTTAAAGTTTCGACATTTTTCCAGTCTGTGAGTCTTGTCTGGAAGGCAAAATAACCAAGAGGCTTTTTATAGGAAAATGAAGAGCGAGTGTAAGCACTGCATTTTTGCATATAAGTCCCTATGATAAGTCTCGTATGGAGGCACTACCTTTTAAGCTGCGGAAGCCGCGGGAAACGGACGTCGGAATGGAAGAGTCAAGAATTGACACAGTGTCGGATTTAATTCGCTGGATTAGCTTCGGGTTCGCTTGTTGGACCTCCGTTATTAAAACACATCCTTAACCCAAACCCCTGTAAGTCACACGCCTAGCCCAAGCCCATTAAATCACATCTAATAATAATTAAAACACATGTTACAAATTAAATTAAAATTAAATTGAATTAAATTAAAACCAATTAAATTAAATTAAACACAATTTAAATTAAACTAAATCAAATCCAAATTAAAATCAAATAAATCACTTCCTAATTTTAATAAATCACTCACCAATTAAAGATATTACCCACCAAAATAAATATCCTTGCCTAAACTAATTAAATCAAATATCACCCATTCATTATTTAATTGATCTTGTTTCCTTTTCAAAAATCCATGCACAACCCCAATAACCCTAACCCTAGACTATGCACGACACTTCACAAACAAAGCAGAAAAATAATAAAAGCCTAAGCTACACACGTCTCCCTCTCTCTATATAAACAACAACAAGTGCAACACTCAAGCTCTCCAACATTGACGATAAAAACACTAAAACAAACCAAGAGCTCTCACGCCTAATACAAGAAGAAGAAGCAAAAATAATTCCCTCACTCTCCTCCCTTCACATTGCCGCAAGTATCACCACCTAAAACACCACTCCATTGCCGTAAGTCCTCATCACACATAACCTAACTCCATTGCCGCAATACCCCTCATATACATCACCTTAAACTGCCGAGAACACCCATCCTACACAGCCCTCTTAAAATACCGAGAGAACCCTTCATAGACACTGTCCACTGCACGCCGAAACCAGCCCCAAACTACCTCACACACTGCTGCAAATACCCTTTTCTGAGCAGCCCTAAACTGCCACACAATATCCTCACAAAACAATCCCCTTTAACCCGAAACAGTAGCCCTTCACTGCCTCTATACACCACCGAAAATACTCCCCCAAACTGCCTCCGGTATTACCGAAAATCAGCAGCCCAAGTACCCCAAAACAACAGCCAAAACACCCCCAAAACAGTAGCTAAAATCACCAAAATAGTGAACAAAAACTGCACTTTAAAACCCTTAAACAACCACCAAAACAGCAGCCATAGACCCTTAAAAATGCAAAAAACAGTAGCCTTATACAGCAAAAACAGTGACTAAAAAACAGCAGCAAAACAGTAGCCCGAACAGCGAAACAGTGAGAAAAGACGTGAACCAGTGAACCAGAAAAGTTGCGGAGCTTTAGCCCTTCCGATCACCGTGTAACGCGAGTCCGAAAGTCGACATAAAATGTTAGACCTGAGGGCACTTTTATCATTTATTTTTATCTCTGTCTTAATTGTTTACTGAATTTCATTTGCATGAATATTGTGGAATGATGTGTGTTGTGGCCCTTGAATAAAATGGAAAATGTGTCGCCTCTTGTGGTATATAGGATGGAAACCCATACATAAATTTCGTAGCCGAATCCGAATGAACGGTAGTGCGGTCTGTACTTGGGATACAACTCCACGTACCACTTGAGTAAACAACGCATATTTTGTTTTATGTTATCTTGATTCATTTACTATCCGCTATTTAATTTCTGCATGTTATTTGTTTGTGTAATGATGTGATAAAACACATGGGCTTAGCAAGTTGGATTAAAGGTCCTCCATGTCGAGGGATTAAAAGCCTACGGCCTACCGTTGCCACGATGCTTTGCCGCACCGGATAATGTATATTCGATTGAATGTAAGATATATTCTATCGGGTATACGAAGTCCGATATTGTTGTCTTTACTTTTATATGCATTATGTTATTATGCGCATGGGCTTAGCAAGTTGGATTAAAGGTCCTCCATGTCGAGGGATTAAAAGCCTACGGCCTACCTTTGCCACGATGTTTTGCCGCGCCGGATGATGTATATTTGATTGAATGTAAGATGTGTTCAATCGGGTATACGAAGTCCGATATTGTTGTCTTTAATTTTATATGCATTATGTTATTGTGCGCATGGGCTTAGTAAGTTGGATTAAAGGTTCTCCATTTGGGGGAAGAAAAGCCTAAAAGCCTACCTTTACCACAATGTTTTGTCGCGCTAGATGATGTATATTTGATTGAATGTAAGATGTGTTCAATCGGGTATACGAAGTCCGATATTGTTGTCTTTAATTTTATATGCATTATGTTATTGTGCGCATGGGCTTAGTAAGTTGGATTAAAGGTTCTCCATTTGGGGGAAGAAAAGCCTAAAAGCTTACCTTTACCACGATACTTCGCCGCGCTCTTTTATTACGTTGTTTGCCTTTTGTATGACATCTCCTTGCATAATCATGCATCATATTGCATTGCGCATGGGCTTAGTATGTTAGTCTAAAGGTTCTTCATTTGAGAAAAGAAAAGTCTAAAAGACTACCTTTACGACAATATTTTGCCGCGCCTTTCGTTATGTCATTTACCCTTTTGCATATCATTGCTTTATTTACGCATGCATTTTAATATATTGCTCATGGGCTTATTGTGTTGGTCTAAAGGTCCTCCATTTGGAGGATGGAAAAGTCCAAAAGGTTACCTTTACCACGATATTTGCTGCGCCCTCATTCCATTGATTGCATCATCTACCTTTGTCTTAGCTTGATCTATTATCACTTGCGTATCCATGTTATGATAGCATTCGGGCATTATTTCTCGTGGTATATCGGATGGAAACCCATATATAAATTCTGTAGCCGATTCCGAATGGACGGTAATGCGGTCTGTACTTGGGATACAATTCCACGTACCACTTGGAAAAATGACCACGTATGTGTTTGTGTCAATCTTAGATATCATTTTCTGTATCACATCATTGCACATTTATTCTGTATTTATAATTGCCTATTTAGTTATTTATTTTCATTATGTGCTTAATTGTCTTTCCTTAATATGCATGCTTGTATAAATGTTATTTGTTTGCGCTTCTGTGTCTATCAATGTGAAATTATACGTTTGCCGGCATTTTGATTTTCTTGATATCACATGCTAGTACCGCTATGGTTTATTTGTGTTTCTGTATTCATGAATATTACGTGCTTATGAAATTATATGCTTGCCGTTATTCCAATTCACTTTTATGCATGCTTGTATGATTATTGTTTGCTTGCGTTCCCGCATCCATGAATATAATGTGCTTATGGAGTTGTATGTTTATCGTTATTCCGATTCACTTTTAAGCATGCAAACTTAGATATATGATATATGCAAAATTAGATATGAGCCTCATTTTTATGCATATGAACTTAGTAATAGAATCATTTTGAGCATATATGTTGAGTAGATTCGGTTAATTCATTGCACAAGTCATATCATCACAAGTGGTATAAGTAAGGGACCATTCTGAACCCAACGGTTTGAGGTCTTCCCTTACGAGGAGTGAGTGCGGCCTTAAATCACATTTTCCCGGTTCACATCGGGTGGCGACTCCATGTTATTTCTCCGGTTTAGTTCCCCCGCGGACTATTCCGTACTCCCAATCGGGCCGCGAGCCCGGAACAGCGTCGTCCACGTCTGTGTCCTACAGTCTAGTGATTCCACTGGGGATAGAGAATTGGCCCCGAAATAATGTCTTGTGATGTTTATGATTTGTGCTTTATTTAATCGTTTCTATAATGGGTTAATTGGGTTAATTCAAAGGCATTGTTAAGGCTAGGTAATGGTTAGGTGTCTTCTTTCATTCACTACCTTTCTATAAGGAAAAGCTGTGAAGACACCAAGATAATCATTACCCGTAGCTCGTTGTGACGGACTAGTTTGGAGGACTCGTTGTTTATTCCTGTCACCAAGGCGATAAGAGCCTAAGAGACTTGGGTATTTAAGAGAGTTCACTCCACCCTCTCTCTGGGGAATCTACAACGGGAAGTCCATTTGACAGTTAGTCACACGCCATAACTCGTTGGCACGTACCTTATGGTTTAAAAAAGGTGCCCTCACTTGGTCGCTTGAACCCTTGAGTGGGGAGTCCTAGTTGTGGGCAATCCTTCGTCAGCGAGAGCCTTTGTCCGCACTCCCGTAAACCCACATGTGAACCTTAGTCGTAAAACTAGTAGAAATTTTTTGTTCTATCTTTATGTTTGGGGCCATTGTCATTTGGATTCAGTTGGACTTCTTGTCCGAAATGCGAACTTGTTGGACCATTTAAACTGGGACGAGTTCGTGTCCTTTGACAGTTGGGCTAAAAGCTTCTAAAATGCCGATGGGCCATTTTATATGTGGGCCTCTCATCATTTGGGGTTGTTTAGCCACGTTATCGCAAAGTGTAAACATGTTGGGCCTTTTCAACTGGGACAAGTTTGCACCACTCAATAGCGTGATTAAATACTTTAAAATGACAATGGGCCAATTAGTATAAAATTTTTATGGGCTTGTATATTCCATGCATCGCACACATCTCATGCACTTCATGCATACACGCATCATGTTAACCCTTGTGTCTGAAAGCCATCATAGATACCCGTTGGGTTGAGGAAGAAGGAAGACTTGTCAGAAGACCATCAGCCAGCATGTCAGTCAACGAGGGATCCCGCCTAGATCAATTGGAGACCAAAGTAATCGAAATTATTGAGATGTTGCAAGTTCTGACTAATACTGTGGCCAGTTTGACCGTACCCCGTATAACCAATAACATAAAATTTTACAACCAGAATGGAAAGACCATCGGGGAACCTTCAAGGACCAGGCCCACCCCTTCTGAGATTTCCCCTATTAGAAACAGACGATTCTCCAATCTTGGTAGACCTTGTCAGAGGTATTTAAAGAGCTGATGAGGCGAGGACTCCTAAATCCCTTAGAGCCTAGACTACTTCCAAACCCTGTGCCACACTACCTTAACCTGAATCTTTACTGTTATTTCCACCAGCAAAGAGGCCATGAAACCAACAACTGTACCCGCCTTAGGCACGAGATCCAAAACCTTATTGATGCCCACAAAATACCCGACCCGGAAAAAGAACAACCCAGCACACACAGAAAACCTCCACCCACCAACATGACCAACTCTGGCCTACCCGACAGCCTTGTCTTCCAAACCCACAACCACCAAACTTCTCGCATGGGGATATGGGACAACAGTGGTGAAGGTGAAACAGAGCAGATGAGGGATATTTGGAAGAACTTCTCAGACAGTGACGAGACGGAGGTTGCAAAAAGAGGAAGTGAATGGGAAGAGGAACTACTGTACCTGGACAAGCTGATGGTCGAAGGAAGCAAGAAAACAAGGGAAGACGAAGTTGCAAATTATGGGGATGCTTGTTTCCCAGATCTTATTCAATTATGATCCAACATTTATAATATAGACATTGGTTTTGTCTACTTGTTCGAACCATTTCTTAATGATAATAAAGACGTTCATTTCGTTTACTTGCCTGAGTCTCTTCCTTTCAACCTGCAATATGAGTATATTTGATGAAAGCATTAAACCTTGGTACTGTGATACTCAACGATATTTAGAACACATGGAATCCTCAAAAGAAGCAAGCTGAAAAGACAGGATAGCCATTCAGTAATGGGAAACGGGGCATTGAGACTGTCAGACTTAGAAGAGAACGAGCTCACCAACATGAATAGAATGAAGTAGTACTTTGCCTAAGGAAGAGAAGACCGAGCAATCACTAAGGGAATTGACTGAAGACCTAACCCAATGGGACATGAAATTCACTCATGCATGCATTCATACACGTAACGTATTTCGCATTCTTTTTGTGTCTGTTTTGTTTTGTATTCACAGGTTTTGAAGAAAAAAACAGAAAGCGGCAAAGACAAGCCATTTAGAAACAGTGAAGGCACGGTATCGGATTCAGGTAATAATCCTAGGGCTGAGGCCCATATTGGTGTTAGATTCGGGTAGTAATCTGAGGGTTGAGGCCCACATTGGTGTTAGTTTTGGGGAGGAGTCCCAGGGTTGAGGCCTACATGAGTTTGAGTTTCGGGAATGGATCTCAAGGGGCGAAGCCCACATTATTAGAAGATGACAGAACAATTCTGTGGAATGAGTAAAAAAAAGAGAGAGAAGTCTTTGATGGTTAGGCATATGCCCGGTGATGACATTGTATGCTGAAAGGAGAAACCTTAGAAACGATAAGTGCGAGACGTGCTCTCGTCCGGTACTCTGAATGGATCGATCTCGGCTAAACTCATGGACACTTGATTACAGGATCTCAACAGTGGAAACCTGAGTGGTTGGCAAGATGACTAAGCGAAGGGATGATGGATCGGTGAATGACCATTTGCTTGGATGTCCACCCTGGTTTACTTATGCTACGATATATGATATGGTTGGAAATAAAGAAAGAGTCTCTGTGATGAAAAAAATAGAAAAAATAGACCGCCTATAACCGATAAGTGTGAAGCTACCCATGGGCGAGTATTAGGACCACCATGAGGAGAAATGCTACCTTAAAGGGTATATGTGTCAAAGAAAAAGAAGAAAAAAAAAAGAAAAGAAAAAAAATGAAAAGAATGAAAAGAAAGAGACAAAGAAAAAAAAGAAGAAGACCATATCATGTTGAGTATGACGAAGTAATCACAGAGTGTGATCGAGACATCCAGGTTGGTTAGACCCACAGATCCGATTCTCCGAGACAAAATCATCGAATTAGCTCACTTAAGAGACAATATTACCAATAATATGGGAATCTTTTCCATAGATAGTGCCTGGGACTTTCTAAGGAGTAAAAGAGACAATAATACCATTCATCACTTGTTGTGGTTTCCTGGCCATATCCCCAGACACTCTTTTATCCTTTGGCTGGCCTCATTAGGAAAGCTATCCATAATGGACAGGCTAGTGCGTTTTCAAGTTATGTAGGACGCTACTTGTGTTCTCTGTTCTACTGCTGAGGAATCCTATAGCCATCTTTTCTTTGAATGTCATTTCTCCAGACTGGTCTGGCAAATAGTCTCGGCTAAGATCACCATTCACTGGCCCCATTCAAACTCTCTGAACTTCCTTAGTTGGGCTGTGGTTAATCTGAAGAAGAAAAATGACCTGCTGGGGGTAACGGCTAGAATCTTGCTCGCTGCAACAATCTATCACATATGGTCTGAGAGAAACATGAGGATTTTTGACAAAAGCTCAGCTCCAGTTGATAAGGTGGTAGCGGATATACTTTCTGCTGTAAGATGCAGGCTGAATTTCATGCAATCTTATAAGGTTTTTCCGGCCTCTATAAAACATGCTTGGGGCCTTAGTTGATTTCTTTTTTTGGATTGATTGTAAGGTCTCTCAGCTGTTCTGAATGGTTGCTTCTCTCTGTCGATGTGGGTGCTGTTTTGTTCTCAGCTATTGGGAGCCTTTTTCACCACATGCGATGTGGGACAAAGCTCCTTTTGTTTGATTTGGTTTTGGTGGTTTTTGGATACTCAATGGGCGATGTGGGCCAAAGTTTTCAGCTGTTTTTTTTGGGTTGGGTGGACCTTGGACGAAGTGGTTAAAGGTTGGGCTAGTGGTCTCGGTCATCTTTGGCGTTTTGGGCTGGGCCGATTGCTATGGCCTGTTTTCTTTTGCTGCTGTGTGTAACACATTTGTTTGGGTTGGCTGCTTTGGTGCGCTGCTTGTGGGCTGCTGAGCTGAAGCGCGTGGATGCTGATCTCGGCTAGTTTGTGCTCGTGGGCTTTGTGGGCCCGTTTTGGGCTGTCATTTCTCGGGTTGTTTGATGATCTTGGCCGGATGGTCTCGTGTGTTGTCTTGTACATGGAGCTATTCGGTTGAGTGTTGGTTTTTTTTATGGGTCGCTTGCGATTTGTTTGGTTTTTAGAGGCTTTGGGCTTTATTTTGCCTGTAGTGGTTTCGGCCCATGCTTTTGGTTGCTCTGAACTTTGTTTCTTTTTATGCGCTTGTAGCATAGCCTTGCTTGTGGTTTCCCTAAACTTTGGTTCTTTGTTTGTGCTCGTTGCACTTTCCTGGGGGATGCCCCTTGTACTTTGTACATAAAATACCTTTTTGGAATATACTTGTAACATTAAAAAAAAAAGGAATAAGCTGCGAAAGAGCTTTGGCACACACACACTAGGAGTCTAGTTCAGATCACCCATTCAAACGATCAGAGTTGAGCATATCGAGTACTTTGAAGGTTCTAAGGTTTCGACGCGAAGCATTCGTTGAGGACGCAGATATGTCTAATTATCAGGATTATCTCGAGAAGAGACCATACAATATGTTGAAGTGAAACATCAGCATCAATAGCAGTTCTGCCGGGTATGACGCTTTGGGGGCGAGGCCCACTTTAGTTCAGAATCAGTCTTGCCGGGTATGGCACTCAGGGGGCTAGGCCCACATTATCAGTATCAACTTGGGGTCGAGGCCCACATCAGTATCAGCTTGGGGGCGAGGCCCACAACATCAATATCAGATTTGGGGCTGAGTCCCAGGGTCGAGACCCACATCAGCGTCAGTATAAGATTTGGGGGATGAGTCCCAGGGCGAGGCCCACATCAGCATCAGTTTTGGGGATGAGTCCCAGGGTCGTGACCCACATCATCAGCAGTTTTGGGGATGAGTCTCAGGGTCGAGGCCCACGTCAATATCAGTTTCGGGGATGAGTCCCAGGGTCGTTGGCCCTTTGCATCATCATTTTCAGGATACGTCCCAGGGTCGAGGCCCCCGTTGTCGGTTGCAGCTATTGGGATGCGTCCCAGGATCGAGGTCCACTGCATCATCATTTTCGGGATGCGTCCCAGGATCGAGGCCCACATTTTATCAGCGGTATTGGGATGCGTCCCTGGGTCGAGGCCCCCGTTGTCGGTTGTAGCTATTGGGATGCGTCCCAGGATCGAGGTCCACTGCATCATCATTTTGGGATGCGTCCTAGGGTCGAGGCCCACATATTGTCATCGGCATTGGGATGCGTCCCAAGGTTGAGGCCCCTATTGTCGGTTGTAGTTATTGGGATGCGTCCCAGGATCGAGGTCCACTGCGACATCAACTCAGCTCGAGGCAGCAGTCAAGTCAGGTGGCAGCTGGCGAGCCAGGTAAGAAAAAATGCATTGCATAACTTTGATAGGATTGCCATTGTCACACACTCCACAAGTCCCATCAAAATGGGGGCGACTGTAAGCACTGTATTTTTGCATATAAGTCCCTATGACGAGTCTCGTATGGAGGCACTACCTTTTAAGTTGCGGAAGCCGCGGGAAACGGACGTCGGAAGGGAAGAGTCAAGAATTGACACATTGTCGGATTTAATTCGCTGGATTAGCTTCGGGTTCGCTTGTTGGACCTCCGTTATTAAAACACATCCTTAACCCAAACCCCCGTAAGTCACACGCCTAGCCCAAGCCCATTAAATCACATCTAATAATAATTAAAACACATGTTACAAATTAAATTAAAATTAAATTGAATTAAATTAAAACCAATTAAATTAAATTAAACACAATTTAAATTAAACTAAATCAAATCCAAATTAAAATCAAATAAATCACTTCCTAATTTTAATAAATCACTCACCAATTAAAGATATTACCCACCAAAATAAATATCCTTGCCTAAACTAATTAAATCAAATATCACCCATTCATTATTTAATTGATCTTGTTTCCTTTTCAAAAATCCATGCACAACCCCAATAACCCTAACCCTAGACTATGCACGACACTTCACAAACAAAGCAGAAAAATAATAAAACCCTAAGCTACACACGTCTCCCTCTCTCTATATAAACAACAACAAGTGCAACCCTCAAGCTCTCCAACATTGACGATAAAAACACTAAAACAAACCAAGAGCTCTCACGCCTAATACAATAATAAGAAGCAAAAATAATTCCCTCACTCTCCTCCCTTCACAATGCCGCAAGTATCACCACCTAAAACACCACTCCATTGCCGTAAGTCCTCATCACACATAACCTAACTCCATTGCCGCAATACCCCTCATATACAACACCTTAAACTGCCGAGAACACCCATCCTACGCAGCCCTCTTAAACTACCGAGAGAACCCTTCATAGACACAGTACACTGCACGCCGAAACCAGCCCCAAACTACCTCACACACTGCCGCAAATACCCTTTACTGACCAGCCCTAAACTGCCACACAATATCCTCACAAAACAGTCCCCTTTAACCCGAAATAGTAGCCCTTCACTACCTCTATACACCACCGAAAATACTCCCCCAAACTGCCTCCATTATTATCGAAAATCAGCAGCCCAAATACCCCAAAACATCAGCCAAAACATCCCCAAAATAGTAGCTAAAATCACCAAAACATTGAACAAAAATTGCACTTTAAAACCCTTAAACAACCACCAAAACAGTAGCCCCTAGACTCTTAAAAAATGAAAAACACAGTAGCCTTATACAGCAAAACCAGTGACTAAAAAATAACAGCAAAACAGCAGCAAAACAAAGTAAAAACAGTAGCCCGAACAGCAAAACAGTGAGAAAAGAAGTGAACAAGTGAACCAGAAAAGTTGCGGAGCTTTAGCCCTTCCGATCACCGTGTAACGCGAGTCCGAAAGTCGACATAAAAGGTTAGACCTGAGGGCACCTTTCTCATTTATTTTTATCTATGTCTTAATTGTTTACTGAATTTCATTTGCATGAATATTATGGAATGACGTGTGTTGTGGCCCTTGAATAAAATGGAAAATGTGTCGCCTCTTGTGGTATATAGGATGGAAACCCAGACATAAATTCTGTAACCGAATCCGAATGGACGGTAGTGCGGTCTGTACTTGAGATACAACTCCACGTACCACTTGAGTAAACGACACATATTGTGTTTTATGTTATCTTGATTCATTTACTATCCGCTATTTAATTTATGCATGTTATTTGTTTGTGTAATGTTGTGATAAAGCGCATGGGCTTAGCAAGTTGGATTAAAAGTCCTCCATGTCGAGGGATTAAAAGCCTACGGCCTACCTTTGCCACGATGCTTTGCCGCGCCGGATGATGTATATTCGATTGAATGTAAGATGTGTTCAATTGGGTATACGAAGTCCGATATTATTCTCTTTACTTTTATATGCATTATGTTATTATGCGCATGAGCTTAGCAAGTTGGATTAATGGTCCTCCATGTCGAGGGATTAAAAGCCTACGGCCTACCTTTGCCACGATGCTTTGCCGCGCCGGATGATGTATATTTGATTGAATGTAAGATGTGTTCAATCGGGTATACGAAGTCCAATATTGTTGTCTTTAATTTTATATGCATTATGTTATTGTGCGCATGGGCTTAGTAAGTTCGATTAAAGGTCCTCCATGTCGAGGGATTAAAAGCCTACGGCCTACCTTTCCCACGATGTTTTGCCGCGCCGGATGATGTATATTTGATTGAATGTAAGATGTGTTCAATCGGGTATACGAAGTCCAATATTTTTGTCTTTAATTTTATATGCATTATGTTATTGTGCGCATGGGCTTAGTAAGTTGGATTAAATGTTCTCTATTTGGGGGAAGAAAAACCTAAAAGCCTGCCTTTACCACGATGCTTTGCCGCGCCGGATGATGTATATTTGATTGAATGTAAGATGTGTTCAATCGGGTATACGAAGTCTGATATTGTTGTCTTTAATTTTATATGCATTATGTTATTGTGTGCATGGGCTTAGTAAGTTGGATTAAAGGTTCTCCATTTGGGGGAAGAAAAGCCTAAAAGCCTACCTTTACCACGATACTTCGCCGCACTCTTTTATTACGTTGTTTGCCGTTTGTTTGACATCTCCTTGCATAATCATGCATCATATTGCATTGCGCATGGGCTTAGTATTTTAGTCTAAAAGTTCTCCATTTGAGAAAAGAAAAGTCTAAAAGACTACTTTTACGATAATATTTTGACGCCCCTTTCGTTATGTCATTTACCCTTTTGCATATCATTGCTTTATTTACGCATGCATTGTAATATATTGCGCATGGGCTTATTGTGTTGGTCTAAAGGTCCTCCATTTGGAGGAGGGAAAAGTCCAAAAGGCTACCTTTACCACGATATTTGCCGCGCCCTCATTCCATTGATTGCATCATCTACCTTTGTCTTAGCTTGATCTATTATCACTTGCGTATCCATGTTATGATAGCATTCGGGCATTATTTCTCGTGGTATATCGGATGGAAACCCAGATATAAATTCTGTAGCCGATTCCGAATGGATGGTAATGCGATCTGTACTTGGGATACAATTCCACGTACCACTTGGAAAAATGCCCACGTATGTGTTTGTGTCAATCTTAGGTATCATTTTCTGTATCACATCATTGCACGTTTATTCTGTATTCATAATTGCCTCTTTAGTTATTTATTTTCATTATGCGCTTAATTGCCTTTCCTTAATAGGCATGCTTGTATAAATGTTATTTGTTTGCGCTTCTGTGTCTATCAATGTGAAATTATAGGTTTGCCGGCATTTTGATTTTCTTGATATCGCATGCTAGTACCGCTATGGTTTATTTGTGTTTCTGTATTCATGAATGTTATGTGCTTATGAAATTATATGCTTGCCGTTATTCCGATTCACTTTTATGCATGCTTGTATGATTATTGTTTGCTTGCGTTCCCGTATCCATGAATATAATGTGCTTATGCAGTTGTATGTTTATCGTTATTCCGATTTACTTTTAAGCATGCAAACTTAGATATATGATATATGCAAAATTAGATATGAGCTTCATTTTTATGCATGTGAACTTAGAAATAGAATCCTTTTGAGCATATATGTTGAGTAGATTCGGTTAATTCATTGCACAAGTCATATCATCACAAGTGGTATAAGTAAGGGACCATTCCGAACCCAACGGTTTGAGGTCTTCCCTTGCGAGGAGTGAGTGCGGCCTTAAATCACATTTTCCCGGTTCACATCGGGTGGCGACACCATGTTATTTCTCCGGTTTAGTTTCCCCCGGATTATTCTGTACTCCCAACCGGGTCGCGAGCCCGGAACAGTGTCGTCCACGTCTTTGTCCTACAGCGAGCTCGTAAATTCGGACATCTGCGGTCTAATGAATGTAAAAACAAGATGTGGTTATGAATATTTCGTCACATTTATTGACGACTATTCTAGATATTGGTATGTTTACCTAATGCAACACAAATCAGATATCTTTGAAAAGTTCAAAGATTAGGGATGGCAATTTTACCAGCAAACCTGCAAAAACCCGCCCGCAATGGGTAAGATTTGGTAAATATATTAGTGGGTGCGTTGGTTTGGTATTTTAAAGCAGAACCCGCTGTGGGTGCGGTATTTAAGAAAAAAATGCCGGTATCCGCATACCCGCAATATTATTTTTTATTAATTAATATTTTTAGGACAATATAAATAAACCTTCATATAAAAACAACAAACAAAACCTAAACCTAAAACACTAATCTACAGTTCCACACTCCCACTCAGCCGCAGGCCGCAACCTGCCCAACTGAAGATTTTTTGCATGACTAATTTTTTTTTTTTAATCACACTTGTTAATAAAATTATAATACAAAAATTTGGATTAAGTTCACATGATCAGAAACGGGAGAGGAGCAAAATAAGCTTGTGTTTGCTGCAACTTTAGTAGCTTTCCTGCTTCTTCATTACACTTACACCACTTGAGCCTTGTCAGCATCACTTTCATTGCACTTAGCATAAAAAATATGACTAAAGGTTGGTGATTACTTTTTAGCTTATTTTCGATTGAGTTGGCTAACTTAGATCATTAAAATTATGAAGGGAAGAACTCGTTTTAATTAGGTTTATATGAAAAAATAAACATATGGTACTGAGTCTTTCATACATTATGTTATCTATGTACTGCATTTACATACATTGCATGTTGTATATGTCAAATGAAAAACAAATGTGAAAACTACAGCTAGCAATTAAAAATAAATTATTTAATTTAAAAAAATTATATTATTAAGAACACAAAGTAATTCAATATTTTAAAACCCCGTAAAAAATCCATTGGGTACCAATGTTGGTTTGGTAATTTATTCTTATATGAGGTGCAGGTTTGGTAATGAAAATTAAAACCCGCAACGGGTATGGTGCGGGTTTGATAATTTATTTACATATGCGGGTGCGGGTTTGGTAATGGAAAACCCGCACCATACCCTACCCACTGCCATCCCTAGTGCTGAGGTTGATAACTAATTAGGTAAAACCATCAAAACTCTACGATTAGATCGTAGAGATGAATACCTCAATATTGAATTTGAGGAATTCTTAGTTGAGAATGAGATAATATCCCAACTCATAACACCTGAAACACCACAGAAGAATGGTGTTGCAGAAATGAGAAATCGAACCCTACTAGACATGATGAGGTCAATGTTTAGTTATTGTTCATTACCTAGTTTGTTCTCGGGATATGCATTTCAGACGGTAATGTATATACTTAACATTCCATCTAAGTTTGTTCCTAAAACACCTTTAGAGTTATAGAATGGTCCCAAAGCTAGTTTACGATATTTTCATATATGGGTGTCCAACATATGCACTGAAGAATAAGGTTATAAATTTGGAACCGCATTCACAATTGTGCCTATTTGTAGGCTTTCCTATGGAGACTAGGGGTGGATTTGTCTGTAGCCTTGAAGATAACAAAATGTTTGTATTGACAAACTCTATGTTTCTTGAAGAGCACTATATGAGAAAATTCATACCTCGCAGTAGAGTGGTACTCGAGGAATTACTTGTTGGTTCGACCAATACACCATCAACAACACTTGCTGACAATAACATGACACCTTTGATATCTGAGCGTCAGATGCAAATACATCAGAATGATCTGCCACCTACAAATAGTGCGATGATTGTGTGTCAACCTGATCATTATCTAGGAATTAGAGAGGCATAAATTGTCATCTCTATTGATGGTGTAGATGACCCATTGACCTATCGTAGCACAATGGATGATCCTGATAAAGAGGAATGACTCAAAGTAATGAAACTTGAGATTGAGTCAATGTACTCCAACTCAGTTTGGGAATTTACAGACCAACCTAATGGGATAAAACCTATAGGTTACAAGTGGATCTACACGAGGAAGAGAGGAATAGATGGGAAAGTTCAGACCTTCAAAGCTAGACTGGTGGCCAAGAGTTATACTCAAAATAAGGGAGTCGTCTATGAGGAGATTTTTTCGCTAGTAGCTATGCTCAAATCTATTGGCACTCTTCTATCCCCTATCGTATATTTTGACTATGAAATATTACAGTAATCGTGTACCAAAATTCAGAGGGTTTATGCATTTATTTTTCAGGCTATACAAGCATGGTGCAATGTAAAATCTTTTTCTCTGTTAATTGTTGCTTGACTTGTCCCTTTCCAATGACTGGTACAGTTATAACTGAGATAAAGCATCTTGAATTTCATTTAGCCTTGCCAAATAAGAGAAGCTATTTGTGTAGATTTTTTTGTGTCTGATTGTAAAAGGAAATTCTCTTATTGGGGAAATTTGATTTGTCTCTGATATTTGAATGTGGGAATTGAATTTGCTTTTCGCCATGCTTTGTATATCTCAAATTTAGTTCCATGAAGAGGATAAACATGGGCTGCAGAAGCTATAAATATAATACATTATGATTTCTGCAAGTTGATTTCCTTTTCTTTGAATCTCTTAATGTTTGATTACTGTAGTTCCTTACCGTAGTTAGTGTGTTCCTTACTGTAGTTCTTGTCTAATTGAAGTGTTTTATTAGTCATAACCGTAGATGGTTTCTGAGATTGTTGACATGACTATCATAATGGTATCTGGTACATACTTTGTGCGAGTAAATACACAAAATGAAAAGGTGTACCTGAGTTACACCTATATTGTTAAAATACGTTTGTCAACTTCCATTATACTGTCCCCAAATGGTATTATTTGATGGCAAATGGCTTAAAATTTGATTGTCAGGTCTTGATTTGATTGACTTGGGACAGTAAATGATTTTATCATAATCAACCATTAATGTTAATGGTGAATCAGCTGAAATTATACATATTGGTCCTAGTATTCGGGCCTCAAAGCGAAGTAAAATTATGAGGATTAAAATTTGATGGAAAATTGAGTCATACTGGTCCTAGTGCGCCATAAGAATGGAGAAATCTTCAATCAAGTTGGCTTTCATGGTCTTGTTCGTGGTTTGTGCATATTGTAAGTCTCTCTGCGTACGAATATCCCTTTAAAAACATATTATATGTTTTTTTTTCCTGTTTTTGAGAAAGATATGGATATTTTTACTCTGATGACACAATCGCGGTAAGCAAAGTTGTTGTGCAATAAAAGGTGAAATGCATGCATGGTGATTAAAATGTTGAAAATGTTATTGCAGTTTCAGATGAGATGGTAGCTGAAGCGAGGTACCGTATTATTAAAGTTCACTGCGAGAAAGCATCAGATTGCAGCGCCAGTGTTTGTGGACTATGCAAAACCTGCATTTGCAAAGATTCTCTGTGTGCTTGTGAAGGAGATGACTTCCCACCGATCTCCGCCGTCGATGCCTTCTTGGGACATCAATGAGCTTTATTTGGAATAATTGCGTAGATCTTACAAGGATGGTGCAATCAAATAATTAAGAATAAATATTTCGAAATTAATTAAACAAGCTACTTTTCTTTATTAAATTGACTAGGGATTTAAATATTTCGAAATTAATTAAACAAGCTACTTTTCTTTATTAAATTGACTAGGGATTAATTAATACATATGTGATGCTGCTGTTTTTGCGTTCTGTTGTTGGTTATGTGCCTTGATGCATTTGGATTTCTCTAATTAAGCTGTAACTGGATGTTGTAGTGCGGCGGAAATGTCGTGTGCGAAATTCCGAATAAGTTTTTTTTTGGAATTTCCTTTAATTTGTTAGACAAAACACGGCGGCAACCACTCTACAGATTTTATTGTAATATCAATAGAATTGTATGGAATATCTAAGCAACCGTGCACTTCATTTCTGCAAACGACAATTCCTTCACGTATGCCACATTGTCTTGCGAGAGTACAATGAAAATATTCCTCATATCTTCTTAGTATACCGTAAAGTTATCAAAAAAATGATTGAATAAATATTTAATTACTTAATTGTCATAATATGACATTATGGGTAGACACTAGACCTGACCAACAGTTCGGTTCGGTTCTGAATCGGAACCGAACTGAATGATTCCCGATTCCACATTTGATCGGGAATCGGAACCGAACCGGACGGTTTCGTATTCTTTTTTTTTTTAATTTTAAATCTTAATAATAATTATTTCTTAAAAAAAATAAAATTAAAATGAAATTAAAAAATTTATTTAATATTATTAATTTGAATTTAGATTACATTAAATTAAAAATAAAATAAAAGAGCTTGAACTTAAAATTTTACAAACTTAAGTTGCATACGTATCCTCTAGGGGTGAGAAGAATTAAAACTCACGTAGTTCCATTATTTTTTTAAGATAGTTTCCTATTACAATTATTCAAACTTATCAATCATCATCATTGTCAGTGCCTGTTGATCTTTCAGCTCCTGTTCCGCTTGTACTTGCAGATGCATTGTCGAACAAGTCTTCAAAGTCATCGGGGGCATCTTCTTGTTGTCTCATATCAGCTCGGGTCCAATCATCCACACATACTGTTGCTTCTAAAGTACTTGTATGTAATGAAGACCGTCTCGCTTCCAAAATATTGCCTCCTAAGTTGAAGGCTTGTTCAACCGCAACAGTGAAAACAGGTGCTGCCAGCACCTCTTTAGTAATAATTGATAAAACATGATAGACATTTTGATGTCGGTTCCACCATTCAAGTACTTGAAAATTTTAACGCACTAAACTTTTAACTGGAAACTCGAAATTAGTAGATAAATAATTATCTAATTCCAGATTGTTAGTCATGTTATCCCTATATTTTTTATTCCATTATTGATGTAACCAACGATCACCTATAATAAGTCTTGAACTAACTACGGGTTCAGAACTGGATTGTCTTAATGATTGCAAGTAACATAATCATTAAATAAATTTATTAAATCAATTTTTATTTTATCTATTATTCTTGTAATATTAATTTCATCAGATATTCCTAAATATGTATAGTAAGTTTGTAAGACACTATTCAAAACTTCTATTTTAACTCTAGGATCAAAAACTGTGGCAATAAGATAAAAGTAATGGAATGTCTTTAAAATAAATCAATCATTCTCTCTTTATAATAGTAATAGCTTCAATTTAAATAATATCATTAGGATCAAAACTTTCAGCATGCTCATATAGTGTACCAACAATATTCAAACTTTCAACAATAAATAAATTTATTGTAGGATAATAAACTCCGTTAAAAATATTTGTAGCATCATTAAAAACTTTTAAAAGTTCTAAATTTTTTCCACAAATATCCCATTGACTAGGAGAAAGTGTGATATGTTGAAAATGTTGGGAAAAAAATTACGTAATACATCTTTGTATTGGAAAGCTTGAATTAAGGGAAAATAAGTTGAATTCCAATGTGTTGGAACATCTCGTGAAAATTTTACCGCTTTAACACCATTTAATTTACAAAACTTCTCTCATAACTTGAGAATATGACCAAATACAATTAAGTGCTGACCGGTGATAAACACACACGTTACGCAAGTGCACATATCGCTCAAGTAGTATAAAATGTATCGATCCCACGAGGACTTAATACCCAACCTATTAATTTATGAAGATAAATGTCTACGAGTATCTAATTGATTGATTGTTGGTTGGATGGTGATTTTTATCTAAAACAAGTAAATAAAACAGTGTGAGAGTAAATTTAAGGAAAAATCAATATTATAAAGTTATCTAGGGTTGTGAATCCTTCCAATATCTTTTAAAGATGAAGTGATTATCTCATGTTTGTGTAATATATCGGTTTATTAACCTGGAACACGAAAATATGCAAAAGCCTCTATCGATGGTCAGATACAAATACCCAAAATAACCCAATTAATCATATGTCTATGTTAACCAAGTTACTTGAATTCATTAAGATTAAGTTCCAATTGTGGCTACCCCCGCCCGACATGTATATGTCTATCCTGGAAGGAAATCTACCTTAAGGAAATTTACCCTAAGGTGAGATCGTGAGCTATTGAGTCTAAGGCTGAAACCTAAAATCCCTTCGTCAAGTTCATTTTAAGTTTACCATATCAATCTTATTAGTGGACAGTTAATAAGAAGCATTAAAATTAAGACTCAATAAATAAACCAATATATTACACAAAACATAAAATAACCAACATATAAACCGGTGATATTGGAATTCATCATAACCCTAGATACAATATTTAGTTACAACACATATATAGGATTATTAAAGACATAAATAAAGAAAACAACATAAAATAAACTTGGAAATTAAAAAGATAAAATAAAATAATAAAATAAAATGCTGGGGTTAGGAGATCCACTTTTATTACATCTAATTTAGAAATATCCCTTATAATATATAAATTTTGCATGACATTACCAACCGACCATATAGGCGGTGTTATGATTAAGTCAGATTTTTAAGATAATTCCAATCGACCTTAAAGGCGGTATCTCATTAATTCAAATTTTAAGATAATTTATATATTATAACTAAGGGAGATTAATCTAAATTATGATAATAAAAACTTTACCTTTCACCCAAGCAAAAGAAAGTTACCTACTCATAGTTTAAATTAAAACAAAGAAAGATTTATTGCTTAAAAAAAAAATTAAATACAAGAAAACTGGAAATAAACAAACAAGATACAATCTTCTTAGTATTCTTAAGGAAATCCCCCGAAGAAAGTATGAATTTTTCAAATGAAATCGGTCTCCATTTATAGGTAAAATTTGGCTTTGCGCGTCGATGCTTGACACGTGGCACGCAGCTTTGACGAGATGCTGACACGTGGCACGTGTTAGACAGTTATGACCCATAGCGTCACTATTTGTAAAAGACATTGTGTTTTTGTACAAATTAATTATGTAGCAATGGAAATTGCCTTTTATCATTTCATAATTAGATTACTTAAATATGTGAAAGATGAAAGTCCTTATGATTAGTTCCAGATTGAGATGATATGAGACAGTATCAATCAATGACGGTTTAATCATTAAATATCCCTAGTCGTAGTATTATCGAGACTGGACATCGATAATGCGGAATAGACTAGTATCGCACTTGTGCGTGTTATGGAAGCGTAACATCATAGTTCTCATATATTTAAGTATTGGATACTTATGAAAGTGTGGTAGGAGGTTGTGTTTTACCGATGGTACGGAAAACAGCTTCGCTCTGGATAGACCCCACAGAATCCCATTGGTAGTATGACTATGTGTCTATGGGAGTCCGTATCTGTTGGGGTTGGTGCTCAGAGCGCCAATCCGGACCGTATTTATGTCTGATTCATGAATACGAACATCCCCTTATTCCATAATATTACTTATTTATGGTTGCACCTCTTGTTCTTATATACGTATTCGATCTGATTACCATTAGATTGAAACTAAATGTGGTTTAGTGATATGTATATATTAGACAAAGGCCCGATAATATATAATGCAGTACACAGTTACAAAGTTAGTTTGTAATTGACATTGGGAAGTGTCACTGCTATATGAATATTATCAAACATAGTTCCTGGTCAAGATTTGCTAACACGGGTCGGTTAGTCAAATCCGTTGAGACCAATACATGTCGTATATCGAGACTTGGTCCGATGGTTTATCCCAATGAACCATGAGTCTATGGAGACTCATATAGACGTGTAGGTGTTTATAGTGGATAAACACTGAAAGGCTCACCGAAGATTCTTAATTGATGGTACACCAACGTCAATAAGAATCTTCTCGGGTTGAGTAGCATAGTGGTCCTTCGACTTGAGACACCACTGTGGATGTATGAGACATCCTCCACACTTAGATGGCAGTCACGTCACCGATCTATTTAGATCAGACCTCCGCCTGTTCGTTGGGTGTGGATCGATCCTCAGGATATCCTGTGTGTGTCAAGATAGGATCCGTCAGTTCTGTGTACAGAGCATAGGTAGTCCATATATATTTAGCAGTCTGTTAAATCTGTGGCCACAGTATACATCGGAAGTAAGTTCCGAGTGTTATTTAAAGATTGCTAATAGATACGTCGACGAGATAATACCTATAGAGATTTGACGTTTACATCTATATCTCTGGGATTATCTGGATACCTGTGACGGAGGGATTATATGTATGCAATGACCTCGACCTGTATGATTCAGCTAGTTTATCTGTGATCGTCATAATCTACGGGTGGATAGATTATGCACATGAAATTGGATTTCGTGACGGATATACCTGAATCTAGAGAGTCTCAATAATGAAACATACTCGTAGAGCACTAGAGCAACATTTATGAATAATGATGATTATTTATAAATCGTTTAATCTTTAAACGAAAAATACATGCGAACGGGCCGAACCGTCATTTCCTAATTAATGTGTATTTGTATTTAATATATGATATTATTAAATACACATTAATAAATAGTCAAATAAAGGTATTTGACATATATCATCAATATATGTATTTGAGATATTTAAAGTAAATATAATACATATATTTGATATATTTGTATTTAATTAATTATTTAATTATTTAATTGTTAAATGATTAATATAATTAAAATATAAATATATCACCAAATGATAAAGTTAGGAAGTGATTATAAGTTGTAATTGTTGACTTATACATTAAAGGAAAAGGTTGTCAAATTGATTTTGACTTCTTAAGATATTTGTTCAAATTGTTTGAAAAATGAAAATGTCTTTTTCCTTATTTTTCCTTTAAATTCTGCCAAGCACCTTAAAATATAAGAGTTATATTTTTCTAAGTTGCATTTGTTGACTTAATATAAATATCTATAAAGTGTTATTTAGATATTTTATCAAATTGATTTAATGAAATTCAAATGAAATTGAAATTAATATTTCTTGTATATGCCTTTGCCAAATTCGGCCAAGGCCTTTGTGATGCAAGTATATATTGTTTTTCATTTCATTTGGTATCTAACCTAATACACTTTAACCAAAAACTCCATTAAAGGAAGGCAAATAATGCTAGAGAGAAAAGAAAGAAAAATCAAGAAAAGCTTGGAAAATAGTAAGTATTTCCAACCTTCCATTAGAGAGTAATTTGTTCCTCTTGTTGTGGGCAACATCTTGTGGTGTTCTTGAGTTTTTCTATTCTTTATTCTTTGTGTTTTTGATGGATAAAAGTTTGGTGAAAGTGTTGAGCATGTATAATGGAGAAAGCTTGTGACTAGTGTAGTTATAAGTATTCTTTTATGGTTTTGGAAACCTTGTTGCTAATCTAGAGTTGTTGACCCACTCTTAGATGACCTAGATTTGATCTTGAGTTGTTTCATTGTGTTGAGACTTTGATTGGATGGAAGAAACATGATTGAAGTATTGGATTTAACCAATTTGGTCTAATTTGTCCAATTTGATGAAATTGAAAAATTAGTGTTCATGACCAATTCCAAATTTGGGGATTTTCATATATGTTGTGTATTTGGATGTTTATATGATTCATATAAAGTTTCATGTTCATTGGATTACATCTTGATGTGTTTTGATGCATGAAATGACAAAGTGCACAAATTGGAACCTAATGGGTGTATTCGGCCAAACTTGGAATTTTGGGGATTTATGTTGCCCTTGGTGTTTTGATGTTTTGAACATGCTAATTTCATCTTAGAAATTATTTAGAATCATTCAAAATTGATTAGATCAATTTCGGACTAAAATGGACAAAATACCAAGTGTAAGGGCAATTCGGTAAATTCACTTAAATATGATTTATTGAATTTATTTTTCATAATTTGATTATTGGAATATTAAATAAATATGTTTATTTAATTAATCCGAGAAAAATTTTTGAAATCGGGAAAATTTGATTTTCCACTGCTTCCGCTGCGTTACCGGATTTAGCCCCTAAAAACCCCTACAAAATGGTATCAGAGCGAGTCTGATTCTAGGCCTCCATAAATGATTAGCTTGTTTTATTCAATGTTTAATAATGTTTTCTTGACTTTATACATGCATGTTATAATCTAATTTGATTAGATTTAGGGTGTATGACACTTAATGGAATATCCCCACTTAATAAGGTTTTAAAGTAACTAGTATTTGGAATACTTGTTTCTTGGTCCGTCTTGTCAATACGGTTTATAAATATCTTTTCGTTGACTACATCCGAGACCGTGCCTCTGCTGTGAGGGTGTAGCTGATAGAAATTTATTTATGCCGAATGTATATTAGATACTAGATAAATTCAAGCGAAAGCGGAATCCTGAACGTGCCCTAGCTGTCAGGGTTACGCAAGTAACTTGAGTTTATCATTGACGAGTTTAACCTTGGTACGTCTCCTTATGGGCCTGCCTTCGCAGCGACAACGAGAAACGGCCAGGACCGGAACCTCGGAGTCACTAGTGAGTGATTGACAATTAGTTGTCTACCTGTGAATATACGTAGGCGAGACCGTGCCTCTGCTGTGAGTCGAAATATATTCATGGGGTCCTCTTCCCATTATGGAATTCGATTTAATTATTGAATTCTCGTCTTTCCGTTGGGGATTACGGCATTACGTAAAATAGTGGGAGGCACTGCTAAGTTTAAAATATTCCATAACTTAGGCAGTGTATGTTATTTTGGAAATTGCCGCTTGTTTGTTTCCTTATTCTATTGTTTATATAGAATTAAACTTTTATTTACTGCACACATATTATGATATGTTATCTGACTAGACTCTGTGTTGTAGTTATTCTAAAATAGGTTCTAGATACTATTAGACAAGGATATTATTAGATTGGTCTAAACCATCGGGAACTGTTGTTCTGATTTTCTTGAAAAATCAAGATGCTTAATGACTTAGTTTCTAAGTCATGATAGATAATCTAGATAGATATCCCCTTTAGGATATAATACTTTAGAGACAATAGTTTCTTATGCAGTAAGAATTGACTTGAATTAGTTCATGTCTCGAGATTCTTGACTGGCATTTAGAAAGCCCTATTAGGTATTTGTTTATCTAGTAATGACGTTTCTAAGCTTTAATTACCTTTAGAGGTAATGTGTCTGACACAATTTGCTAATCAGTTATTTACAATTGTTGTGAATAGTTGAATGCAAATAGTAAAGCTAAAGAAAGGAGATATGTATAGTTGTGTATAGAAAATATCGATTTTCACAAATACTACAACTATAGGTATTGGATACCAGATCTCTCGTCTAGTTATTTGAAATATTGGTTAACGATTGTTTTGATATTTGATATCGGAACTCGCGACTATTGGATAGTCACTTGTTCTTTATAAACAATTGTTACATAATTTATAATAACAAGTAGTGTCATTGACGTAGAGATAAACATTAAGAAAAATTATTCGGTAAAGTAAATAATTTAGAACGGTGCTTTATGAGTTTAATCACTTAAGCATTGGATGCTTATTCCGTATGGTGAATGATGGTTTGATACTAGATCACACCACATATCCTTATCCATTTAATGAATATTGTATTCAGGAAAGTGATTAAGATCTCGTTTAACCAATGATTGTCATTGGACCACCAGAATTATTTAAACTGATACATTGGATGTATGTGGTTTAATAAATAATAATTGCTTAAGGTAGTTTTCTTTATTTCGTAACTTAGTTGATGAATTGTCATAACTTGGTTATGAGTTTCTAAAGGAACACATATTGAAAGTCTTGAAAGTATCAAGAACTTTCAACCTGTTTTGATGAAACGTAGATTGAACATTTTTGACTTGTTCAAATATATTCAATCTAAAGGTTTTAGAGAATTCTATCCTCAAAATTCATTACATGTCTTTGAACTGTTCAAAGATCTTTGATACGATCAAACGTATGAATTTAAAGCAATTAGTTCTAAGGTTATTCAGTGAATATGATTCATATTCAATATTATTCTTCCACGATTCCATCTTGATGGAATTGAGTAGTGGGAGCAATCGAACCTTATATGATTTGATTCGTTTGATATTGAATGTTACCGAATTAGTTTCAATACTCTTGGGGTTATACTCCAGTAACACTAATTCATCTCTTTAATTAATGTTCCATTATTTTCTACAGTTGCATATATGATATGTATAGGTAGAAAATTTGAATCTTGAAAAGTTTGAGATTTCAATCTTTCTTTTATATAATAGTTATATAATGGAAATTACTTACACCTCGGAGGTATAAGTAAAAGTTTATCGTTTATTCTGTTTAATAGAATATTGTATTCTATTTAATAGAATATCTTTCCTACGATCCTAAGTAATAAAATTGTTTTATTACTTGGTGTGTAACATCTGATGTTAATTATTGTAGAAAAGACTTGACTTATTGAAGTCAAATGTGAGAATGATAAATTATAAATGGAACTACGTAATTAATAAGATGAAACAACCCTTATACATCTTCCGTACAAGTCCAATAGGATAACAGAATCATTCACGAGTATTTGATACTTAATGGTTTCGTTGTTTTCTTACTGAAGAAAAATTATCCTATAACTTATAATGGAAGCGATATTTGATATCGATTCTGGAAGTTCACCATTGAACCATAGATCTAAGATTGTTCATAGCTTACTATGATCAAGTTTTGAACTTGATTACGCTTTCATTATGAATTAGTTCATGATATGTGCTAATTGTTTGCGCAGCGAAAGCAATGTGAGCTTATTAAAGGTTTGACATTTACAGTATGACAGTGAGAAAAGTTATACTCAGTAATCTATTGTAGATTCTGAGAAAACTTATCTCTAGTCACGCTAATTGAACAATTAAAGATATATTGGTTAATGTTGATAATAAACTGTATATTTTAGCTAAAGAATGCAAAGTGGCGTTTTTGGATGACTTATTCAGATAAGAGATCAGTTGTGATTTCCTTATTTGAAGAGTTCATTCTGAAATGGCCCTAGAGTTTGTGTTCTGCTGAGATTGCAGTTTAGTGTGCTAGCTTATAGAGCCTATTGTAGACTCAGATAAGTCTTCCGAAAATCTGTGTTCTCTGTTTTTGATATCGTCAGATTGTATGATCTTGTCAAAGTATAGAGAATACATAGGTGATTAGAAGGGTTAGTGGGAGCGTACAAATTACTTTCTAGTGTTATATATCCTAACAAACATTATCATTATTATAGTAATAATGAGATGTTTGTTAGGTAAAAGGTTTACCTAAGTCTTCTTTACTCCGTGAAAACAGTGGGAGTAGTCTCTGTTATATACGATATAAAGTTTTATATAAGATATAAAACCAAGAGACTTGTGAGATACTCCTATTATTCGTACATTAGATATGATCTAATAAAGAACATAACTAGGCTATCTGTATGACAGTTAGTATAACTGTTAGACAGTTATTGTGTGTCTTATATAAAGTATTCATTTTTCGTAAATGATGATTCCTTTTTCGAAAGAGATCTTGATTAGAATGTCTAATCAATCTTATGTATCATTTGATGATGACATAATAAATATTTTATAATGTGCGAATGTAGATATTGATTTAATCGTAATTGTTACGAGTTATTTTGACATCCTATAGACCATATGATGGATCTTGAAACACATCCTTTGTGATCTTTGAGATATTAAGAACGAGTTTCTAATTCATGGAGAATATAGTCTGCAACCATTAGGGTCATATTAGTTTTGAGAATAATTATGACGTTAGACAGTCTACGTCATAAAGAGTCACAAAAGATACAGTGGGAGTGTCACGAAGGATTCTACTAACTGAGTAGAATTAGATGCAACTTATGAAGTATAGACTTATGAAGTTTCATAGTGACCTTATAAATTAGAAGTTTTATATTGGTGTTGTGCTTGCGGTTGTCCTCATAATATTTTTGGATTTGATCCCTAAATACTTGGACAACTTAGTAGCTGTAGCATAATACTGATGTAGCATCAGTGTCATATTAATGTATAATTTAGATTCTACAAAATATGAATGATGCTGACTAAGGGAAACGATGGAGTTTGTTTTGACAAACTCAATATTTCATAGCGGACTTTTTTCTTGCCTCTTAAGTACTGGTGAGCTTTTGAGGGCCATGTGCATATGATACACATTGAGACGTGTATATGATACCGTGGATTGGCACTAGAGCAAGTGGGAAAAATTCTTGGGGTTGGTGCTCAGAGCGCCAATCCGGACCGTATTTATGTCTGATTCATGAATACGAACATCCCCTTATTCCATAATATTACTTATTTATGGTTGCACCTCTTGTTCTTATATACGTATTCGATCTGATTACGATTAGATTGAAACTAAATGTGGTTTAGTGATATGTATATATTAGACAAAGGCCCGATAATATATAATACAGTACACAGTTACAAAGTTAGTTTGTAATTGACATTGAGAAGTGTCACTGCTATATGAATATTATCAAACATAGTTCCTGGTCAAGATTTGCTAACACGGGTCGATTAGTCAAATCCGTTGAGACCAGTACATGTCGTATATCGAGACTTGGTCCGATGGTTTATCCCAATGAACCATGAGTCTATGGAGACTCGTATAGACGTGTAGGTGTTTATAGTGGATAAACACTGAACGGCTCACCGAAGATTCTTAATGGATGGTACACTAACGTCAATAAGAATCTTCTCGGGTTGAGTAGTATAGTGGTCCTTCAACTTGAGACACCACTGTGGATGTATGAGACATCCTCCACACTTAGATGGCAGTCACGTCACCGATCTATTTAGATCAGACCTCCGCCTGTTCGTTGGGTGTGGATCGATCCTCAGGATATCCTGTGTGTGTCAAGATAGGATCCGTCAGTTCTGTGTACAGAGCATAGGTAGTCCATATATATTTAGCAGTTTGTTAAATCTGTGGCCACAGTATACATCGGAAGTAAGTTCCGAGTGTTATTTAAAGATTGCTAATAGATATGTCGATGTGATAATACCTATAGAGATTTGACGTTTACATCTATATCTCTGGGATTATCTGGATACCTGTGACGGAGGGATTATACGTATGCAATGACCTCGACCTGTATGATTCAGCTAGTTTATTTGTGATCGTCATAATCTACGGGTGGATAGATTATGCACATGAAATTGGATTTCGTGACAGATATACCTGAATCTAGAGAGTCTCAATAATGAAACATACTCGTAGAGCACTAGAGCAACATTTATGAATAATGATGATTATTTATAAATCGTTTAATCGTTAAACGAAAAATACATGCGAACGGGCCGAACCGTCATTTCCTAATTAATGTGTATTTGTATTTAATATATGATATTATTAAATACACATTAATAAATAGTCAAATAAAGGTATTTGACATATATCATCAATATATGTATTTGAGATATTTAAAGTAAATATAATACATATATTTGATATATTTGTATTTAATTAATTATTTAATTATTTAATTGTTAAATGATTAATATAATTAAAATATAAATATATCACCAAATGATAAAGTTAGGAAGTGATTATAAGTTGCAATTGTTGACTTATACATTAAAGGAAAAGGTTGTCAAATTGATTTTGACTTCTTAAGATATTTGTTCAAATTGTTTGAAAAATGAAAATGTCTTTTTCCTTATTTTTCCTTTAAATTCTGCCAAGCACCTTAAAATATAAGAGTTATATTTTTCTAAGTTGCATTTGTTGACTTAATATAAATATCTATAAAGTGTTATTTAGATATTTTATCAAGTTGATTTAATGAAATTCAAATGAAATTGAAATTAATATTTCTTGTATATGCCTTTGCCAAATTCGGCCAAGGCCTTTGTGATGCAAGTATATATTGTTTTTCATTTCATTTTGTATCTAACCTAATACACTTTAACCAAAAACTCCATTAAAGGAAGACAAAGAATGCTAGAGAGAAAAGAAAGAAAAATCAAGAAAAGCTTGGAAAATAGTAAGTATTTCCAACCTTCCATTAGAGAGTAATTTGTTCCTCTTGTTGTGGGCAACATCTTGTGATGTTCTTGAGTTTTGATATTCTTTATTCTTTGTGTTTTTGATGGATAAAAGTTTGGTGAAAGTGTTGAGCATGTATAATGGAGAAAGCTTGTGACTAGTGTAGTTATAAGTATTCTTTTATGGTTTTGGAAACCTTGTTGCTAATCTAGAGTTGTTGACCCACTCTTAGATGACCTAGATTTGATCTTGAGTTGTTTCATTGTGTTGAGACTTTGATTGGATGGAAGAAACATGATTGAAGTATTGGATTTAACCAATTTGGTCTAATTTGTCCAATTTGATGAAATTGAAAACTTAGGGTTCATGACCAATTCCAAATTTGGGGATTTTCATATATGTTGTGTATTTGGATGTGTATATGATGCATATAAAGTTTCATGTTCATTGGATTACATCTTGATGTGTTTTGATGCATGAAATGACAAAGTGCACAAATTGGAACCTAATGGGTGTATTCGGCCAAACTTGGAATTTTGGGGATTTATATTGCCCTTGGTGTTTTGATGTTTTGAACATGCTAAGTTCATCTTAGAAATTATTTAGAATCATTCAAAATTGATTAGATCAATTTCGGACTAAAATGGACAAAATACCAAGTGTAAGGGCAATTCGGTAAATTCACTTAAATATGATTTATTGAATTTATTTTTCATAATTTGATTATTGGAATATTAAATAAATATGTTTATTTAATTAATCCGAGAAAAAGTTTTGAAATCGGAAAATTTGATTTTCCACCGCTTCCGCTGCGTTACCGGATTTAGCCCCTAAAAACCCCTACAGTATCAGGGTAGGTGTATTTGGTCTTAACCTGAGACTTGCATCGCTAGTATTTGCGACAATCAATACGCTTTGGTTTTGGTCGTCCATGACTTTAACAGGTTCTGGGTACACCTCTTCTGGGTTTATTGAGAATCGTAGTGTATTGGGTGTGATGTCAAGACGGAAGTATCACTTCAATCATATGGAGATTATGGTCACACAGGGATACAGACTGGTTCTCTAACAGGTTGCAACCGTCGGGATAATATGACTAGGTCATGATTATCCGATAATAAAGACACTAGTTGATTGTGATCCGATATATGCTTCGTACGAGGCAGACACTATTCCAGCCCCAGGCCTTGCGTGTGACATCCGATACTGGATCACGAGATACGCAATACTACGTATACTACGCCTAACATAGATTATATATTCCATTAAGAATATTTCTGGAGAATTGGGTAGGCATGGCGCTTTGCTAGAAGCCAACCTTGTCTCGTAAATCGGTAAGAACGTAGTATGAGGTACGTACGTGTTCGGATAGTTCGACGACCGGATTTACTGCCAATATATCCAGGGTGTTGGACAATTATGACCCATAGCGTCACTATTTGTACAGATCATGGTGTTGTTGTACAAATTAACTATGTGACAAAAGAGATTGCTATCTTATCATTTGTGATTAGATCACCTTAGATATATAAATGATAGGAGGTCCCTATGATTAGTTCCTGGATTGAGAATGATATGAGACAGTATCAGTCCACAAAGGATTAATCATTAAATATCCCTAGTCAGAGTATTATCGAGATTGGACATCGGTAATGCGTAAAAGACTAGTATTGCACTTGTGCACGTTGTGAGGGCATAACGGGCATAGTTCTCATATATTTAAGTATTGGATACTTATGCAAGTGTAGTAGGAGGTTATGTTTCACCGATAGTACGGGAAACAGCTTCGCTCTGGATAGACCCCCTCGGAATCCCATTGGTAGTATGACTATGTGTCTATGGGAGTCCGAAATCAGGGTAGGTGTATTTGGTCTTAACCTGAGACTTGCACCGCTAATACTTACGACAATCAATATACTTTGGTTGAGGTCGTCCAGGGCTTTAACCGGTTCTGTGTACGCCAATACTGGGTATATTGAGATTCGTAGAGTATTGGGTGTGATGTCAAGACGAAAGTATCACTCCAGTCATAGTGGAGATGATGTCACGTAGGATACGATATTAGTGCTCTTAAGTGCTGCGCGGCCATCGGGATATTATGACTAGGTCATGTATATCCGATTATAGAGACTAGTTACCAGACATCTGACATGTGCTTCGTACGGGGCAGACACGACTCCAGCCCTAGGCCTAGCACGTGACCATCTGATACTAGATCGATATGCACTATACGATGTATACTACGCCTGATACAGATCAATATATTCCTGTAAGGATATTTCCGGAGAATTGGGTAGGCATGGCGCTTTGCTAGAAGCCAACCTTGTCTTGTGAATCGGTAAAACGTAGTACTTGGTACGTACGTGTTCGGATAGTCCGATAACCGTATTTACTGCCAACATATCCGGAGATCTCATGGGTCGCTTCCCAATGATACACCGATGTATGACTCGCACTTTAATTAATCTGGGATTATTTGATGAGAGAGAAAATTAATCTGGGATTAATTACGGAGATATTTTATCTGGGATAAAGTATCGTCTAAAGAGAGAGAACGTGATTAATTTGGAATTAATCGGTAAAATAAATTTAATAGTTAAATTTGATTTTTCTATTTAATTTATTCGAATGGGCTAAAATTAATATATCGGATATATTAATATGAATTGGATTTCATTACGAAATTAAAGTCGGACTTTAATGTGAACGAACGAATTAATTTAGAATTAATTCGTAAACGACGTTCGTAATATATTTGCGAGGCATCGATATTTAATTAAATTAGATTTAATTATTTAACGACAGAAGTTCGTTTAATCAGATTAAACGAAACCGAGCCGCGGCAAATGTTCGTAGAGATATTTGAATTTTGAATTCAAAGATGTGGGGCCCATGGGTGGTTGGTGTACCTACCACCCAACTACCTTGTTTTACTTTTGGAAAACCATTTACCCACACCTACCAAGTTTAGGGTAAAAGGTGAAATGGTTTTACCTAAAGTATATAAACAAAATATCTCTTTACATTTTGGAAATTATTATTATTCATTAGATGAATTTTAGTAAACCCTAGACAACTCTCTCTCCCTTATCTCCTTCTCCTTTCACGCCCCACGGGCAAAAACTCACTGGTTTTGCTGTCCAAAACGTGAGCAGAGAGGGAAGCAGTTTTTGTGGATTTTGTGGCAAGATCCAAGTGCTAGTACACTCTAAGAGGCATACGAAGGTGTTAGGGAAACCCACCCACGAGCCGGGAATCATTAGACGAAGATTGGAGCTCGAAATCTTGGATTCTTGAAGACTCAAAACTGAAATTTTTGAGCAGTGGACTGCATGCAGTGGGCGCACCTTGGAGGGCTGAAAAATGGTTTGTTTGTCTTCAAATCGTCTCAACCGATCAATGTAAGTATTCCGCAACTTCTTTGATATGTATTTCACACATCTTCATGCTTGTTTGATGATCTTGGGACCTAGAATAAAACCAACAATGGTATCAGAGCCTAGGTTCAAGCATGAAACTTTTAGGGCTTAAAATTGGGTATTTTAATTTGAGCATGATTTTATGAAATTGGATGATTAAGTATGCTTAATACATGTTGTATTGAAGATTGATTGGATCAATTTCAAGAAATTATGTTTGGAACCAATTTCCCCTAAATTTATGTGTTGGCCGAATACATTAGGCATTTTAGATTCTTGGAATTTTTCATTTTGATTCATTGGATGAGTTGTAATGATGTTGGATGATGTTAATTTAAGATTGAATTGGATTTATATTTGAATTGAACAAAATCCCCAAAATGCTTATGATGGCCGAATATATATGCCCTTTAATGTCTTGGTATTTTTGATTTTTGAACATTGGATGTGTATGAAATCATTCGGGAAGTTAATTCGATGTCGATTGTGTAATTAATTGGATTGAATTCAAATCGGACAAAATTATCTCCCTTGGCCGAGACTTGAAGCATGCGTAAATGGGTTTGATTTTTCATTAAATGTGTTGGACATGTGATAATGAAATTGAGCATGATTAATTGGACTAATTTGATGTTTTGGAAATATTGATTTGGGTGATTAATCATGATATACACTTTAGGTAATTAAATGGGAAATTTGGAATTTGGTAATTTAATTATTTGGGCCTTAAAATTTGATTTGGGCTTTTAAAGTTGTAAATGGGCTTATTGGGCTTTGTTGTACAAAGTTGGGTTTAGGCAAATTGGATTGGATCCAATTGGGCCCAAAACCACTTCCTTAAAGCCCAAATGTGACTTATAAACCTTTAAAGTTTAATTGGGCCTAATGGGCCGAAATTGATTTCTTGGCTTATGGGGTTACTCCTTGATTGGGCTTTAGTTGCCAAAGCCCATGCCTTGAAGAAATTAATTTAAAGCCCATTGGACTTGAATTAAATTGACGTTGGACGTTAATCGGGCTTTGAGACCCGTAAAGATTAAATTTGGAATTTAAGTCGTAAAAGGTTTATTAATAAAGTGTAATATTCAATTTGGAATAAAATAGTGAATTAGTATTAAATACATATTAAAATTGGATTTAATGTTGTAGTTTAATTTAATTCGAGAATTCGTACTTTGAGTACTTATTCGCAAAAACGAGTTTGACTCGCACAAAATCAAATAGTTGTTTGAACATTGGATGATCACTAATTATCAGATTAATTAATGTGATTAGATTGATTGATAACATGCTTGTGTGAATACATGGTTGTGATGAATGAATAATGTATATCGGATGGATATTAGTCGGGTGGGGGCAATTTTGGAAATTGTTGTAATAAATTCGATTTATTAATTGGACCTGCGTGTCCAGCCTTATCACCTCTATTCTCTTTGTATTCTCTTCTCACCTATTCCCCTCAATGTAAATGAGGTTTCTTTAGTAGTGTAGTGTAACGGGTAGAAGTAATACAAGTGCTAGTTTGAGAGAGAAAGTGAGAGATTTGATCTAGGATCAATGTGTTAAGTATCCATCCGCATATCATTATTATTTATTTTCATATGCGCTTTATTATGTGTTTAGAATGCATGTTTAGGGTGTATGATGATGAGACCTAAACAAAGATAATAATTGGTAGCCAATTTGCACGCGAAAAACCCTCATCAAATATCATGCGTTTTTCTTCCATTGAGTGATTCTTACTCAAGATCCTAGACTGGCATTGGGTTGTTGGCCAAAGTCAAGCCCTTTGTCCGTCGAAGATGTGTTTGAATCACGAGAGTTTTGTTCTATATTGGTGTCTTGTCCAAGTTGTGGTTTGTTGGCCAAAGTCAAGACCACTTCTTGTCCATCGACATTGATTACGAAGCTTTCCATGGTCAATGGGTCGCGCTTGACTGGGATCATTAGGTTTGTTGTGCCAAAGCCAAGGCTTAGTTGATTCAGAGGAAAAAGGTTAGGTAATACATTGGATGTATTGGCATATATAAGATATATGTTTAGGATTTGGATATTCGCCTACTGGATCTAGGAATTGGATTAGATCCAATTGATCTTTGAGATCTACCTAGTTAATTATCATACAATTTGTTGGCCAAAGTCAAGATTGTGTGATATTTAACGGGATCCTAGCCCACTAGGAAACACGGTTTCCCGAGTACTCAACAGAGGGTTAGAGGCTCGCCGAAAAATAGTGGGAGGCAAGAATTGAATTTGCAATATTCGTTTAATTACTTGCCATATGCGCTCTCATCATAAATTATTCGTCATATAAATTAAATGTTAGTTGGACTAATATTTAAATTGTTGTTTTAATAAGCAGTTGGACTGTATTATAGTTGATTATATAATTGGATTATAGTAATCAATATATTTGAATTAATTAATTTACAGTTGATTTTATAATTGGATTATATTAATCAATGTAATTGAGGTTAATTGATTTAAATTATATTTGATTGTATAGTTGGACTATAATAATCAATATAATACATAGTACCACGAATCGTTGATTAAATAGTTGGACTATTAGAATCAAGATGAATGAAAGATTAGTGTTTAAAACATAATCCTAGGTGAAAATGTATTTAAACGACTATATTTTAATTGGGAATAATTTCAGGATGGTCCTGGAAATAAATAATAAGTTACTTTATTTGATAAAATAACCTATTATGCCTAAGCCAGGAATTAAGCAAATAGTAGAGCATAATCTTTGGAAGATTTATGTGATGATAACTTAAGTGCTTAATTCGATATACTTGTCATAAATCTATGATTAGATTTAAGAAGTATTGAAATTGCAATAAATAACTCTTGGAGGGTTAAAGACTATTCTCGAGGAGATAAAGTCAAACTTTGCAATTAGGTAAGTGGCGCAAGGCGCACCATACTTCAATATTCTAGAAACCCAAGGCTTGGCCAAAGGCTTCTGAAATTTTGAAAGGGCAAAGGCAAAATCATTATGATCTTCTGGAAAGATAAATGACATATCCTAAAGTGACTGCCGTTTGGATATGGCAGACACGAAGGAATTAAAGAAAGGGCAAGGCTCTGACTTTAAGAATGTTTGTCAATATTATGTCTATTACTAGTATTAAAATTGGATTTTAAAATACTTAATATGGTACATAAAATATATGGATTGATGTTCAGAATCTGCTGTGAGCAAGATACTGACTTCAAGCTGAGATTAATCTGCGAATCGGAAACGGGACGAAAGTCGCTGTTTCGACCGTAGAATCCTAAGTTTAAGAACTACCTTTTGGGTATATACTTAAATTAGGAACTGTTATAATGTAACTAGTTTGACTAAAAAAAATTTTCTTTATATCAGTGTTTAATCCGTTGCGGATAGACCTTTGTATTCTAGAACACTAAAGTGTTTCATTATATAAAGAATGATATTAAGATAAACACATTAGATGTGAGTAACAGAATTTATATTTTGAATATAAATAATATCTCAAATATAAAACATGACAAATAATATAGCTCAAACCGATTTGATCAGTTAAGAGACTTATTTGTGGCATTGTTGTCTGAGACACAATTAAACAAGACTCGTATATCCACGTTTTTGAAGAGTGGGTACTAGGACTGATTTGACTATTCAAATAAAGTCTACGAATCTAGTTTATTAGGTAAAGTACCTGAAACACTATTTACTTGGTAATAGTGATAGTGCCACCGATCTGTTAGCCCTATTCATAGTGAAGTAAGTGGGCCCATATCTAGCAATGCTAGATGTGAATATGAATATTTCGTGACCTTAACGGATGCGGCATCACGTTATGGTTGTGTGTTTCTTTTGAAGAACACAAATCGATAACTTTTAGAGTTTCGACACGAAGTAGACAAACAGATCATCTAAAGTATTAAACCATCGCGGTAAGACCGTAATGGAAAATACTTAAGCAGTAAGTTTCAAACATACGTGAAAGAGTATAGTATTCTTTCAATGAGGACTCCTCCTAGGACATGTCAGTTTGACGGTGTGTCCGTACGGAGAAACCGAATTTTGTTGGACATGATAAGGTTAATCATGAGTCGCTCTGAGCTACCATTTCCTTCAACGAATATGCATTAACAGTGCAATACTTATTTAAAATAAGGTTCCATATAAATCTGTTTGACAGATATCATATTAGATATGAACAGGAAAGAAACCGGGTTTCTCATTCCTGATGATTTGGGTATGCTAGGCATATGTTTGGATGATACCAAACTAAAACCCAAATAGGATAAGTGCCAATTGTAGGTCATCCTAGGGATACCATAAGTATAATACTTATACATCTCACGAGAGAACAATGTTATTGATGCTCACCATGCGGTTTTCCTAAGAGGAATACCGATATGCAGTGGTAAGTGGGAGGATGGTATAACTCGATGAAAGTCGGAGTAATACTGTTCAAAGCACGAAGTCCTTAATGGAACACAGCTAGTTCATCAAGGATGAAACTATACCATTAATCTTCGAATACACAAGAACCGCTTAGATCGGAGAGAATCAGAAAACAACCTAGGGTATGGGTTTCTGATCTCGCCTCATAAAGATGTCAATCTTGTTGAGGTAGACCAACCGACTACATTTGAGGAAGTGATACAAGGTATCAACTCCCTTTTATGGCAAAGTGCCATGAGTCCAAAATGGATTCCATGTATACCAACTATGTTTGGACACTAGTTGAAGTACCATAAGGAATTATGCCTACTGGTACAGTATAAGTCTTCAAGGAAGACATACATGGATGGCAACATACCAACGTATAAAGCTAGGCTTTTAACGAAAAGGTATCGTTATCAACATTGTGTTGATTACGGTTCAACCTTTTACCTGTTGCCACGGTAAATCCATTTGGATGATGCTTGCTGATACTGTATATTTCATTTATGAAATGTGTCAGTTAAAGATCAAAATCGCTTTCCTTAAACGGAAACCTTTTGGAGGATGTTTATAACATCCTGACGATTTTGTCGTACCTAAACCAGCAAACTAGGTTTGCGGGTTGTTCGATCCATGTTTGGATTGAAGCAAGCATAATGTTCTTGGAGCTGACGTTTTGATGTAATCATAATGGTGTATGATTTAATTCAAAATAAAAATAATTCTTGTGTATATAAGGAGGTTAGTGGGAGCGCACTGACAATGGATGTCATGTATAAAATAATGATAATATATGTTATTTCTTGGAAATGATATTCCCATAAAACAATCGGCGAGAGCTTGGCTTTCGAGATAATTCTCCGTAGAATTCTTAGGAGTAACAACCTTTATTTTAGGAATAAAGATCTATTGGGATAGATTTAAAGTTGTTAACACTCTCTGAGAAATTGTACATTTAAAATGTACGTGACCTGGTGTCTCATACGCTTTGAGCGTATGGAGACACAATCAGACCAATCCGAGTGATAGTCACTGGATTGAAGTTAAGAACATCCGTTAGTATCTCAGAGAACTAAGGATGCTGTCTTAGTCTATGGAGAAGGATAACTTGAAGTGACTAGGATCACTGTATCAAGTTTCCAAATCGATAAAGACGACTATAAGTCGCAAACGGTACTATAAAGTTTGCATACCGGAGCAGTGAGCTGGAAATCTTCCAAGCAAGATACTGTTGCCGAATAAACAACAAATGCGGATTATTGCTGCAGCTGAGGCAACAATAGAAGCCATTTGGGTCGATAATAAATCTAATTAGATTAGATATAGTTCTGTTAGCGGCTGAGCTAGGCGTCAGCACAGGCTAAAGAATTAATGGTCTCATCAACGATCCAGATATATACTTCGATATTCATCTGATTCGTTCGGATCATACATCATGGCGATGTGATGATCGTATAAATCGCATCAGACGATAATCATGTAAATCCGCTGACGAAAACCATTTCTCAACAATTTGAGCGAACCGTACATAGTTCGGGTGTTAGGCACTCGAGTGACTGGCTATAGGCCAAGTGGGAGATTGTTGGACAATTATGACCCATAGCGTCACTATTTGTACAGATCATGGTGTTGTTGTACAAATTAACTATGTGACAAAGGAGATTGCTGTCTTATCATTTGTGATTAGATCACCTTAGATATATAAATGATAGGAGGTCCCTATGATTAGTTCTTGGATTGAGAATGATATGAGACAGTATTAGTCCACAAAGGATTAATCATTAAATATCCCTAGTCAGAGTATTATCGAGATTGGACATCGGTAATGCGTAAAAGACTAGTATTGCACTTGTGCACGTTGTGAGGGCATAACGTGCATAGTTCTCATATATTTAAGTATTGGATACTATTGCAAGTGTAGTAGGAGGTTATGTTTCACCGATAGTACGGGAAACAGCTTCGCTCTGGATAGACCCCCTCGGAATCCCATTGGTAGTATGACTATGTGTCTATGGGAGTCCGAAATCAGGGTAGGTGTATTTGGTCTTAACTTGAGACTTGCACCGCTAATACTTACGACAATCAATATACTTTGGTTGAGGTCGTCCAGGGCTTTAACCGGTTCTCTGTACGCCAATACTGGGTATATTGAGATTCGTAGAGTATTGGGTGTGATGTCAAGACGAAAGTATCACTCCAGTCATAGTGGAGATGATGTCACGTAGGATACGGTATTACTGCTCTTAAGTGCTGCGCGGCCATCGGGATATTATGACTAGGTCATGTATATCCGATTATAGAGACTAGTTACCAGACATCCGACATGTGCTTCGTACGGGGCAGACACGACTCCAGCCCCAGGCCTAGCACGTGACCATCCGATACTAGATCGATATGCACTATACGATGTATACTACGCCTGATACAGATCAATATATTCCTGTAAGGATATTTCCGGAGAATTGGGTAGGCATGGCGCTTTGCTAGAAGCCAACCTTGTCTTGTGAATCGGTAAAACGTAGTACTTGGTACGTACGTGTTCGGATAGTCCGATAACCGTATTTACTGCCAACATATCCGGAGATCTCATGGGTCACTTCCCAATGATACACCGATGATGTATGACTCGCACTTTAATTAATCTGGGATTAATTTGATGAGAGAGAAAATTAATCTGGGATTAATTACGGAGATATTTTATCTGGGATAAAGTATCGTCTAAAGAGAGAGAACGTGATTAATTTGGAATTAATCGGTAAAATAAATTTAATAGTTAAATTTGATTTTTCTATTTAATTTATTCGAATGGGCTAAAATTAATATATCGGATATATTAATATGAATTGGATTTCATTACGAAATTAAAGTCGGACTTTAATGTGAACGAACGAATTAATTTAGAATTAATTCGTAAACGACGTTCGTAATATATTTGCGAGGCATCAATATTTAATTAAATTAGATTTAATTATTTAACAACGGAAGTTCGTTTAATCAGATTAAACGAAACCGAGCCACGGCAAATGTTCGTAGAGATATTTGAATTTTGAATTCAAATATGTGGGGCCCATGAGTGGTTGGTGTACCTACCACCCAACTGTTGGATAATATGACCCATAGCATCACTATTTGTACAGATCACGGTGTTGTTGTACAAATTAACTATGTGACAAAAAAATTGCACTCTCATCATTTGTGATTAAATCACCATAGATATATAAATGAAGAGAGGTCCATATGATTAGTTCCTGGATTGAGATGATATGAGACAGTATCAGTCCACGAAGGATTAATCATTAAATATCCCTAGCCAGAGTATTATCGAGACAGGACATCGATAATGCGGAATAGGCTAGTATTGCACTTGTGTGCGTTGTGAGGGCACAACGGCATAGTTCTCATATATATAAGTATTGGATACTTATGCAAGTGCGATAGGAGGTTGTGTTTCACCGATGGTACGGGAAACAGCTTCGCTCTGGATAGACCCCTCGGAATCCCATTTGTATTATGACTATGTGTCTATGGGAGGCCGAAATCAAGGTAGGTGTGTATAGTCTTAACCTGAGACTTACATCGCTAATACTTACGATAATCGATAGACTTTGGTCTTGGTGGTACAGGGCTTTAACCGGTTCTGCGTACTCAACTTCTGGGTTTATCAGAGTGTCGTAGTGTATTGGGTGTGATGTCAAGACGGAAGTATCACTTCAGTCATATTGGAGATGATGTCACGCAGGATACGGTACTAGTGCTCTTAAGTGTTGCGCAACCATCGGGATGTTATGACTAGGTCATGCATATCCGATTATAGAGACTAGTTACCAGACATCCGACATGTGCTTCGGACGGGGTAGACACTTATCCAGCCCCAGCCCTAGCACGTGACTATCCGATACTGGGCCGATATACACAATACTACGGTATACTACGCTTGATACAGATCTATATATTCCTGTAAGAATATTTCTGGAGAATTGGGTAGGCATGGCGCTTTGCTAGAAGCCAACCTTGTCTTGTAAATCGGTATAAACGTAGTACGAGGTACTTACATGTTCGGATAATCCGACGACCGTATTTACTGCCAACATATCCGGAGATCTCATGGGTCGCTTCCTGAAGATTCACCGATGATATATAACTCGCACTTTAATTAATCTGGGATTAATTAGAAGAGAGAGAAAATTAATCTGGGATTAATTGCGGAGATATTTTATCTGGGATAAAATATTAATTAAAGAGAGAGAACGATTAATTTGGAATTAATCGATAAAATAATATATTCGATATATTATAAGAAATTGGATTTCGACGCGGAATTAAAATTAGATTTTAATTCGGGCGAACGAATTAATTTAGAATTAATTCGTTAGCTACGTGAATAGTGATTTCGTTAGGCGTAATCATTTAATTACGACGCGACGGAAAATTCGTTAATTTGGAATTAGCGAACCCGAGCCCGAGAGTGATTGCGAGCGCATTCGCATTTCGAATTCGAGCGCGGCACGCAAGTCACATCAAGCGTCAAATCGTTAGTCACATCATGCGTCAAATCAATTGTCACTTTGAGTGATTTGACTTGACAACATGTCACTTTATTAAAGTGATGTGATGTGACTTAAAGTAAAAAAGTAGAAATGATGAAAAGCATTAATAGACTTTTGCTTTTTAACTTTTGATATATATGAAAAATGATTTATATATTTGTTTTTGTTTTTGGAAAATAAAATAAATATATAAACCAAAAATCATTTTCTCTCTCTCACTCACCACTCACGGTCTTCTCCTTTTCCCTCTCTTTTCATCTTCCTCTCATTCACGGCTTCAAGCCGATTTTCTTCTCTAAATCTTTTGGTTAGACCGAAATTTTGAGAAGCAAAATTGAAGATGAGTAGTGCTAGCACACACATGGGTTATATTATGGTGATAGGGAAACGAATTTGTGAGCTTGGAAAGCTTGAAGCTTGAAGCTTCCATGGTGTTCATCAATGGCCGAACATGGAGGAGGCAAACCAGTCCCCAACCGAGCAGTCCACTGCATGAGGAAGCTACTGCCGAGCTTAATGTGCATCAAAAACGCAACTTGTTCTTCATTTCATCAAAACCCATCAATGTGAGTATGAATTCCGCCTTACTCCTTTGTGTATTCAACTCGTTTTTATGCATGTTTGTGATCTTGGGACTTGATTGAAACTCTACACCAACTACCTTGTTTTACTTTTGGAAAACCATTTACCCACACCTACCAAGTTTAGGGTAAAAGGTGAAATGGTTTTACCTAAAGTATATAAACAAAATCTCTCTCTACACTTTGGAAATTATTATTATTCATTAGATGAATTTTAGTAAACCCTAGACAACTCTCTCTCCCCTTATCTCCTTCTCCTTTCACGCCCAAGGGGCCAAAAACTCACTGGTTTTGCTGTCCAAAATCTGAGTAGTGAGGGAAGCAGTTTTTGTGGATTTTGTGGCAAGATCCAAGTGCTAGTACACTCTAAGAGGCATACGAAGGTGTTAGGGAAACCCACCCACGAGCCGGGAATCATTAGACGAAGATTGGAGCTCGAAATCTTGGATTCTTGAAGACTCAAAACTTAAATTTTTGAGCAATGGACTGCATGCAGTGGGCGCACCTTGGAGGGCTGAAAAATGGTTTTGTTTGTCTTCAAATCGTCTCAACCGATCAATGTAAGTATTCCGCAACTTCTTTGATATGTATTTCACACATCTTCATGCTTGTTTGATGATCTTGGGACCTAGAATAAAACCAACACATGGATCTCTTGGGTCGCTTCCCGAAGATTCAACGATGGCGTATGATTTGAACTTTATTAATCTGGGATTAATAGCGGAGAGACTTTATCTGGGATAAAGTACTATTTGAAGAGAGAGAACGATTAATTTGGAATTAATCGATACAATAATATATTCGATATATTGTGCGAAATTGGATTTCAACGCGGAATTATAATTGGATTTTAATTCGGGCTAACAAATTGATTTAGAATTAATTCGCAAGCGATGTGAATAGTAATTTTGTTAGGCATGATTATTTAATTAAATTTGATTTAAATTACGACGCAACGGAAAACTCGTTAATTCGGAATTAACGAAACCGAGCCCGGAATGTGTTTGCGACGCCACACCGATTTTGAATCATGTACAGCCGCAAGTCACATCGCGAGTCACATCACTTGTCACTTTGGTGATAGATGTCTTGTCACCTTTTTGGTGTGTGACATGTAGTCACTATTCATGATGTTGGTTGGTGTAGGCATTTAATGCCATTTTGGAGCCAAAATTGGCTTTGAATTTTTGGAAAGGTTATACCAATTTTTGGTAAAGGTTTTTTCATTAATGTTTTTGGAAAACAAATTGAAAACAAAAGAAAGAAACTCTCTCTCCATTTTCTTTGAGAAAACCGTGACTCTCCAAAGGTGAAGGAAATCATTTTCTTTCTTCCATCTTGCTAGCACATTAAGGAATCAATACAAGGTGTTAGGGAAACCGAACTAAGAGCTTGGAATCCTTTAAAGCTTGGAGCTTGATCATCTTCATCAACAAAAGGGAGCCTTGGCCGAATCCATCAAAGTGCAAGGAGAAAATTTTGTTGATCATCACATCCAAAACCGTTCAATGTAAGTGTGTTTCCGCCACATTTCCTTGTGTATTCATTCTATTTATATGCTTATATTGATCTTGGGACCACCCTAGAAACCAACAGCGCACGGTTGTCGGCAGCTGAATTATTGGCTCGGCATCAAGACGCGTGAAGGCTTGGCGTCACGACCCTAACGTCATTACTGATGCAAGGTGTCGGCAGGCTGAATTATTGTGCTGATGTCATGATGACGTGTGTCGGTAGAATAGTAACTGAGACGCGTCGCGACGCAGAGAGTGTGTGCGTCGCTATGCGAAATTCCAATTTTACCCATTTTGTCCGTTTTTCGCCGTTTTAGTCCCGATTTGATTCCATTGAGTCCTGAAATCTTATTTATCTATAAAATAACACAAAACACATCAAAATATTCATAAAACCCGAGAAACTATACAAAATATTAAGTAAAATGGGCGATAAATATTGATATATTTTCCACTTATCACACCCCCAAACTTAACATTTTGCTAGTCCTCGAGCAAAACAAATAAAATAAAATATAAAAAACAACTTAAAAAATAAAATTTAACTAAACCACTTTCGTAGGGATCACAGTTGCATTTAGCGTATGAAATAAGCCTTTAAACCCCTAGGTGTCCCTAGTGGACGAGTTGTAGTCTCGTGAGGGCTTACAGTGACGATACCCACAAACATCTATCAAATGTACAATCAAACACACAAAAAAAGTTAGTGACTAATCAGGTGAAATTCTTATCCAAGTTATTAGTTGTTTTCTTTCTTTATGAATTACCAAATATGTAAATTCTCTTATTATTTTTACCATTCTCCATATACACAACCAACAAGGTATTAATCAACTCATTGTGCCCACAATATTCATAAGTGTAGTTGGAAAGAGAATAATATTTTTGTCCAAAAGTTATATCAGAATTCACACTTTTTTGGCAATAGAACTTCTTCTGAAATTTTTTTTATAACAACACCTTTAATCCTTGTAGCGAGATTTGGGTCAGTGACTCCCAAACTAGTTGACTTTAGGGCACTAGGTGTTAAGACACACTACGGGCTTAATTACTCGGATATCAGATATTAAAAGTTCTACCGCTTACTGAGGCAAGGCGTCTGGTTACTAAGTAGAAACTTTATTATTATTAACTCAGGATTTTTCGTTTGACGCGAACAATTACTACTTACTGAGACAAGATGTCTGGTTACCAGTAAAAGCATGGTTAATTATTTATATACACAATTTTTTTCTTTTTATTTTAATCCATCGCTTTTAGATGCTTCCTCCAATAAACTAGAGCACTGAATATTATAAGCTTTTCACTTACGACCCATGTCCGTATGTTACCATGTATGTTGATAATATCTGTCAACTGAGCATATGAAGATCCAATTTAGTTAGTATGATGGAGAATTCACGAATTTAAATAATTCAAAAGGAAATAAACAAAAATTAACTTGTTACGAATTAGGTTGAGATACGTCTTAGGAGTGGGAATTCCTTACACATCTATCTCAAACACAATTCCACCTGATTAGTCAAATTTAAAACATAAAAAACACAAATTGTTTTTTTTTTTATGATTTTTATGATATTTTTTTTAAAATTTTTGAATTTTTTTTGACTAAAAACAACACAAGAAAAATAAAAAAATATACTAGTCAACTATTCCCCTCCCCCAAACCTAATTGAGACATTGTCCCCAATGTCTAAAAAGAAGAAGAAGAGTTTAGAAAATAGTACCTGGTTAGCATGGAATTCTACATCTAAAAAGAAAATTAAAGGTTAAGATCCAGATTTATCTGACGCTTCTTACCACGATCATTATCGGACGAGTTTATCTTGGAAATGATAGGGTCAATTTATGGTTCAAAGGCTAAGAGTTGGTCAATTAAATCATTGGTTGTTCTGGCAGTGAAGAGGAAATCATTTATGGGTTTTGAAAGGAACCCATTTCTCTGGGCATCTTCAAGAAACAATAAAGAAAGTTAAAAAATCAATCAACGTTAAACAATCCAATTGGTTTATGGTGTATGTTCAAGTTCGCCCAAGATAGCACTGTAAAAATTTCCTCCATTGTGCCCAAGCCACCTAGCAAAGAAATAAATGCATCAGCACGGTTAATCATTTCAAAAAGTCATTTGGACATACCTTGTACGATGCATTCATCTCAGTTTGATTGTCCGATAAGATTCGCATCTGCCAAAAGTTTTGGGATGATTCCCAAAACTTTACTACCTCCTTCCTGTACAGCCCTTGAAACTTACCCCATTAGTCCAAGATTGCCACCGCCATATACTAAGTGCATATTTCTCTCAGCCATGAGTCTACCCAATTCCTGTGCTGCCTCAGCGAATTCTAGTTTAGAACCAGAACTATTACCGCAAAACACACAGATGTTAACAACCCATCTTCTTGAAGTTGCTTATATATATATATATATATATATATATTTCTTTCTCAAATCTGGATGTCTACAATAGTGCAATGACGAGCTGAATTTATAGATCCTGAAAAAGTGTGAGTAATAATAGCACTAGTATCAGCCAAATGAAAATTATTAGCTAAACAATAAAATAAATCATGAAAGTCAAAAAGTCTGGATCCTGTCGGCGAAAATAAAAGAAAATAATAAAACAAATCACAATTATTAGTTAAAGACAAAGAAATAACAATATGTACATGAAGTAACGGCTTGAATGACATCTATGTGTCAGGGACAAGCTTCCCATCCAATTTTCTTATAAATTGGCAAACATGGTCTTTTAAAGTTAGATTCCCGAGACTCAATTGTTGTCTTGCTTTTCGAAACTGTGTATGTAATATGCGAATTACGTGATACACATATCCGTTGGGATGCGTCTCAAGAGTCAATGATATGTCATCTAAAGACTCTTTACTCATGCCATCCCTAATGAATTTTATTTTATCTTCGCGGTTATCAGATACCATTTCTAAAGAATGACAATGAGTATTACATATACAATGTGCACATTTATAACAAACACCTAATCTTTTAGCTATTCTTTTCTTAACATAGGTGTTTTTTCTTAAACCAGGAATAAATGAAATAAAAAGTCAGATGACTCACCTGTAAGTCAGACTCGTGCTTCAATTATCCAACGAATGTCACTAGGAATACCTTTGATCATCAGAAGTCTCATCATTTCAATGTGTGTTATGTAGACTTTCATCATAGAATTTTGAGGGAGAAAAGGAAAATGCTTATGAAGATTTGCGAGAACGTCATCCATCATGTCTGTGACTTTACCTACAAAAATTAAACACACAAAAATAAAACACACCAAATCTGAATATATACACAAATTACATGGGTTGTTGATTACGCCAAAAAATAACTTGCGGTTATCGCTGTATAACTGGGGTGTCGCTTCCTCAAAGAGATGGTTACATAAACTAATTTACTCAAACAAAAACGTTAACAGTAACTTAAATAAATAAAACGATGGAATTTGTAATTAAAGTAAAGATAAATAAAACAATAAAAAGATAATAAAAGATATCAGCAGAGATAAACAGAAAAGCGTCAAAAATGTTGGATAATTATGACCTATAGCATCACTATTTGTACAGATCATGGTGTTGTTGTACAAATTAACTATGTGACAAAGGAAATTGCTCTTTTATCATTTGTAATTAGATTACCAAGATATATAAATGATAAAAGGTCCTTATGATTAGTTCCAGATTGAGATGATATGAGACAGTATCAATCCACGAAGGTTTAATCATTAAATATCACTAGTCGTAGTATTATCGAGATTGGACATCGATAATACGGAATAGACTAGTATTACACTTGTGTCGGTTGTGGGAGCATAACGGCATAGTTCTCATATATTTGGGTATATGATACTCATTCAAGTGTAATAGGAGGTTTTTGACTGGCGTAAACACACACGTATAACGCAAGCGCACTTATCGTTCAAGTAGTATAAAAATATCGATCCCACGAGGACTTAATTCCTACTGTTGTTATTAATTCTTGAATCTATTTATTTACAAATATCTAAATAAATGGAGAAGAGAATGATTGTTTGATTGATTGAATGTGGTTTTCCTTAATTAAAATAAACAAAAGAAAATACTAAGGAAAATAAAAAAAGACTCAAAGATCTAGGGTTGTGAATCTTTCTAATATCTTTTAAAAATGAAGTGATTATTTTATGTTTGTGTAATAAATTGGTTTACTAACCTGGAACATGAAATTATGCGAAAGCCTCTGTCGATGGTCAGACGCAAATACCCAGTTTAACCCAATTGAACCATATGTCTATGTCAACCAAATTACCTGGATTCATTAAGTTTAAGTTCCAATTATGGCTACCCCCGCCCGACAGATATATGTCTATCCTGGAAGGAAATCTATTAAAGGGTTATCTATCCTCAAGGAAGATCGTGAGCTATTAAGTCTACGGCTGAAACCTAAAATTCCTTTATCAAGTTTATTTTAGATTTACCACATCAATCTTATTGGTGATCAGACAACAAGAAGCATTAAGCTTAAGACTAAATAAGTAAACATTTAAATTACCCAAACTATAAAATAACCCCTTATAAACCGGTGATATTGGATTTCATCACAACCCCAGATAACTGGCTTAGTTACGACACATATTTACGGGTAGTAAAAACTTAAATAAAATAAAAGACATAAAGTAAACTGCTGAAAAGTAAAATACTGAAAATTAAATGCTGAAAAGTAAATGCTGAAAGTAAATTACTGAAAAGTAAATGGTGAAAGTAAATTGCTGAAAGTAAATTGCTGAAAAGTAAATGCTGAAAGTAAATTGCTGAAAAGTAAATTGCTGAAAGTAAATTGCTGAAAGTAAATTGTTGAAAAGTAAATGCTGAAAGTAAATTGCTGAAAAGTAAATAAAGTAAAAGTACAATAAAAGAAAATGCTAAGATAAAAGGATCCACTTTTATTACTTCTATTTTAGATATCTCCCTTAATATAATATATTAACTTTGCATGATAATTACCAACCAGCCCTATAGGCGGTATCCAGATTAAGTCAGATTAATAATTAATTACCAACCGACCAATCATGAGGTATCCAGTTTAGTCAGGTTAAAAGCAATTTAAATAATTACCAACCGACCAATATGGCGGTATCCTCGTTAAGTCAGGTTTTAACTAGTTTATATATTATAATTAAGGGAGATTAATCTAAATATTAGTAATAAAAGTTTTACCTTTTACCCCAGCAAAGGGGAGTTACCTCCTCATTAATGAAAAGTAAAAACTGAAAATTAAAGAAAGAAAAGTAATGTGCGTAAAAGTAAATTGCGGAAAGTAAAAACTGAAAAGTAAAGAAAATAAAGTGCGAAAGCGGAAATTAATTACTGAAAGTTATAAATAAACAAATAAGATACAATCTTCTTAGTATTCTTAAGGAATTCCATAGAAGAAAGTATGAATTTACAAATGAAATGGCTTGGTATTTATAGGCAAAATTTTGCCTCCATCAAATCATCCACCAAATCCATTATTAATTGCTCCACTATTTACTCCACTAATTGATCCACCAAATACATTATTAATTGCTCCACTAATTTCTTATAATGTTTGGTGGTGATTTGATAATTTTTATTAATTTATTTTTTGCTTTGAAAATGATTGAAAATGACTTTAATAATTACACACAACACACTTCTGGATGGTTCATCCATTTCGGGCATGACATCTTCATAATTCGTAATTATTTTGTCTTCCAAAGTTGTAGAACTTTGAGTCTTCTTTAATCTGGAACTTGAATCAGCTCCATCCAATATTGGAGTAAGAAGTTATACCCAAAATACGACAGATGCGCAAAACTGGAATTTCCAAAACTGCACTTCGTTAAAACGCCCTTTCAAGTTTCCAATCTCCAAAATTAATATGTCAAGTCCAATTTTTGCTCTTATTTGACCCACATTTCGTCCTAAATGATTTCATTGTGTCCCAATATTATTTTATCTGCAAAATAAACTAAAACACATCAAAATGTTCATCAAACTCGAGAAACTAAACAAAATATTAAGTAAAAGAGGCGGTAAATATTGATATATTTTCCGCTCATCAGTTGTGTTTACCGATGGTACGGAAACAGCTTCTCTCTGGATAGACCGCTCAGAATTCCATTGGTAGTATGACTATGTGTCTATGGAAGTCTGAATCAGGGTAGGTGTATTTGGTCTTAACCTGAGACTTGCACCGCTAATACTTGCGACAATCAATATACTTTGGTTTTGGTCGTCCAGGGTTTTAACAGGTTCTGTGTACGCCTCTTCTGGGTATATTGAGAATCGTAGTGCATTGGGTGTGATGTCAAGAAGGAAGTATCACTCCAGTCATAGTGGAGATGATGATCACGTAGGATACAGAACTGGTGCTCTTTTATGCTGCAGCTATCGGGATATTATGGCTAGGTCATGTTTATTCGATTATAGAGACTAGTTACTAGAGATCCGATATGTGCTTCGTACGGGGCAGACATAATTCCAGCCCCAGGCCTTGCACGTGACATCCGATGCTGGATCGTAATACGCAATACTACGTATACTACGCCTGATAAAGATTACATATTCCTTTAAGAATATTTTTGGAGAATTGGGTAGGCACGGTGCTTTACTAGAAGCCAACCATGTCTTGTAAATCGGTAAAAACATAGTACTAAATACGTACGTGTTCGGATAGTCCGACGATCGGATTTACTACCAACATATCCGGGGATCTCATGGGTCGCTTCCCGAAGATTCACCGATGACGTATGACTCGCACATAATTAATCTTAGATTAATTATAAGAGAGAGAAAATTAATCTGGGATTAATTACAGAGATATTTTATATGGGATAAAATATTATTTAAAGAGAGAGCACGATTAATTTGGAATTAATCGATAAAATAATATATTCGATATATTATACGAAATTAGATTTCGACGCGAAATTAAAATTAGATTTTAATTCGGGCGAACGAGTTAATTTAGAATTAATTCGTTAGCAACATGAATAGTAATTTTACTAGGCGTAATTATTTAATTAAATTTGATTTAATTACGTCGCAACGGAAAATTCGTTAATTCGGAATTAGCGAACCCGAGCCCGGGAGTGTTTGCGGGTCCACTCACATTTCGAATTCAAGTGCGGCCCACAAGTCACATCAAGCGTCATATCATTAGTCATTCAATTGATAGATGTCTTGTCACTTTTGATTGATGGTGGTGGTTGGAAGGCTTAAATGCCTTGTACCTTTTTTGAATTTGGTATATCAATTAATTGATTTTTGAAATCAATAACAACAACCAACACAACACAACTCTCACTTTCTTCTCCTCTCCCACTTTCACGGCCTTGGGCCAATTTCTTCTTTCTTTCTTCTTCAAAGCCGAGAACAAGATGAAGCAAATAGGGAATTTTGTGGCAAAATTTCAAGGTGCTAGCACACATTAGGAGTCATCTGACCGGCGTAAACACACACGTATAACGCAAGCGCACGTATCTTTCAAGTAGTATAAAAATATCGATCCCACGAGGACTTAATATCTAAACTATTAATTTTATGAGGTCAAATGATTACTAATATCTAACAAGTTGATTGATTGATTTGAGATGGTGACGATTCTAAATTTAAAAGCAAGTAAATAAAATTGTCGAAAATAGGTTTTAAGAAAATTCAATATTAAAAACTATCTAGGGTTGTGATTTCTTCCAATATCATTTTAAAGATGAAGTGATTATCTTAAAGTTGGGTAATATATTGATTTATTAACCTGGAACACTAAATTATGTGTAAGCCTCTGTCGATGGTCAGACACAAATACCCAGTTTAACCCAATTGAAGCATATGTCTATGTCAACCAAATTATCTGGATTCATTAAGTTTAAGTTCCAATTATGGCTACCCCCGCCCGACAGGTATATTCCTATCCTGTAAGGAAATCTATTAAAGGGTTATCTATCCTCAAGGAAGATCGTGGGCTATTGAGTCTAAGGCTGAAACCTAAAATCCCTATGTCTAGTTCATTTTAGATTTACCAGATCAATTTTATTAATGGCCAGTTAATGAAAAAGCATTAAGTTAAAGACTCAATAAATAAATCTTTATATTACCCAAGCTATAATCTAACCCTTATAAAACGGTGATATTGGATTTCATCACAACTCCAGATAACTAATTTAGTTACAACACATAACTAGGGCTAGTAAAAACTTGAAAATAAAAGACATAAAGTAAAAATGCGGTAATGTAAATACTGAAAAGTAAATTACAATAAAATAAAATGCTAAGGTAAAAGGAGTTACTTTTACTACTACTAATTTAGATATCTCCCATAAAATAATATATAAACTTGTGATTCTTTTTCCAACCAGCCATATAGGCGGTAACCTGATTAAGTCAAATTAAGTCCAACCAGCCATAAAGGCGGAACCAAAATTAAATTACCAACCGACCAATCTGGCGGTATCCTTTATTAGTCAGGTTTAAATCAGATTAAAATGAATTACCAACCGATCAATCTGGCGGTATCCTTTTTAAGTCAATATTTTAAATAGTGAATATATTATTTTTAAGGGAGATTAATCTAAATAGTAACAGTAAAAGAATTACCTTTCACCATAGCTGGGGGAGTTACCTCATCATGGTAAATAATAAAAACTGTAAAAAGTAAAAAGTAAAAATTAAATTACTATATTAACAAAACGTAATTAAAATTAATTACAAAACTAAAAAACTAAAAAACTAAAAATTAAAAGAAAGTAGAGAGAGAAACTCTCTCTTTAGATAGAATATAAGAGAGAGAGTGGTGCATTCAATTCTGAAATCTCGAGCTCAATTTATAGGCCTCGATAGGTTTCCAGCGTCGCGACGCCAGGTCCCTCAGCGTCGCTACGCCAGCTTTTGTCGACGTGGCACGCTCTGGTTCGCCTGTTTGAAGATTCTGGATAAGCTGATAAGGTGACACGTGGCGCGGTGGTTGGTCTTCAATTATTGTGACACGTGGCGGCTTCTGATTGGTCGCTGATATTCTTATCCGCCACGTGTCAGATAAGGATTAGATACTCATTTATTGATGCTGACGTGGCAATGACGTGGCGGTGACGTGGTGACAAGTGGGAAAGAGACTGTCGGCACCGTAGAATTGCGACACGTGTCACTTCTTGATTGGCTGATGATGATGTGGCACGACACGTGGCAATTTTGACTTGTTGACTTGCTGACGTGGCTGATGACATGGAGACACGTAGGATGACACGTGGCACACATGGCGATGATGACTGTCGGCACCGTAAGATGCTGACACGTGGCACATCGCATTTTAGCAGATCGGCTGTGATGGTGACACGTGGCACGGTGCATTTTAGCAAAGTAAAACTTTTCTCAGATTCTGATTTATGGACTCGGCGCACGTTAGCACTGTTCGGCGCATTTTAGACATCGCGACGCGAAAGTCTTCAGCGTCGCGACGCGCTAAAGACCAAAATATCCCTGTTGACGTATTTTTGTCCGTTTTTGCCCCAAATTTCCTCCAATGCTTTCCAAACTTTATTTATCTGCAAAATAATACAAAATACATCAAAACGTTCACAAAACGCGAGAAAATATACGAAATATTAGGTCAAATGAGTGGGAATAAGTGATATAAATACCACTCATCATCATCCAAAGGTGATAGGGAAACCCATCTATGAGCATGGAATGCACACTTAAAGCTTGGAGCTTGGAGACCATCCATGGAGGGCTTGACCGAAAATCAAAGGAGCAAAAATTGGAGCTTTTCCGTGAGCACCTTGGAGGAAAAGCTTGAAGAATTTTTGTTGTTCCTCGCATCGCAAAAGCCGATATTTGTAAGTATGATTTTGCCATACTTCTTATGAGTATTCACATGATTTCTATGCTTGAATGATCTTGGGACTATAGTAGAAACCCAACAATGGTATCTTGAGCCTTGATTAAGAATGAAATTGGAATTAGGGTAAAATTGGGTAAAAATTATTTGAGCATGTGTTTGATGAAATTGATTGTTGATATATGCTTGAATGATGATAACATGGTGTTATGCATGATCAATTTGATGAAAATTGGATTGGATCAATTTTTCCCCAAATCATTGGCTTGGCCGAATGTGGAGGTGCCCTAATGTCATGGTATATTTTTTTTGAATCATTGGATGAGTTTGAAAGACTTGGGAAATGTTGATTTAGGATTTAATTGGATTGAATTCGGAATCAGACATTAAACCCCAAATTTCCGTGAGTGACATTGCATGGAAAATGATTGATTTTTGATTCAATTGTGTTGGACATGTATTGATGATAATAAGCATGATTAATTATATAAATTGGTATTTTGGAAATGTTAATTTGGTTAATTAATCATGGCTATACACTTAGATTAATTTAATTATGAAATTTGGAATTTTGTAATTTAATTAATTGGGCCAAATTTGGAATTGGGCTTGTAAAGTTGTATTTGGGCTTACTGGGCTTGGTTGGGCCAAGTTTGGTTTAGGCTAATTGGTTGGATCCAATTGGGCCCAAAACCATATCCATAAAGTCCAAATATAATTAAATAGACATTTAATTTTAATTGGGCCTAATGGGCCTAAATTGTTTTCTTGGCAAATAAGGGTGATTGTAGGCACTGCATTTTTGCATATAAGTCCCTATGATGAGTCTCATTTGGAGACACTACCTTTTAAGTCACAGAAGTCACAGAAAACGGACATCGGAAGGGGAAATTCAGAATAAGTACGACATCGGATTCATTTCACAAGTTCAATGTTCTTCGTTCGTGCTGCGTTCGTGGCAACGTTCGAACGGCATGCAGATTGCGGGCGTTCGTGTAGCGTTCGAACGGCGTCGATATTTCTGGTTTTGCTGCTAGCCTCACACCCAAGCCCAATTAGCCAACCAAAGCCCATCCAAATTAATAAAAACACATATTTAACACATGGTGAATTAAATAAAATCTAAAAATCACATACCAAATTAAAATAAATATCAAATAAAATCATGCCTAATTAAAATCAATCAACCAATATTGTATGCCTGATCAAAACAAATTAAATATATTAACTTCCTAATTAACCAAATCTTATCCCCCAATCAAATCTTTGGTTTTCCTTATTTAAACTAAATCAAATCCCCCTTTAATGCAAAAATCCCTTCATTGTCAAGCAAGGATTCACTCATCACCTTTGCCTATAAAAACAAAGCTATTCCAACCCTTGAAGGCTCTCCAACTTACGCATATACAGCAAAAAAAAAAGCCCTCACTCTCACGCATACACAGCAAACAAAAAACTCTCTCAATTCACGCCATATACAAGAAAAATCACAGCCCTTAAACACTCTCCATAACCGAAAACAGCAACCCCTCTAAACACCCTTGCACTACCGAAATCACAGCCCTAAACACCATCCACCCACGCCAACAAACCACCTAAAACAGTAACTAGAAAATTGCACTTTTAATCCCTAAAACAGTAACCAAAAATCTGCATTTTAACCCTTCAAAAAAAACATACACAACAGTAGCCTAAAACATCAAAAACAGTGACTGAGATACAGCAGCAATATAATAGTAATACAGCAGCAAAATAGCAGCAAAACAGCAGCAAAACGGAGGGAAAACAGTAGCCTGAACAGCGAAGCAGTGAAGGGAAATGTTGAACCAGTGAACCGGAGGAGTTGCAGAGCATCCACCCTTCCGACGACCGTGTATGGTACTTCTGAAAGTCGACATAAAAGGTTAGACCTGAGGGCACCTTTCTCATTAGTTTATATTCATCTTTTAATTGTTTATTGAATTTTATTCGCATGAGAGTCGTTGTATAATGTGTGTTGTGGCCCTTGAATGAATGAATGTGTCGCCTCTTGTGGTATATAGGATGGAAACCCGGACAAAAATTTCATAGCCGATTCTGAATGGACGGTAGTATGATCTGCACTCATGATTCAACTCCACGTACCACTTGAGTATATGACACATACTTTATTTCATGATCACCTTGATTTGTTTATTATCATTATTTATTTTCTGCATGTTATTTGAGTAATGATGAGGTAAAGCACATGGGCTTAGTAAGTGCGATTAAAGGTCCTCTATTTCGAGGGGTTAAAATCCTTTACCACGATGTTTTGCCGCACCGAATGATGTATATTCGGTTGAATGTGAGATGTGTTCAATCGGGTATACGAAGTCCGATATTGTTGTCTTTATCTCTTATATGCATTGTGTTATTAGCACATGGGCTTAGTAAGTGCGATTAAAGGTCCTCTATTTCAAGGGGTTAAAATCCTTTACCACGATGCTTCGCCGCGCTGGATGATGTTTATTCGGTTGAATGTGAGATGTGTTCAATTGGGTATACGAAGTCCGATATTGTTGTCTTTATCTCTTATATTCATTGTGTTATTAGCGCATGGGCTTAGTAAGTGCGATTAAAGGTCCTCTATTTCGAGAGGTTAAAATCCTTTACCACGATGCTTTGCCGCGCCGGACGAGGTATATATGACTGGATGGGAATGAGTTCGATCGAACACGTGAGGTCCTACATTATGGATTTGTTTGTATATGTATGTGTTGCATGCTTCAGGTCTAGTTCCGTTCGAACGCGTTCTTGAACGCTATACGAACGCGAACCTTCTGTTTACTGTTCGAACGCGTTTACGAATGCTACTCGAATGCGCACGCATTTTCTTAGTTTTATCATGCATCAGGTCTGGTTCCGTTCGAACACGTTCTCGAACGCTATATGAACGCGAACCTTCTGTTTACCATTCAAACGTGTTTACGAACGCTACACGAACGCGCACGTATTTTTTTTAGTGTTATCATGCATCAGGTCTGGTTCCGTTCGAACGCGTTCTTGAACACTATACGAACGCGAACCTTCTGTTTACCGTTCGAACGCGTTTACGAACGCTACAAGAACGCACACACCCTGAACTGAGTCATTTTCATCATATTCTATGCGTAATTTCCTCTATCAGTCATCCCTTTGTATTACGAATCTGATTGCCTCTTTTCATTACGCATGATTGTGCAATTGCCATTTATTTGTATCCCCCACATGTATGAGTACAATGTGCTTATTAAGTTGTATGCTTGCCGTATGTTAATTTACCTTTATGCATGCAAATTCAGACATAGATTATATACAAATAGGTTGTATGAAAACATTAAAAATGTGTTATATGAACTTAGATATGAGCTTTGTACTTATGCATGCGAACTTAGGAGTAAATTATCCTTGGAAATAAATGTTGCTTAGGCTTGGTTGAATTATCGCACAAATCATTTTATTACAAGTGGCATAAGTAAGGGACCATTCCGAACCCAACAGTTTGAGGTCTTCCCTTGTGAGGGGTGAGTGCGGCCTTAAATCTTTATCTTGGTTCACACCGGGTGGCGATTCCATCATTCTCCGGTTTAGTCCCCCGCGGGCTATTCCGTACTCCCAACCGGGCTGCGAGCCCGAAACAGCATGCGTCGCCCAATTTCTGTGTTCCCACAGTCTGGCGACTCCATTGGGGATAGAGAATCGGCCCCGAAATAATGTCTTGTTATATTATGATTTGTGCTTTAATTAACCGTGTCTACTGTGGCTTAAAAGGGGTTTAATCAAAGGCATTCTTTAAGGCTGGGTAATAGTTTGGTGTCTTCCTTCATTCACTACCTTTCTATAAGGAAAAGCTGTGAAGGCACCTAGATAATGATTTACTGGTAGCCTATTGTGATGGAATAATTTGGAGGACTCGTTGTTTATTCCTGTCACCAAGCGATAAGAGCCTAAGAGGCTAGGGTACTTAAGAGAGCCTCGCTCCACCCTCTCTGGGGAATCTACAACGTGAAATCCATCTAACAGTCAGTCACACACCATAACTCGTTGGCATGTATTGTAAGGTATAAAAAATGTGCGCTCACTTGGTCGCTCGAACCCTTGAGTAGGGAGACCTAGTTGTGGGCAATCCTTCGCCAGCGAGAGTCTTTGTCTACACTCTTACAAACCCACACGTGGACCGGGGTTGTATGGCCTATAGCAACTATTTCATTGTTCTTGTGGACCATCCTCATTTGGATGCAGTTGGGCTTCTTGTCAGAAATGCGAACTTGTTGGGCCATTTAAACTGGAACGAGTTCGTATCCTATGACAATTGGGCCAAAAGCTTCTGAAATGTTGATGGGCCACTCTGTAGAAATTATTTCTGTATGCTTGTGTTTGGGAACATTGTCGTTTGGATCCATTCGGACCTTTTGTCATGAGATATGGGCTTGTTGGGCCATTTAAACTGGGACAAGAACGTATCTTATGATGATTGGGCCAAAAGCTTCTAAAACACCAATGGGCCGTTGTATGTTTGTGTTTAGGAACATTATCATTTGGATACGGTTGGACTTCTTGCCATGAGATGTGAACTTGTTGGGCCATTTAAACTGGGACGAGTTCACTCATATGACAGTTTGCCCAAAAGCTTCTATAGTGATGATGGGCCGATTTGTGTGAAAATTTTAATGAATCGATATATTCCTTGTATCGCATGCATCTCATTCATCTCATGCATACATATGTCTTGTTAACATCCTCCATGTCTATAAAAGACATCATAGATTCCTGTTGGGTTAGAAAAGAGGGAAGACTCACTAAAAGACCGGTAAAAGATATGAGTATATCCGATAGCGAGGTATTCCAGATAGATCAGTTGGAAAACGGTCTCACCAAAATTACTGAACAATTGCAAGCCTTGACTACTGCTTTGGCTGGTATGGCTGTACCTCGTGCTGGGGGGAATTCTGAGAATGTGAGGCGCGAGGAGCCTCCGAATGGGTTGAGGGATGATATCCCCGCTTTTGATGATGACATGGCAGAGTATGCAACAGGCAAAGTGATGGGGTCTCAGGTAGAATTTCAGAAGCTTCGGGATCAGGTTGAAACAGTTACGCGCAAAATGAGGGGTAAACATGAAGAGTGTAGGGTTTTTTAGGGGCAGAATCCGGTAATGCAGCGGAAGCGGTGGAAAATCATATTTTCGATTTCAAAAATTTTTCTCGGATTAATTAAATAAACATATTTATTTAATTATCCAATAATCAAATTATGAAAATAAATTCAATAAATCATATTTAAGTGAATTTACCGAATTACCCTTACACTTGGTATTTTGTTCATTTTAATCCGAAATTGATCAAATCAATTTTGAATGATTCTAAATCATTTCTAAGATGAACTTAGCATGTTCAAAACATCAAAACACCAAAAGCAACCAAATCCCCAAATTTTTTACTCCTTGGCCGAATGCACCACCTTGGTGCCATTTTGTGCACTTTGTCATTTCATGCTTCAAAACACATCAAGATGTAATCCAATCAACATGAAACTTTATATGCATCATATAAACATCCAAATGCACAACATAAATGAAAATCCCGAAATTTGGAATTGGTCATGAACCCTAATTTTTCAATTTCCTCAAATTGGACAAATTAGACCAAATTGGTTAAATCAATTACTTCAATCATCATTCTTCCATCCAATCCAAGTCTCAACACAATGAAACAACTCAAGATCAAATCTAGGTCATCTAAGAGTGGGTCAACAACTCTAGATTAGCAACAAGGTTTCCAAAACCATAAAAGAATGCTTACAACTACAATAGTCACAAACTTCTTTCATCAAACAGGCTCAACACTTCCAACAAAACTTCCATCATCAAAAACACAAAGAATATAGAAAAGAATAACTTAAGAACATCACAAGATGTAGCCTAGATCCTAAGGAACAATTTCCTTTCTAATAGTAAGTTTGAGAAAACTTACAAAATCCAAGCTTTTCTTTGGTTTCTTCTTTTCTTCCTCACTTTCTTTCTTTGTTTCTTTCAATGGAGTTTATGTAAAAGTGTATTAGGTTATTAATGAAATGAAAATGAAAACAATATATACTTGCTTCACTTTTAGCCTTGGCCGAATTTGCCAAGCCAAATACAAGAAAAATAATTTCAATTTCATTTCACCTTTAATTTGATCAACTTGATTAAATATCTAAAAACACTTTATTAGATATTTAAAACTTGGTCAACAAAGGCAAATAAGCCATTTAAATCAAATATCTTAAGTTAAGATATTTATATTTTAATTAATTTAATCATTTAACAATTAAATGATTAATTAATTAATCAAATACAAATATATTAAATATATGTATAATATTTACATTAAGTATCAAAAACATATATTCATATAGGATATAAGTCAAATATCTCAATTTGACTATTAATCAATGTGTATTTAAATTAATAAAGTATTAAATGTAAATACACAATAATTAGGTAAATGACTATCGGGTCCCTTTAGCACGTATCTTGCGTTTAACCTTTAAACGACTTTATAAATAATCAATATTATTTATTAATTGTTGCTATAGTGCTCTACGAGTATGTTTTATTATTGAGACTCTCTAGATTCAGGTATATCCGTCACGAAATCAAATTTCGTGTCCATAATTTATCCACCCAACAATTATGACGATCACGGATAATCTCGCTGAATCATACAGGTCGAGGTCATGGAAAATGTATAATTCCTCCGTCACAGGTATCCGGATAAATCCTAGAGATATAGATGTAAAAGTCAAATCTCTATGGGGATTATCCAGTCGACTATTCTATTAGCAATCTCTAAAAGAATGTTTAGAACTAGCTTCTAAACTTTACCACGGGCCCATGGTTTTATCTGATTGCTAATCATATGGACTACCTATGCTCTGGTAAACAGAACTGACGGATCCTATCTTGATACGCATAGGACACCCTGAGGATCTATCTACACCCAAAGAACAGGCGGAGGTCTGATCTAAATAGATAGGTGACGTGACTGCCATCTAAGTGTAGAAGATGTCTCATGTGCCCACAATGGCATCTCAAGTCTAAGAATCACAAGTGCTACTCAACCCGAGAAGATTCTTATTGACGTTGGTGTACCATCTATTAAGAATCTTCGGTGAGTCGTTCAGTGTTTATCCGCTATAAACACCCACACGTCTATACTAGTCTCCAAGACTAATGGTTCATTGAGAAACCATTGGAATCATATATTCCAGTATACGACATGTACTGGTCTCAACGAGTTTACTATAGTGACCAAGTAGTGTAAACCTTGACCAGGAACTGCTTGAGAATGACAACATCATGATACTACTCAATGTCAGTTGCGACGCTTTTGCAACAGTACCATGACTAATCATTCTGAGGTCATTACGTCTTTACCATAAAAAAAGATACATTATATTATAGAAACTGCATATATTATTCATAATAATAATGTTTTTACAGAAGTATTCAAAAGAAATACAACCGGGAATTGGCGCTCTGAGCACCAACCCCAACAAAATCTCCCACTTGCTCTAGTGCCAATAACGATTGTATCTAATACCCATCGACTCCACGTGTTTATCAAACAACTTCGGAGGTATGGCCTTCGTCAGCGGGTCTGCTACATTATCTTCACTCGGTACCTTGCACACGACAATATCCTCTCGCGACACAATCTCTCGAATGATGTGGTACTTGCGTTCCACATGCTTTGACTTCTGATGCGCCCTCGGTTCCTTTGCTTGTGCAATGGCTCCAGTATTATCACAGTATAACGGAATCGCATTCTCGATACTTGGGACAACTACCAATTCTGTGATAAAGTTCTTTATCCACACAGCCTCTTTTGCAGCTTCAGAAGCTGTAATATATTCCGCCTCAGTGGTGGAATCAGCTGTCGATCCCTGTTTGGAACTCTTCCAATAAACTGCACCTCCGTTAAGGGTAAAGACAAATCCAGATGTAGACTTTCTATCATCGGGATCCGATTGGAAATCGGAGTTTGTATACCCATTAACCTGCAATTCTTTTCCTCTATAAATTACTAACTTATCCTTGGTACCTTTAAGATACTTTAGGATATGTTTAATGGCCATCCAATGGTCATTACCTGGATTGGACTGATATCGACTAGTTACGCTAACAACGAAACTGATATCAGGCCTCGTACATAACATGGCATACATTATGCTACCCAAACACGAAGCATAAGGTTGGTTAGACATTCTAAACTTCTCATCTTCTGTTTGTGGACACATCTTCTTAGAAAGATGAATCCCATGTCTGAATGGTATGTTTGCTGTCTTACAGTTACCAAAACTATACCGTTCCAAGATCTTATCTATGTACGTTGATTGGGATAACCCAATCAGCCTCATTTGTCTATCTCTATAGAGTTTTATCCCTAAAACATAGGAAGCTTCTCACAGGTCCTTCATGGAGAAATTCTTACAGAGGTATGCTTTGACGCTTTGTAACATACCTAAATCATTCCCAATGATTAGGATGTCATCAACATATAGGACTAAAAATACGACCATGCTCCCACTGGCCTTCTGATACACACAAGATTCTTCCGAATTCTTGAGAAAACCAGACGATCTAATAATCTCGTCGAATCGAAGATTCCAACTTTGTGAAGCTTGTTTAAGTCCATAAATGGACTTCTTAAGCTTACATACTATGCTCGAGTTTTCGCTGGACGCAAAACCTTCCGGCTGTTCCATATAGATTTCTTCATCAAGAAATCCATTTAGAAAAGCCGTTTTGACATCCATTTGCCAAATCTCGTAGTCATGATACGCAGCTATAGAAAGAAAAATCCGAATAGACTTAAGCATTGCTACCGGTAAAAAAGTTTCATCGTAGTCGATGCCAGGTCGCTGCGTGTAACCTTTTGCTACCAGTCGGGCCTTGTAAGTTTCAACCTTACCGTCAGGCCCGCGCTTCCTCTTGTAAACCCATTTACAACCGATAGGAACAATTCTTTCGAGAAGCGGAACCAAGTCCCAGACTTGATTCTCATGCATTGAGTCTATCTTGGATTTCATGGCACTTTGCCATTTCACGGAGTCGATGTCCAACATCGATTCTTTATAGGTGAAAGGATCTGTCTCTTCAACTAAGAGAACATCCAGACTCTTTTCTTTTATCAAATACAAGCATTCAGGAGGTCTAGATACCATTTCCGACCTACGGAGTGTGTGTGTTGAAGGTCCTTCATCTACTTGAACTTCAGGTTCCTCCATTGGTTCGTTGTTTTCAGGTTGGACTTCATCAAGCTCAACCTGTCTATGATTACCACCTTCTGACAAAAATTCTACTTCTAGAAATTTTGTGAAGCGAGCTACGAACACATTTCGATGCTTGGTATCATAGAACAAATATCCCATCGTATTCGAAGGATATCCAACAAACCTAAACTTTTGCCCTCGAGGCGAAAACTTATCTTGCTGAGTCACCCTGACATAGGCAGGACAACCCCAAACCTTAATATAATTAAGATTTGGTCTCCTACCGAACCATATCTGATACGGAGTCGTAGGAACAGCTTTTGAAGGAATCTTGTTCAAAATATGTGCGGTTGTTAAGAGAGAGTAGCCCCATAAGTAATAGGGCAAATATGTGAAACTCAACATTGATCGGACCATATCCAATAAAGTCCGATTTCTCCTCTCAGACACTCCATTGTGCTGTGGAGTACCTGGAGGAGTATATTGAGCGAGAATCCCATTCTCCTTCATATAATCCATGAACTCACCACTCATATATTCGCCGCCTCGATCAGATCGAAGGCATTTAATATATTTACCAGTTTGTTTTTCTACTTCATTTCGGAACTCTTTGAACTTTTCAAAGGTTTCCGATTTATGTCGCATCAAATAGACATAACCGTACCGTGACAGATCATCGGTAAAGGTAACGAAGTACGAATAACCATTGTGAGCAGTTTGACTTAGTGGACCACATACATCAGAATGTACGAGTTCCAGTAAGTTAATGGCGCGGTGTCCAACACCAGAAAATGGGGCTTTGGTCATCTTACCCTGAATACAGGATTCACAAGTTGGATAGGATTCAATGGTGAGATCTGGTATCAAACCATTCCTAACAAATTGGGTAAGCGTTTAACGCCAATGTGACCAAGCCTCATATGCCAAAGTTCAGTATTATTAATTACAGGTAAACTTCGTTTATTAACTCCAGTATTTAATATATCTTTTGAAGTTTGCAATGTATAATGACCATGCTAGTTTGGACAACAAAGGATCTGAATATTATTACTATCATATAAATATAAAGAACTGTTCTTAATATTAATACAAAAGCCTTCTGTATCCAATACAAAAAGTGATATAATATTAGCTACAATTCCAGGTACAAAATGGCATTCATTTAACAAAAGTGTCCCATTCGGTAATGAGATCTCGTATACTCCCACTGCAACTGCATCCAAAGAGTCTCCACTCCCGAATCACAACTGCATCTCCCCGGGCTTCAGCCTCCTACTTTCCATCAGCACCTGTAACGAATTGCAAATGTGAATAGGACAAGCAGAATCTAAAATCCAGTTGGATGTAACGGCTTCACAAGCCAAAGATAAATCAATAACTGGAAAAATAAATGTACCTGATGTAGATGCTCTATCTCTCCTCAGCTGGGCGATGTAATCAGGACAGTTTCTTTTCCAATGCCCGACTTTATCGCAGTGGTGGCATTTGTCTTCAGAAGCCCTCTTGGGCTTAGCAATCCTCGCCTGTTGTTGAGGACCAAAAGCCTTATTCTTATTTCCTTTCTTCTTCTTTCCCTTGGACCATCCTTGGGAAGAAGCAGAAAGAGAAGTAGTTCTAGGAGGGCGAGTCGGTACTCCCTTCTTAAGGTCCTCTTCTACCGTGAGCAACATCCTATGTAGCTCATGGTAGGTACAGACAATCCCATTCATGTTGAAGTACATCACGAACTGGCGATATGAAGCTGGAAGCGAACCAAGAATGACACTCCTACCGAGAATGTCATTCAAGATAAGATTATGTTGCCTCAACTGATTGATCAAATCGATCATCTGAAGAACATGTGGGCTAACATTTTTCCCCTCATCCAGACGCGCATGGAACAGTTCCATTTCGAATTTTTGAACAATCACTTGTTCTTGGTTCTCAAACGATTGTCTCAATCGCGTCATCATACTATAGGAATCTAGCATACCATAGTATTGTTTCTTGAGTTTCGGAGACATCGAACTAAGGATGTATGATTTAACCCTTAAATCATCATCCTTCTAAGTTTCAAAAACTTGGCGTTCCTCCTCTGAAGCATCCGCACCCATAGCAAGGGGCAACGGACCCTCAAGAACATATCCCAGCTTTTCGGAATCGAGGACAATCCTCAAATCTAATTCCCAGTCAGCGAAGTTCTCAGCGCCTTTCAGTTTGTTCGCATCAAGTATACGCGCAAACTGATTTGTGGATTGTGCCGCCATCGCCACTCTATCATATAGATCACGAAAAACGGTTAGCAGAAATTAAGTAGTTTCATATAATATCAAAAGCATAAACTAGATCATGGATTTTTAATCTAAAAATGCCCCTCCCACTAAATCATGCAATACTGTAGTCCCCAAACAGAATACAAAGATTTAATATTTAAATTAATACAAATAGTGAAAAATGGATCCCGTGAATATATTTCAGCTCACACAGAGGCAGGTCTCGCCTACGTATATTCATCAGGTAGACAACTCATTTGTCAATCACTCAATAGTGACTCATGGGTTTCCGGTCCTGGTCGTTTCTCATTGTCGCTGCGAAGGCAGGCCCACAAGGAGACGTACCAAGGTTAAACTCGTCAATGATAAACTCAAGTTACTTACGTAATCCTGACAGCTAGGGCACGTTCAGAATTCCGCTTTCGCTTGAATTTATCTAGTATCTGATATACATCTGGTATAAATAAATCTCTATCGGCTACACCCTCACAGCAGAGGCACAGTCTCAGATGTAGTCACAGAGAAGTATTCATAAACCGTATTGACAAGACGGACCACATAACATGCATCAAAAGTGTCATACACCCTAAATCTAACCAAATTAGATTATAATAAGCATGTATAAAGTCAAGAAAACATGATTAAACATTGATTTAATTAAAGCTAATCATTTTAGGGGGCCTAGAATCAGACTCGCTCTGATACCATTTTGTAAGGGTTTTTTAGGGGCAGAATCCGGTAATGCAGCGGAAGCGGTGGAAAATCATATTTTCGATTTCAAAAATTTTTCTCGGATTAATTAAATAAACATATTTATTTAATTATCCAATAATCAAATTATGAAAATAAATTCAATAATTCATATTTAAGTGAATTTACCGAATTGCCCTTACACTTGGTATTTTGTTCATTTTAATCCGAAATTGATCAAATCAATTTTGAATGATTCTAAATAATTTCTAAGATGAACTTAGCATGTTCAAAACATCAAAACACCAAAATCAACCAAATCCCCAAATTTTTTACTCCTTGGCCGAATGCACCACCTTGGTGCCATTTTGTGCACTTTGTCATTTCATGCTTCAAAACACATCAAGATGTAATCCAATCAACATGAAAATTTATATGCATCATATACACTTCCAAATACACAACATAAATGAAAATCCCCAAATTTGGAATTGGTCATGAACCCTAATTTTTCAATTTCCTCAAATTGGACAAATTATACCAAATTGGTTAAATCAATTACTTCAATCATCATTCTTCCATCCAATCCAAGTATCAACACAATGAAACAACTCAAGATCAAATCTAGGTCATCTAAGAGTGGGTCAACAACTCTAGATTAGCAACAAGGTTTCCAAAACCATAAAAGAATGCTTACAACTACAATAGTCACAAACTTCTTTCATCAAACATGCTCAACACTTCCACAAAACTTCCATCATCAAAAACACAAAGAAATATAGAAAAGAATAACTTAAGAACATCATAAGATTTAGCCTAGATCCTAAGGAACAATTTCCTTCTAATAGTAAGTTGAGAAAACTTACAAAATCCAAGCTTTTCTTTGGTTCTTCTTTTCTTCCTCACTTTCTTTCTTTGTTCTTTCAATGGAGTTTATGTAAAAGTGTATTAGGTTATTAATGAAATGAAAATGAAAACAATATATACTTGCTTCACTTTTAGCCTTGGCCGAATTTGCCAAGCCAAATACAAGAAAAATAATTTCAATTTCATTTCACCTTTAATTTGATCAACTTGATTAAATATCTAAAAACACTTTATTAGATATTTAAAACTTGGTCAACAAAGGAAACTAAGCCATTTAAATCAAATATCTTAAGTTAAGATATTTATATTTTAATTAATTTAATCATTTAACAATTAAATGATTAATTAATTAATCAAATACAAATATATTAAATATATGTATAATATTTACATTAAGTATCAAAAACATATATTCATATAGGATATAAGTCAAATATCTCAATTTGACTATTAATCAATGTGTATTTAAATTAATAAAGTATTAAATGTAAATACACAATAATTAGGTAAATGACTATCGGGTCCCTTTAGCACGTATCTTGCGTTTAACCTTTAAACGACTTTATAAATAATCAATATTATTTATTAATTGTTTCTCTAGTGCTCTACGAGTATGTTTTATTATTGAGACTCTCTAGATTCAGGTATATCCGTCACGAAATCAAATTTCGTGTCCATAATTTATCCACCCAAAAATTATGACGATCACGGATAATCTCACTGAATCATACAGGTCGAGGTCATGGCAAATGTATAATTCCTCCGTCACAGGTATCCGGATAAATCCCAGAGATATAGATGTAAACGTCAATTCTCTATGGGGATTATCCAGTCGACTATTCTATTAGCAATCTCTAAAAGAATGTTTAGAACTAGCTTCTAAAATTTACCACGGGCCCATGGTTTTATCTGATTGCTAATCATATGGACTACCTATGCTCTGGTACACAGAACTGACGGATCCTATCTTGATACGCATAGGACACCCTGAGGATCTATCTACACCCAAAGAACAGGCGGAGGTCTGATCAAAATAGATAGGTGACGTGACTGCCATCTAAGTGTAGAAGATGTCTCATGTGCCCACAATGGCATCTCAAGTCTAAGAATCACAAGTGCTACTCAACCCGAGAAGATTCTTATTGACGTTGGTGTACCATCTATTAAGAATCTTCGGTGAGTCGTTCAGTGTTTATCCGCTATAAACACCCACACGTCTATACTAGTCTCCAAGACTAATGGTTCATTGAGAAACCATTGGAATCATATATTCCAGTATACGACATGTACTGGTCTCAACAGGTTTACTATACTGACCAAGTAGTGTAAACCTTGACCAGGAACTGTCTGAGAATGAAAATATCATGATACTACTCAATGTCAGTTGCGACGCTTTTGCAACAGTACCATGACTAATCATTCTAAGGTCATTACGTCTTTACCATAAAAAAGATACATTATATTATAGAAACTGCTTATATTATTCATAATAATAATGTTTTTACAGATGTATTCAAAAGAAATACAACCGGGAATTGGCGCTCTGAGGACCAACCCCAACAAAGAGTTGATAGATTATGAGGCAATGACCTTCGAAGAACAGTTGCCAGCTAAGTTCAAGATGCCGGATATGGCTAAGTTCAACGGGAATGGGGATCCGAGGGTCCATCTCCGTCAGTATGTTTCAGTTATGAGTTCAGTGGGTTTATCCAAGCATCAAGTGCAGAAAATATTTGGGATGTCACTTGAGGGAGCGCCGGTAGTTTGGTATCACAGCCTTGAGAAGAAGATTAGGGAAGATTGGAGGGAACTGGCTGATGCTTTTCTGAAGCAATATGTTATAGATATGGAGATTGATTTGTCACTCCGAGATTTGGAGAACACTAAGCAGAAGCCGAAGGAAAGCTTCAAAGAGTATGTAGACCGCTGGAGAAGCCAGCTCCTAAATATACAGACTCAGCCCTCGGAGAAGGACCAAATTAAGATGATTATCAAGGGCACCAAGCCCTCCATCTATGGGAAACTGAGGAGGATGACCTCCATGATTGCTTATTTTCGACAGTTGAGAGAAACTGTCATTGATATTGAAGAAGAAGAAGCAGAGAACATGAAGTTTTATGGCCTAAGTAGGAGGCCTATTGGGGGAACATCAGGTACCAAACCTGTTTATGAGGAGATTGCTGCCATCCGAAATCGGAGATTCTCCAACTTATGGAGGCCTTTGTCTAAGGTGTTGGAGAAATTAAAAAGACAAGGACTTCTGAAACCCCTTGAGACCAAACCACTTCCCAACCCTCCACCACCACATCTCAACCTGAGCCAATACTGTCACTTCCACTTGTTGGGGTTTTGGGCGATGAGGCGCAGCGGAAGCACGGGTTCGGGCGAAATCGTATTTTAAAACTTTTTCAAAAACGCCGAATAAATTATTCAATATCTAATATGAATAATTTATTCATATTTCACCTAAACCAATTTATTTAATATCATATATTAACATAAATAATGATAAAACCCGCGAAACTTTTACGAAAATGGTTTTTTCCGCAAAATTGCCGAAAATGCATTTTTGACCGAACCGACTACCCGACACTTATGGAAACTGCCCAGGTCAGATCCAATAGTGTCGAGGCAGTTCATGGGCTGCCCAAACAGTGACAGAATCACTATTTTCACAGGTGCAGATTTAATCAGGTTCCTACTAGTGAGACTTGGGTTGTATAGTTGTGTAGGTTGTGCTGACACCTGCATTAATATTCATGCAGGAAAAAAAAATGCAATTAGCACAAAAAAAAAAATAAATTTAAAGTAAATAAAATAAAATAAAATGCAAATGCAAGGGTTGCCTCCCCATACTTAAAGCTTGCATTGTCCTCAATGTAAGATAAATATAAAGAAAAAGGATTAAAGAACAACACTACCAGGTGCAGAGTTGATCAAGTTCCTGCTAGTGAGACTTGGGTTGTGTGGCTGTGTAGGTCGTGCTGACACCTACATAAACATTCATGCAAAATAAAAAAAATAAACATGCAATTACCACATAATAAAATAAAATTAAAGTAAATAAATAAAATAAAATAAAATAAAATATAGATGCAAGGGCTGCCTCCCGCTAGTGCTAAGTTTAATGTCTCCAGCCAGACGTAACCACTTAGGTTGTTCATGGCGGCTTCCCTCTAGCGTACTGATGAAGGCATGAGGGGGAATTTCTATCTAGCTGTGGCAATGTATCTATTGATCCCCCAGGGTCTGGTGATTGTTTAAATCTTGGGCTGCTCATAAGGAAAAGTTGGCTCAACCTTCTTTTTAATCTCTCAGGTATCATCCTTAATTGAGCCCTAATTTTCCTTTTCCTCTTCTTACAGTTCTTTGGAATAAATTTCACTTTGGGAGGGTTTGATTCATGGTGTGAAGAAGCTATTTCTGGTAGGACCGTTTCTAGCATGTACGAGTAATGACACTCGTCATCATCATGTGGTTGCTTCTGGACATGAAAAATGTTTAGTGCTTGAGGATAGGGTACTCTAATTGGGAAATATGGCACTTGTTCTTCTTAAGAGGCACCTTCACTATTATCCTTGGGGACACCTACATTGTCGGGCAAGTTCTGCACTCATACCTCCTTACCGCTCCACGTGATTATGGAATTAACACTCTTTATATTGGCTACCTCATGATTAGCCTATGCCATGTGTTGACCTTGTAGGTTAAGTTGAGTCTGAGATGAGAATTTTCCTTATTCTTACACACTGAGGACATTAGTTAACTTAGAGATCTGACTCTTAATCTCCATATTATCTTCAACTACCTGAGCTATCAACGACTCAAACCTTTTATTGGTTTTGCTCTGGGTCTCCACAAATCATTTCTGGGCCTCTACAGTTGCTTTCTGGGCTTCTATGAATGCTTACATAGTATCCTCTAAAGAATTCCTTGGAATGGCAGGTGTGTGATACTGGGGAGCACTATAACCTCTAGGTTGGGATGTTCGACTCGAACGATGAGAATCCAGTTTCCAACTAAGATTGGGATGGTTCCTCTAATAAGGGTTATAAGTGTCTAAGTAAGGTGTGTAAGGCTTTTGGTACGTCCCTAAAGTGTTGCAGTATTCTTCATATGTACCCATCATCTCACTATATGTAGGACAATCTTGGGGTTCTAGATGGGCGACTGAATGCAAAGTCTTGTTATCTCTGGCTTTTAAGGCTTTTATCTGTCTAGTCAATAGCTCCACTTATGCTCTAAGACTATCCTCTTCCCTATAGTGGTGTATGCTTATGCCAGAAGAAGTGTGTGTCCTATCAGTACTTTCTAAGACATTAGGTCCAGTCCAAGTATGAGATTTTTCAGCCAGGTCATCTAAGTACTCAAATGCCTCATCAAGGTCATTCCGTATAAACTCACCATTACACATAGTCTCAACAAACTGGCGCTCTCTAGGGGTTAAACCATCATAAAAATAAGTTACTAAGCGTCAACTCTCATATCCATGGTGAGGACAACTAGCTAACATCTCCTTATACATCTCCCACGTTTGATAAAGGGTTTCACTGTCTCTCTGGGAGATGGTGGAGATTTGTTTTTTCAAGGCATTCGTCCTATAGTGTGGGAAATATTTATTAAAGAACGCTTGAGTTATCTCACCCCACGTTCCTATTGACCTTGGTCTTAAAGAGTACAACCAGGTTTTAGCTCTATCCTTAAGGGCAATAGGGAAGAACTTAAGTCTAATTGTGTCGATAGTCCCAAACTGATCATGGAAAGTAGCTACAACATCTTCAAATTCCCTAATGTGCACATAAGGGTTTTCGCTCTCTAAACCATGAAAATTTGGAAGATATTGTATTATTTCAGGCCTAAAGTCTAAATGTGGTGCATTAGGGGGAAACATTATGCATGATGGTGTAGCTGTGCGAGTGAGGTGAAGGTACTCTTCAAGAGTTCTCCTAGGTGGTCTCTCGTGTTCACTCATATTATGTGCGCTAGATGCGGATGGTGTGGAAAAAGGATTTTCAAATATGTTGTCAAAGTCTGAGTCTGAACTTTCCTCTTCAGTCCTAACAAACCTACCAAACCTATCCTACGTCTAGGCATGCTATTAAACTCAAGTAATACGAGAAAAAAAGCAATAAAAATCTAAACTAAAACTAAAGTTGAAATAAAATAAATAAACACAAAAATAAAAGACTAGAAACAAAAATAAAAAAGAATTAATAAAAAAAAACTAAAAAAAACTAAAAAAAAAGAGATAAACAAAAGAAATAAATAAAATAAAATAAAAAAATAATATAATAAAGTAAAATAAAAAAAAAGTAAGTATGGAACAAAGTTTCCGCTTCGTGTTTACCAAGCAAACCTGCTCCTTTTGGTTGTAAACCGTCTCTCTGGCAATGGCACCAAATTTTGATTATGCCCAAAAATAACTTGCAGTTATCGTACTATAACTGGGGTGTCGATTCCTCAGAGAGATGGTTACAAGAACTAACTTACTCAAACAAAAACGTTAACAGTAACTTAAAAAATGAAACGATGGAATTGGTAATTAAAGTAAAGATAAATAAAATAATGAAAAGATAATAAAGGATATCAGCAGAGATAAACAACAAAGCGTCGGAAATCCCTCTTACATCAAACTCCTATATTCAGTAATTAATTCCTATTATTACTCAGTTGAGGGTTTCACATACCAAAACAACTACCTGAAAATATTCAATTCTATGCATATCAAATTCTAAGGTAATTAATGATTATTTTCCCTATGGTAACAGCGCAGAAAAGTCATCGTTACGAGTTATCTAACGTCAACAATATACACTCAGGCAATACTGCAGCAGAAGACCAACACACAAAATAACTTTTACCAGTCACAACTGAGTTTGCAAACCACACATAGAAAAAAACATGACTGGATCTATATGGGATTTGACAAAATACAATTATAGACAACAGAAATCGGCGATGCTGTTCCGGGCTCGCGGCCTGGTTGGGAGTACGGAGTAGCCCGCGGGGGACTAAACCGGAGAACTAAAAATGGAGTCGCTACCCGGTGTGAACCGGGAAAATGATTTAAGGCCGCACTCACCCCTCGCAAGGGAAGACCTCAAACCGTTGGGTTCGGAATAGTCCCTTACTTATGCCACTTGTAATGAAAGGATTTGTACAATAATCTAACCAAGTCTACGCAACATATAATCCCAAGAGTATCCTACTCCTAAGTTCACGTCCATGAAAATAAAACCTATATCTGAGTTTACATACAACCTACACCTAAATTCGCATGCATAGAAGTAAATCGACATAACGGCAAGCACACAATTCATAAACACATTAAATAGATGAATGCGAAAATATAAATAGATGATAATTTCTTAAGCGTAAATAATGAAATGATATGATTAATCATATGGTGAAAAAGAAATGATCAAAGAAGCAAACATGCATGAAATGTGGCAAAAGAAGTTTGTGCACTATATGTGTGTTCGTGTAGCGTTTGAAAACGCGTTCGAATGGTAAATAGAAGGTTCACATTCATATAGCGTTCGGAAACGCGTTCGAACGGAATAAGACCTAATGCATGGTAAAGCAGAATATGTGCGCGTTCGAGTAGCGTTCGTAAACGCGTTCGAACGGAATGAGGCAGAGTGCATACGTTCTTGTAGCGTTCGTAAACGCGTTCAAATGGAATGAGGAAGAATGAAAACGTTCATGTAGTGTTCATAAACGCATTCGAACGGTAAACAGAAGGTTCAAGTTCGTATAGCGTTTGGAAACGCGTTCGAACGAGATTGCCAAATGGCGTCTGAAATGACACAAACACATACATGGATAAACAAATACATGATATAGGACCTCGTATGCCCGATTGAACATATTTCACATTCAATCGGGTGTACTTCATCCGACGTGGGAAAACATCGTGGCAAAGGTAGCCCTTAGGCTTTTCATCCTTTAAGGTGGAGGACCTTTAATCCAACTTGATTTGCCCATGCGCATTACACTATGATGCATGATTTAACAAGGAGATGACATACAGAAAGCAAATAAAGGAATAATAAAAGGCGCAGCGAAATGTCACGGTAAAGGTAGCCTTTTAGGATTTTCTTCCCTAAAGTAGAGAACCTTTAGACCAACATAATAAGCCCATGCGCATTACATTACAATGCATACAAATAAATAAGACATTGATATTGGACTTCGTATGTCCGATTAAATATATCTCACATTCAATGAAACACACTTCGTCTGGCGCGGTAAAATGTCATGGTAAAGGTAGCCCTTAGGCTTTTCATCCCTCAAAACGGAGGACCTTTAATCCAACTTGATTTGCCCATGCGTATTAAATAAAAAATGCATAAAAAATAATTACAACGATAATATGGGACTTCGTATGCTCGATTAAACATATCTCACATTCAATCAAACATACTTCGTCCGGCGGGGCAAAACGTCGTGGCAAAGGTAGCCCTTAGGCTTTTCATCCCTCAAAACGGAGGACCTTTAATCCAACTTGATTTGCCCATGCGCATTACATTACAATGCATAAAAAAGTAACATGCAGAAAGTAATAACATACTAACGACTAAATCATGCTTAAAAATAAATAACATACTAACGACTAAATCATGCTCAAACACAAGGTTGGATGAAACGAAATATGTGTGTCTCTCAAGTGGTACGTGGAGTTGTTTCCCAAGTACAGACCGCACTACCGTCCATTCGGATTCGGCTACGGAATTTACTTCTGGGTTTCCGTCCGATATACCGCAAGAGAGAACGCATATTCCATTCATCCGAAAGTCATCATACACCAATCCACAATACTCAAGCGAAATAAAGTAAGAAAATAAATGAAAATAAATGAGAATAAATAAAAAGGGTGCCCTCAGGTCTAACCTTTTAAGTTGTCTATTAGAAGTGCGTTTCACGGTTGTCAGAAGGGTTGACGCTCCGCAACTTTTCCGATTTACTAGTTTTCAGATTTCCTTCGTTGCTTCGCTGTTTCGGGCTGCTGTTTTACTCTGTTTCACGGATGTTTCCGGTCATGATTTGGGCTTGATTCAGGGGCTGTTTTAGGGGTATTTTTGGTGGTTACAAGGACTGTCTCAGGGGCTGTTTCAAGGGTATTTTCGGTGGTTACATGGGCTCTCTCAGGGGCTATTTCAGGGGTATTTTTGGTGGTTACAAGGGCTGTCTCAGGGGCTGTTTCAAGGGCTATTTCAGGGGCTGATTCAGGGGTATTTTCGATGGTTACACGACTGTTTCATGGGTTGTTTCAGGGGTTGATTCATGGGTTTTTTCGGTGGTTACAGAGGCTATTTCATGGGCTATTTTAGGGGCTGTTTTAGGTGCTGATTCAGGGGTATTTTTGGTGGTTACATGGGCTGTCTTAGGGGCTGAGTATTTTCGGTGGTTACAGGGGCTGTCTCGGGGCTATTTTAGGGGCTGATTCAGGGGCATTTTTTGGTGTTACAGGGGCTGTTTCAGGAGCTATTTCAGGGGCTGTTTCAGGGGGCTTTATGCGTGAGCGTGAGGCTGGTTTCAAGGGTAATGCGTGAACATGAGGCTGGTTTCAAAGGGTACGTGAGGGAGCTGGTTTTATAACTTGAAGAAGGTTAGTGGGTTGTTATTTATGTGTGGATATAAAGCAGTTTGGGTGTGGGTTTTAGGCAATTGTGGGCGTGAAGGTGATGGCAGTTCAGTGAAGGTTTGTGCGGCAGGGGAAGAGGGTTTTAGGCGTGAATGGACTAGGTTATTTTCTTTGTGTTTTTGTGAGAATGAGCTTGGGGTTTCAAGGTTGGGTTAAGGCTTCTTTTTATAGGCAAAGAAGGGATAATCCTTGTACGAATAGGGAAATGATTTGTGTATTTATGGGGATATCTTTCAATTAGTATGTGATAAGGAAAATCTTTTTAATTAGGGATGTATTTTAATTTGATTTGATTTCTTCTCTTTTGATTAGGGATATGATTTGATTGAATTAGGAAGGTGTTTGATTTTAATTTGATTTGAATCTTTTAATTAGGGAAGGTGATTTATCTTGATTTTAGCATGTGTTTAATATGCGATTTTTTTTATTTTGGAATGTGATGGGCGTGGGTATAGGTCTCTTGGGCGTGTATTTGGGTTTATTTTGGTGGGCTTGGTGTGTTGGTTTGGTGGTGTGTGGGCTTGGTGTGTGACTTGCGGGGGTTTGGGCTAAGGATGTGTTTTAAAACAGAGGTCTAACAAGCAAACCCGAAGCTAAACAAGCGAATTAAATCCAACAAGATGTCAATGTCTGACTCATCCCTTCTGACGTCCGTTTCCCGTGACTTCCATAATTTAAAGAGGTAGTGTCTCCATGTGAGACTCATCAACGGGACTTATATGCAAAAATACAGTGCCTACAGTCGCCCCCACTTTGATGGGACTTGTGCAGTGTGTGACAATGACAATCCTATCAAAGTTTATGCAATGCATTTTTACTTATCTGGCTCGCCAGCTGCCACTTGACTTGCCTGTTGCTTTTAGTTGAGTTGATTTTGTTGTGCCATACCCGGCGTGCTAAACCCCATACCCGAGGTGTCGCGGTTGCGTCTCCATACCTAGAGTGTCGCAGTAGTGTCTCCATACCCGGAGTGCCATACCCGGCATGCTAAACCTAATACCCGAGGTGTCGCAGTTGCGTCTCCATACCCAAAGTGTCGCAGTAGTGTATCCATACCCGGAGTGTCACAATAGTGTCTCCATACCTGGAGTGCCATACCCGGCATGCTAAACCCCATACTCGAGGCATCGCGGTTGCATCTCCATACCCAGAGTGTCGTAGTAGTGTCTCCATACCCGAAGTGTCATACCCGGCATGCTAAACCCCATACCCGAGGTGTCGCGGTTGTGTCTCCATACCCACAGTGTCGCAGTGTGTCTCCATACCCGGAGTGCCATACTCGGTATGCTAAATCCCATACCCGAGGTGTCGCGATTGTATCTCCATACCCAAAGTGTCGCAGTAGTGTCTTCATACCTGGAGTGCCATACCCGGCATGCTAAACCCTATACCCGAGGTGTCGCGGTTGCGTCTCCATACCCAGAGTGTCGCAATAGTGTCTCCATACTCGTAGTGACATACCTGACATGCTAAACCCCATACCCGAGGTGTCGCGGTTGCGTCTCCATACCCAGAGTGTCACAGTAGTGTCTCCATACTCGGAGTACCATACCCGGCATGCTAAACCCCATACCCTAGGCGTCGCGGTAGTGTCTCCATACTCGGAGTGCCATATCCGGCATACTAAACCCCATACCCGAGGCGTCACTGTAATATCTCCATACCCGGAGTGACATACCCGGCATACTAAACTGATACTGATGCTGATGTGGGCGTCGCCCCCGGGACTCATCCCCGAAACTGATATTGATGATGATATGGGCCTCGCCCACGGGACTCGTCCCCAAAACTGTTACTAGTGATGTGATGGTTTATTCCAACATACGGTACTGCCTCTCACGAGATAATCCTGATAGCTAAACATATTTTCATCATCAACGGATGCTTCGCGTTGAAACCAGAGAACCTTCAAAGTACTCAATACACTCAGATCCGCTCGTCTGAATGAGTGATCTAAACTAGGCTCCTATTTTGTGTGTGCCAAGGCTCTTTCGCAGCTTATTCCTTTAGTAAGCCAACTCGATGATTTTGTCTCAGAGAATTGGATCAGTGGGTCTAACCAACCTAGCTGTCTTGATCACACTCTGTGATTACTTCGTCATACTCAACATGATATGGTCTTCTTTTTTTCTCTTGTCTCTTTCTTTTCATTCTTTTCATTTTGAAATTTCTTTTATTTATTTATTTATTTTTATTTTTTCTTTTCTTTCTTTCGACACACCTACCCTTTAAGGTAGTATTTCCCCTCATGGTGGTCCTAATACTCTCCCATGGGTAGCTTCACGCTTATCGGTTATAGGTGGTCTATTTTTTCCTTTTCTTTTCAGAGACTTTTTTCTTTGTTTCCAACCATATCATATATCGTAGCATAAGTAAACGAGGATGGACATCTAGGCAAACAGTCATTCATAGATCCGCCATCTTTTCAACTAGTCATCTCGTCGACCACTAAGGCTTCTACTGCTAAAATCCCGTAATCGAGTGCTCATGAGTCTAGCCGAGATCAATCCACTCTGAATACCAGATGAGAGAACATCTCACACTTAATGTTTCTAAGGTTTCTCCCTACATCAAACAATGTCATCACCGGACATATGCCTAACCATCAAGGACTTTTTTTTCACTCACTCCATGGAATTCTTCCTTTCAATCCGCTGATAATATGGGTTCGCCCCCTGTGATCCATTCCTGAAAATCATGCTGATATAGGCCTCAACCCTGAGATTCCTTTCTGAAATTGATATTGTGATGTTACTACTTCTAATTGGCTTGCCTTTGCCGCTTTCGATTTTTCTTCTTCGAAACCTGTGAATACAAAACAAAACAAACACAAAAAAGAATGCAAAATACGTTATGTGTGCATGCATGCATGAATGAATTTCCTATTCCGTTGGGTTAGGTCTTCTGCCGGTGACTGCTCGGTCTTCTTTTCCTCAGGCAAAATACTGCTTCAATCTATCCACGTTGATCGGCTCGGTGAACTCGTTCCCTTCCATGTCTGACAGTCTCACTGCCCCGTTTCCCATTACTTTCTGGACTATGTAGGGTCCTTCCCAATTGGGTCTGAACTTTACTTTCGGGTTTGTCGTCGATGGCTTCGACTACAAAAGCATTAGATCACCCTTTCTGATTTTTATAGGACGCACATTCTTGTTGAATGCTCGAGCCAACCTCTTATGGTATATTTGCATGTGATGCAAGGACTTCATTCTCTACTTATCGAGCAATACCAACTGTTCAAATCTCTGCGAGGCCCATTCTTGTTCAGTTAACTCTGCTTCTGCTAATACCCTCATGTATTGTATCTCAACTTCCACCAGAATTACTGTTTCCATCGCCTTTCGAGTTTCCTCTTTTCTTAATCACTTCATCTGAATGCCATTTGTTTGTCTTTTGTATATTTCTCCCTTCAAACTCACATATTGAGAAGCCAACTTCTGAATGGCTATCTTGTCTTTTCTGGTTGCTTCTTTCGGGAATTCCCCGTGATCTAAGCATCACTGAATATCATAGTACCAGGGTTGATTGCTTTTGTCAAATATACTTATGTCGTGCAGATTAAAAGGAAGGGACTCAGGCAGGTAAGCGAAATGAACGACTTTATTATTATTAAGGAAATGATTCGAACAAGTAGACGGAGCCAATGTCCTTATTATTAATAAATGCTAGATCACATCTGAATAAGATCAGGGAAACAAACATCTCCATAATTTGCAACTTTGTCTTCCCCCGTCTTCTTGCTTCCTTCGACCATCAGATTCTCCAAGTGCAGTAGTTCTTTTTCCCATTTACTTCCCCTTTTTGCAATCTCCTTCTCGTCACTGTCCGAGAAGTTTTTCCAGAAATCCCTCTTATGCTTTATTTCACCTTTACCACTGTTGTCCCATATCCCCATGCGAGAAGTTTGGTGGTTATGGGTTTGGAGGAAAAGGCTGTCGGGTAGGCCGTAGTTGATCATGTAGGTAGGTGGTGGGACAGAGTGATAGTTAGGTAGATTGTTTCGATGTGTTTTGGGTTGTTCCTTTTCGGGGTCGGGTATTTTGTGGGAGTCTATGAGGTATTGGATCTCATGCCTAAGGTGGGTGCATTTGTTAGTTTCATGGCCTTTTTGCTGATGGAGGTAACAATAAAGGTTCTGGTCAAGGTAGCATGGCACAAGGTTTGGAAGTGGTTTAGGCTCTAAGGGATTTAGGAGTCCTTGCATTTTCAGCTCTTCAAATACCTCCGACAAAGGTCTACCAAGTTTGGAGAATCGTCTATTTCTGATAGGGGCAACCTCAGAGGGAATGGGCTTGGTCCTTGAAGGTTCTCCAATGGTCTTTCAATTCTGGTTGCACAACTTCCTATTATTGGATATACGAGGTATGGTCAAACTGGCCAGAGCATTGGTCAAAACTTGCAACTGCTAAGTAATTTTGGTTACTTTGGTCTCCAATTGATCCAGGCGGGATCCCTCGTTAGCTGACTTGCTCATGTTGGCTGACGGTCTTTTGACAAGTCTTCCATTTTCTCTAACCCAATGAGTATCTATGATGGCTTTTAAGACACAGGGTTAACATGATGGGTGTATGCATGAGATGCATGAGATGCGTGCGATGTATGGAATATATAAGTCTGCCCATTATTATTTTAAAGCATTCAATCATACTATTGCGCGGTGCAAACTTGTCCCAGTTGAAAAAGGCCCAACAGGTTTACACTTTTGCGATAACATGGCTAAAAAACTTCAAATGATAAGGGGCCTAAACATAAAGTGGCTCATTGGCATTTAGAAGCTTTTGGCCCAATTACCATAAAGCACGGACTCGTCCCAGTTTAAATGGCCCAACAAGCCCATACCTCATGACAAAAAGTCCAACTGAATCCAAATGACAACGGTCCTAAATGAAAGCATAACAGAATAGTTTCTATTGGTCCTACAACTATAGTTCATATATGGATTTATAGGGTTACAGACAAAGGCTCCCGCTGGCAAAGAATTGTCCACAACTAGGACTCCCCACTCAAGGGTTCGAGCAACCAAGTGAGCACACCTTTTTATACGCTAGGGTACGTGCCAACGAGTTAAGATGCGTGACTGACTGTCAAATGGATTTCTCATTGTAGATTCCCCAGATGGAGGGTGGAGTGAACTCTCTTAAATTCTCAAGCCTCTTAGGCTCTTATCACCTTGGTGATAGGAATAAACAATAAGTCCTCCAAATTAGTCGGTCACAGTGGGCTACGGGTAATGATTATCTAGGTGCCTTCACAACTTTTCCTTATAGAAAGGAGGTGAATGAAGGAAGACACGAAACCATCACCTAGCCTTAATAATGCCTTTGATTAAACCCCTTCAACCCACTATAGACACGGTTAACTAAAGCACAAATCACAATCACTACAAGACATTATTTTGGGGCCAATTCTCTATCCCCAGTAGAGTCGCCAGACTGTAGACAACAGAAATCGGCGACGCTGTTCTAGGCTCACGGCCTGGTTGGGAGTATGGAGTAGCCCACAGGGGAACTAAACCGGAGAACTAAAAATAGAGTTGCCACCCGGTGTTAACCGGGAAAATAATTTAAGGCCGCACTCACCCCTCGCAAGGGAAGACCTCAAACCGTTGGGTTCAAAATGGTCCCTTACTTATGCCACTTGTAATGAAAGGATTTATGCAATAGTACAACCAAATCTCATGCAACACATACCAGATAATTTAAGCAACATGCAAGTTTGCACACCCATAATCATAAATAAAAAAATGAAGGCAAAATACATAATTCATGAACGTATTAAACAATAAAGTACAATAATGTAACTAATAACAACTATAAATTCATTAATAATAAAAGTGAGCACACAATCTCATGAGCATATCAAATAAATAAATACGGAAAATATAAATAAACAATAACGGTAAAAGCATAAATATTAAAGAGAGCTAACTAAGCATATGATAGGGAATAGAATGACTAAGGAAACAAATATGCATGAAATATGATGAGGGAATCTGTCCAGTGTGTGCGCGTTCGTGTAGCGTTTGTAAACGTGTTTGAATAGTAAAAAAAATGCAAGAATTCGAGTAGCGTTTGATAACACGTTCGAAAGATAAACAAAATGTCTGTGTTCGTATAGCGTTTAATAATGCATTCGAACGGGATAAGACCTGATGCATGATATAATAAAATGCATGAGCGTTCGAGTAGCGTTCTGAGACGCATTCGAATTGAAATGAGACAGAATGCATATGTTTGTGTAGTGTTCGTAAACACGTTCGAACAGAATGAGGCAGGATGCATACGTTCGTGTAGAGTTTGGAAACGCATTCGAACGAGATTACCAAAATGGCATCTGAAATGACACAAACACATATATTGAAAAACAAATACACGATGTAGGACCTCGTATGCCCGATTGAACATATTTCACATTCAATCGAGTGTACTTCATCCAGCGCGACAAAACATCGTGGCAAAGGTAGCCTTTAGGCTTTTTATCCCTCAATGTGGAGGACCTTTAATCCAACTTCATTTACCCATGCGCATTACACTATGATGCATGATTTAACTAGGAGATGGCATACAGAAAGCAAATAACGAAATAATAAAAAGCGCGGCAAAATGTCATGGTAAAGGTAGCCTTTTATGCTTTTCTTCCCTCAAGTAGAGAACCTTTAGACCAACATAATAAGCCCATGTGCATTACATTACAATGCATACAAATAAATAAGACAATGATATGGGACTTTGTATGTCCTATTAAACATATCTCAAATTCAATCAAACATACTTCGTCCGGCGCGGCAAAATGTCATGGTAATGGTAGCCCATAGGCTTTTCATCCCTCAAAACGAAGGACCTTTAATCAAACTTGATTTGCCCATGCGCATTACATTACAATGCATACAAATAAATAAGACAATGATATTGGACTTCGTATGTCCGATTAAAATATCTCACATTCAATCAAACATACTTCGTCTGACGCGAAAAAACGTCATGGTAAAGGTAGCCCTTAGGCTTTTCATCCCTAAAAAAGGAGGACCTTTAATCCAACTTGATTTGCCTATGCACATTACATTACAATGCATAAATAAGTAACATGCCGAAAGTAATAACATAATAACGACTAAATCATGCTTATAAATAAATAACATACTAATGACTAAATAATGCTCAACACAAAGTTGGATGAAATGAAATATGTGTGTCTCTCAAGTGGTACGTGGAGTTGTTTCCCAAGTACAGACCGCACTACCGTCCATTCAGATTCGGCTACGAAATTTACGTCTGGGTTTCCATCCGATATACCGCAAGAGAGAACACATATTCCATTCATCCGAAAGTCATATCATACACCAATCCACAATACTCATGTGAAATAAAGTAAGAAAATAAATGAAAATAAAGGAGAATAAATAAAAAGGGTGCCCTCAGGCCTAACCTCTTAAGTCGTCTCTCGGAAGTGCACTACGCGGTTTTCGGAAGGGGTTGATGCTCCGCAACTCCTCTGGTTCACTGGTTCGTTGTCCCATATCATTTTGTTATTTATTTGTATGCATTGTAATGTAATGTGCATGGGCTTATTATGTTGGTCTAATGGTTCTCTACTTGAGGGAATAAAAGCCTAAAAGGCTACCTTTACCATGACATTTTGCCGCGCCTTTTATTATTTCATTGTTTGCTTTCTGTATGCCATCTCCTACTTAAATCATGCATCATAGTGTAATGCGCATGGGCAAATCAAGTTGGATTAAAGGTCATCCACCTTGAGGGATGAAAAGCCTAAAGGCTACCTTTGCCACGATGTTTTGCCGTGCTGGACGAAGTACACTCAATTGAATGTGAAATATGTTCAATCAGGCATACGAGTTCCTACATGTATTTTTTTATCCATATATATGTTTGTATAATTTCAGATGCCATTTTGGCAATCTCGTTCGAACGCGTTTCCAAACGCTACACGAACGTATGCATCCTGCCTCATTCCGTTCGAATGTGTTTACGAATGCTACATGAACATACGCATTCTATCTCATTTCCATTCGAACGCGTCTCAGAACCTTACTTGAATGCTCATGCATTTTATTGTATCATGCATCAGGTCTTAACCCGTTCGAACGCGTTATCAAACGCTATACGAATGCAGACATTCTGTTTACCGTTCGAATGCGTTATCAAACACTACTCGAACGCTTGCATTCTGTTTACCGTTCGAACGTGTTTACGAACGCTACACGAACGCGCACACACTGGACATATTCCCTCATCATGTTTCATGCATGTTTGTTTCCTTAGTCATTCCCTTCCCCATCATATGCTTAGTTAGCTCTCTTTAATATTTATGCTTTTACCGTTATTGTTTATTTATATTTTCCGCATTTATTTATTCGATATGCTCATGAGATTGTGTGCTCACTTTTATTATTAATGCCTTTATAGTTGTTATTAGTTACATTATTGTACTTTATTGTTTAATACGTTCTTGAATTATGTATTTTGCCTTCATTTTTTTTATTTACGATTATGGGTGTGCAAACTTGCATGTTGCTTAAATTATCTGGTATGTGTTGCATGAGATTTGGTTGTACTATTGCATAAAACCTTTTATTACAATTGGCATAAGTAAGGGACCATTCCGAACCCAACAGTTTGAGGTCTTCCCTTACGAGGGGTGAGTGCGGCCTTAAATCATTTTCCCGGTTCACACCGGGTGGTGAGTCCATTTTTAGTTCTCCAGTTTAGTTCCCCCGTAGGCTACTCCATACTCCCAACCAGGCCGCGAGCCTATAACAGCGTCGCCGATTTCTGTTGTGTACAACAATCTCTGGATTAATAAATCGAAAGATAATAAAGAATAACAAATATTAATTATATTAAACGTTTAAAAGGTACTCAAGAAATCAAAAACATAAATATAAGGATCTAAATACAAGAGTTCACCCCTAGCTTTGCCTAGGAGATTTGTTCCCATAAAAGAAAGAAAAATAGCCTGGGATTAGAGCAAGATATCGTTCTGTATTATCACTGTTCCTCGTCTACGCTTCTGCTCCGCTCGCGGCCTTTGCTCTCTGCTTGCACGTCTGGCTCTCGACTTCTGGCTTTTCCTTGCATTTTTTCTTTTATTCACGCAGCAAACTCTCTCTCTCTGATTTTTTTATTTGTTTGCACTGCATGAGCTGCTTCACGCAGCTTCTCCCCCACATTCTCGCCACTTTTGTGGCTTTAAATAATCATGCAAAAGTGAAACCTAATTCATATTGAATCCTGGGCCCACAGTTACTTTCTCTTAATCAATGAAAATTGGCTTGAGTTTTCTGTGCTTTCCTTTTTAATTCACACCTCTCGTAGCAGCTTTCTCCAATTCTTCAACAATTGCATGTTTTTGTATTATTCAAGCAACAAAACAAGTCATAGGACCCCACGTGAACTCTTGTTGGTGTTTGATAAGGTCCCAAGATCATTAAACAAGCATGAAACATGTGTGAATACAAATCAACGAAGTTGCGGAATACTCACATCGATCGGTTGAGCGACACGCGAGGCAACAAAAATTTCTTTTCTATCATCAAACTTCAAGAATCCAAGTGCCAGCTCTTGTGATTTTTGCCACAAAAATCACACATTTGCTTCCCTCTAGCTCACGGTTTTTGAGCGAAAAAATAGAAGAGAAAAAGCCCTCCATTGGCGTGAGAGAGATAAGAAGAAAGAGAAGAGTGTTGTATGTTTTTGTTTGCCAAAAAGTGTATCTAATACACATAATTAATTTCTAAAATTAATTACACATTTTTCTCTTTAAAAAAGTCAAGCCTTTAAGGCTCCAACAGCCCACATCACTTCCCATCAATCAGTGAATAGTGACTGGCGTCAATCACTCAAAGTGAAAGATATCTATCACTTGATTGACGAATGATGTGACGCTAGATGCGACTAGCGATTTGACGCTTGATTTGACATGCGTGCCGCACTCGAATTCGAAATACGAATGCGCTCGCAAATAATCTCGGGCTCGGGTTCACTAATTCCAAATTAACGAATTTTCCGTTGCGACGTAATTAAATCTAATTTAATTAAATAATCATGCCTAAAATAATTACTATTCACGTCGCTAACAAATTAAATCTAAATTAATTCGTTCGCCTGAATTAAAATCTAATTTTAATTCCGCGTCGAAATCTAATTTCGTTTAATATATCGAATATATTAATTTATCGATTAATTGCAAATTAATCGTTATCTCTCTTTAAATGATATTTTATCCCAGATAAAATATTTCTGATATTAATCTAAAAATTAATTTTCTCTCTCTCTTCTTATTAATCCCAGATTAATTAAAGTGCGAGTCATACGTCATCGGTGAATCTTCGGGAAGTGACCAATGAGATCCGCAGATATGTTGGCAGTAAATTCGATCGTCGGACTATCCGAACACGTAAGTACCTAGTACTACGTTTTACCGATTTACAAGACTAGGTTGGCTTCTAGCAAAGCGCCATGCCTACCCAATTCTCCAGAAATATCCTTACAGAAATAAAGGATCTATATCAGGCGTAGTATACGTAGTATTGTGTATGTCGATCCAGCATCGGATGATCACGTGCTAGGCCTGGGGCTGGAATTGTGTCTGCCCCGTACGAAACACATGTCGGATGTATGGTGACTAGTCTCTATAATCGGATATACATGACCTTGTCATAATATCCAGATAGATGCAGCATTTAAGAGAACCAGTCCCGTATCCTACGTGACCATCATCTCCACTATGACTGGAGTGATACTTCCGTCTTGACATCATATCCAACACACTACGATTCTCAATATACCCAGCATAGGCATACACAGAACTTGTTAAAGCCCTGGACGACCGCAACCAAAGTATATTGATTGTCGCAAGTATTAGCGATGCAAGTTTCATGTTAAGACCAAATACACCTACCCTGATTTCGGACTTCCATAGACACATAGTCATACTACCAATGGAATTCCGAGGGGGTCTATAAAGAGCGAAGCTGTTTCCCGTACCATCGGTAAAACACAACCTCATATTACACTTGCATGAGTATCCTATACCCAAATATATGAGAACTATGTTGTTGTGCCCTCACAACGCGCACAAGTGTAATACTAGTCTTTTACACATTTATCGATGTCCAATCTCGACAATGCTTTGACTAGGGATATTTAATGATTAATCCTTCATGGACTGATACTGTCTCATATCATTCTCAATCCAGGAACTAATCATAGGGACCTCCTATCATTTATAAATCTAGGTGATCTAATCACAAATGATAAGAGTGCAATCTCATTTGTCACATAGTTAATTTGTACAACAACACCATGATATGTACAAATAGTGATGCTATGGGTCATAATTGTCCAACAATCTCCCACTTGGCCTATAGCAAGTCACTCGAGTGTCTTACACCCGAACTATGTACGGTTGGCTCAAACTGCTGAGAAATGCTTTCGTCAACGGATTTGCATGATTATCATCTGATGTTATTTATTCGATCATCACATCGCCACGATGTATGATCCGAAAAAAACAGATGAATAGTCGAAGTATCTATCTGGATCGTTGATGAGACCATTAATTCTTCAGCCTGTGCTGACGCCTAGCTCAGCTGCTAACAGAATTATATCTAATCTAATTAGATTTGTTATCGACCTAAATGGCTTCAATTGCCGCCTCAGCTGCAGCAATTACCCGCATTTGTTGTTTATTCGGTAACATTATCTTGCTTGGAAGATTTCCAGCTCACTATACCGTTATTCAAACTGTATAGTACCGTTGTGCGACTTGTAGTCGTTTAATCGGTTTAGGAAACTTGCAGTAGTGATCCTAGTCACTTCAAGTTCTCATTCTCCATAGTATAAGACAACATCCTTAGTTCTCTAAGATACTAAGTATGTTCTTAACTTCAATCCAGTGACTATCACTCGGATTGGCCTGTTTGTGAATCCATATGCTCAAAGCGTATAAGACACCAATTCGCGTACATTTTTAAATGTACGATTTCACGGAGAGTTTTCTGAAAGCCAAGCTTTCACCGACTTTTATTTGGGAATATCATTTCCAAGAAATGACATGTCATCATTATTTATATAGGACATTTATTGTCAGTGCGCTCCCACTAACCTCCTTATATACACAATAATCATTTTGTTTTGAATTAAATCATAGACCATTATGATTACATCAAAATGATAATTCCAAGAACCTATGCTTGCTACAATCCAATCATGGATCGAATAACCTGCAAACCTCGTTTGCTTGTTATGGTACGACAAAACCGACAGGGTGTTGTAAACATCCTCCGAAAGGTTTCCTTTTCAGGAAAGCGATTTTCCCGTTAAACTGACATATTTCACAAATGAAACATGCAGCATTAGCAAGCATTATCCAAATGGATTTACCATGGCAACAGTTAAAAGGTTGAATCGTAATCAACACAATTTTGACAACGATACCTTTCCGCTAAAAGCGTAGCTTTATTCGTTGGTATGTTGCCATCCATGTACGTCTTCCTTGAAGACTTATAAGTACCAATAGGCACAATGCCTTGCGGTACATCAACTAGTATCCAAACTTGTTGATATACATGGAATCCATTTCAGATTCATGGCACTTTGCCATAATAGGGAGTCGATACCTTGTATCACTTCCTCATACATAGTCAGTTGGTATACCTCAATAAGATAGACGTTTTTATGAGGTGAGATTAGAAACCCATACCCCAGGTTGTTTTCTGACTCTCTCCGACCTACATGGTTCTTGTGTATTCGAAGATTATTGGTAATAGTTTCATCCCTGATGAACTATTTATGTTCCATTAAGGAATGGGTGCCTTGAATAGTATCACTCTTATTTTCATCGAGTTTTACTATCCTCCCACTTACCACTATATATCGGTGTTCCTCTTAGGAAGACCGCGTGGTGAGCAACAATTGCATTGTTCTCTAGTGAGTTGTATAAGTACTATACTTTGGTATCCCTAGGATAACCTACAATTTGGCACTTATCCAATTTGGGTTCTAGTTTGGTATCATCCAAACATAATCCTAGCATACCCAAATATTCAGGAATGAGAAACCTGGTTTCTTTCCTGTTCATATCAAATAAGATATCTAGGGGTGAGCAACGGTTCCGGGTCTACCCGGAACCGGTTAGAACCGGACCGATTTTTCGGGTTTGGAACCGGAACCGATTGTAATCGGGTAGGTTCCGGTTCCAAAAATGAAGGAACCGATTTTATCCGGGTAGGTTCCGGTTCCAAAATGATCGGAACCGGAACCGGACCATGGAACCGGAACCGATTTTTTTTTTTAAGTGGCTACCTAATAATTAAAATCGGATATATTTCGTTTTTACAAAAGCCTTTTAACATGAAAACTTGATATAACCCATGCATGAACGCTTGTCGATCATTTGATAGTGTCCAAAGTTGGGTAATGATAAGATTTTGAAAGTAAATATCTTTGAAGCTACAATTCTCATCAGTGGCCGCTTCTCCAAAATGAGCATACTGATTTACCCATTTTTGGCCCAGACACCCATGTAAGACTCCAATATCAAGTTTGATCCGTCAGATTTATTTTCAAAACAGTAGTGAAATTATGAGTAGATGATTGTAAAAAACAACACTCTCTAAGTACATAATCAATCATAATGATTGTAAAATTAATAACAATTTCAAATCAGTAATAATTATGTGTTGAAGCCTAGGTGTACTCCTTCACTTCTTCGGTACACGAAATATATCTGATTTTAATTATTAGGTAGCCACTTAACAGTTGCAAAACAGCAACAGAATACAATATAAACTGCACAACATAATACAATCAATTAATTATAAAGTTCCATGCGGAACCGGAACCGAAACCGGTTTTGCTCACCCCTAATGATATCTGTCAAACAGATTTTATGGAACCTTATTCTAAATAAGTTCTGCACTGTTAAAGCTTATCCGTTGAAGGAGATGGTAGCTCAGAGTGACTCATGATTAACCTTATCATGTCCAACAAGATTCGGTTACTCAATGTTCGAACACACCGTCAAACTGACATGTTCCGTGACGAGTTCTCTTTGAAACAAAACTATACTCTTTCAAGTATATTAGAAACTTATTGCTTAAGTATTTTCATCATGGTCTAACCGTGACGATTTGATACTTTAGCTGATCTGTTTGTATATTTCGTGTCGAAACTTTAAAAGTTTCCGATTTGTGTTCTTCAAAAGAAACACATAACCATAATGCAATGCCACATCCGTAAAGGTCACGAAACATTTATATCCACCTCTAGCCTAGCTAGATATGGGCCCACTTGCTTCACTATGAATTAGGGCTAACAGGTCGGTGGCATTTACACTTTTACCAAGTAAATAGTGTTTTAGGCACTTTGCCCAATAAACTAGATTCGTAGGCTTTATTTGAATGGGATCAAATTAGTCCTAGTACCCACTCTTCGTAAGTGTGGATATACGATTCTTTTTTAATTGTGTCCCCGACAACAATGCCATATTTAAGTTTCTTCTGATCAAATCAGTTTGAGCTATTTGTTTGTCATGTTATATATATTTGAGATTTATTTATATTCAAAATATAAATGCTGTTATTTACATCTAATGTGTTATCTCAATATCATATTTATATAATAAAACACTTTAGTTTTCTAAAATATAAAGGTTCACCCGCAGCGGGTTATACACTGATATAGAGACAATGTATCTAGTCAAACTAGTTACATTATAACAGTTTCCAAATTTAGGTACACAGCCGAAAGGTAGTTCCTAAACTTAGGTATCTACGGTTAAAACAGCGATTTTCATCCCGTTTCCAATCCGCAGATTAAATCTCAATTGAGGTCAGTATCCTGCTCATAGCAGATTCTGAACATCAATACATATATTTTATGTACCATACTAATTATTTAAAATCCAATTTTAATACTAGTAATGAACATAATTATGACAAATATATTTGAAGTCGGAGCCAAGCCCGTCTTCAGTTCCTTCATGTCTGCTTTGTCCAAAAGGCAATCACGCTTCCGCGATCCCGTTTGCCACATTTAGGCAGACATTTTGGGATATGTCCTTTTATCTTCCTAGAAGATTATAATGATTTTGCCTTTGCCAGTTTCAACACTCCAGAAGCCTTTAGCCAAGCCTTGCCCTTCTAGAATATCGAAGTAAGGTGCGCCCTACGCTACTTGCCTAATTGCAAACTTTGACTTTGTCTACTTGAGAATAGTCATTAACTCTCCAAGAGTTATTATTGCAATTTTTGTACTTCTAAAACTTAAGTATAGATTTATGAAGATCCTTCAATTTCAGTATCATACTTTAAGGATCTAATCCTTAGTTCTGATTCAGAAATTAAGAAGTCTACTGCGACAAGCTTAATGGATTAAGCACTAAAGTTATCATTACATAAATCTTCCAAAGATTATGCTCTACTATTTGCTTAACTCCGGGCTTAGGCATAATATGTTATTTTATCAAATAAAGTAACTTATTATTTTCCAGGACCATCCTGAAACTTATTCCCAATTTGAAAATTAAACCATTTAAATATATTTTCCTTAGGATTATGTTTTAAATGTCAATCTTTCAATTTTATCTTGATTTTAATAGTCCAACTATTTAATCAACGATTTAGGTACTATTATATATAATGATTACTACAGTCCAACTATATAATCAACTACATTTTAATAGATTAAAATCAATTATATTGATTACTATAATCCAATTATAAAATCAACTATAAATGAATAGTTTGAATATAGTCCAACTATTTATTAAAACAACATTTAAATATTAGTCCAACTAACATTTAATTTATTTGACGAATGATATTTGTTTGAGCGCGTATGGCAAGTAATTAAACGAATATTGCAAATTCAATTCTTGCCTCCCACTATTTTTCGGCGAGCCTCGAACCCTCTGTCGAGTACTCGGGAAACCCTGTTTCCTAGTGGGCTAGGATCCCGTTAAATATCACACAATCTTGACTTTGGCCAACAAATTGTATGATAATTAACTAGATAGATCTCTAAAATCGATTAGATCCAATCCAATTCCTAGATACGGTAGGGGGACATCCAAGTGCGAAACATATATCTTATATATGCCAATACATCCAATGTATTACCTAACCTTTTTCCTCTGAATCAACTAAGCCTTGGCTTTGGCACAACAAACTTAGTGATCCCAGTTAAGCGCGACCCATTGACCATGGAAAGCTTCGTAATCAATGTCGATGGATAAGAAGTGGTCTTGACTTTGGCCAACAAACCACAACTTGGACAAGACACCAATATGAAACAAAGCCCTCGTGATTCAAACACATCCTCGATGGACAAAGGCCTTAACTTTGGCCAACAAGCCAATGCCAGTCTCGGATCTTGAGTGAGAATCACTCAATGGAAGGAAAGACGCTTAATATTTTGCGAGGGTTTTTTCGCGTGCAAATTGGCAACCAATTTATTATCTTTGTTAAGGTATCATCATCATACACCCTTAAACATGCATTCTAAACACATAATAAAGCGCATATGAATAAATAATAATGATATACGGATGGATATTTTACACAATGATCATAGATCAAATCTCTCACTTTCTCTCTCCCGCTAGCACAAATATTTCTTCTACCCATTACACTACACTTCTAAAGAAACCTCATTTACATTGAGGGGAATAGGTGAGAAGAGAATACAAGGAATATGGAGGTATAAGGCTGGACACACAGGTATAATTAATAAATCAAATTTATTAAAACAATTTCTAAAATTGTCCCACCCATCTAATATCCATTTGATATACATTATTCATGCATCGCAACCATGTATTCACACAAACATGTTATCAATCAATCTAATCAAATTAATTAATCTGATAATTAATGACCATCCAATGTTCAAACAACAGTTTGATTTGTTCGAGTCAAACTCGTTTTTGCGAATAAGTACTCAAAGTACGAATTCTCGAATTAAATTAAACTACATAATTAAATCCAATTCAATTTGTATTTAATTCTAATTCGTTATTTAATTCCAAATTAAATACTACACTTTATTAATAAACCTTTTACGACTTAAATTCCAAATTTAATCGTTACGGGTCTCAAAGCCCGATTAACGTCCAACGTCAATTTAATTAAAGTCCAATGGGCTTTTAATTAATTTCTTGAGGCGTGGACTTTTGGTCAACTCAGGTCAAACCGATAACCAAAGTCCAATTCGGGAATTACCCCATAAGCCCAGAAATCAATTTTGGCCCATTAGGCCCAATTAAACTTTAAAGGTCCATTTGTCGCATTTGGGCTTTATGGATGCGGTTTTGGGCCTAATTGGATCCAATCAATTTTGCCTAAACCCATCTTGGTACAACCAAGCCCAATAAGCCCAATAACAACATTACAAGTCCAAATCCAATTTTAAGGCCCAATTTCAATTAAATTACAAAATCCAATTTCATAATTTAATTACCTAAAGTGTATAACACAATTAATTACCCAATTAACATTTCTAAAGCATCAATTAGCCTAATTAATCAGGCTTATCAATATTAAATCATGTCCAACATAATTTAACAAAAATCAAACCCAATATACATGATCAAAGTTTCGGCAATATAGGGATTTTCATATCAATTCCGAATTCAATCCAATTAAATCCAAATTAACATTAAATCCACATTTCCAATTGATTCAAGTCATCCAATGATCAAAAATCAAAAAATCACCAAGATCAAAATAGGGCATAACATTCGGCCAACACCAAGAAAATTGGGGAAATTTGTTCCAAACACAATTTCAACAAATTGATCCAATCAATCCTCAATTAAAACACATTTGAACATATTCATTCATCCAATTTCATAAATCATGCTCAAACACATTTTTACCCAAGTTTAAGCCCTAATCAATTTCATGCTCAACCTTGCTCAAGATACCATTATTGGTGTTTGCTAAGGTCCCAAGATCATTAAACAAGCATGAAACATGTGTGAATACAAATCAACGAAGTTGCGGAATACTCACATCGATCGGTTGAGCGATGCGCAAGGCAATAAAAATTTATTTTCTGCCATCAAACTTCAAGAATCCAAGCTCCAAGCTTCGTCAAATGATTCCCGGCTCATGGGTGGACTTCCCTATCACCTTCGCATGTCTCTCGGAGTGCTAGCTCTTGTGATTTTTGCCACAAAAATCACACACTTGCTTCCCTCTAGCTCACGATTTTTGAGTTGAAAAACAGAAGAGAAAAAACCCTCCATGGGCGTGAGAGAGATAAGAAGAAAGAGAAGAGTGTTGTATGTTTTTGTTTGCCAAAAAGTGTATCTAATACATATAATTAATTTCTAAAATTAATTACACATTTTTCTCTTCCAAAAGTCAAACCTTTAAGGCTCCAACCACCCACATCACTTCCCATCAATCAGTGAATAGTGACTGACGTCAATCACTCAAAGTGAAAGACATCTATCACTTGATTGATGAATGATGTGACGCTCGATGTGACTACCGATTTGACGCTTGTTTTGACTTGCGTGCCGCACTCAAAATGTGAATGCGCTCGCAAATAATCCCGGGCTCGGGTTCGCAAATTCCAAATTAATGAATTTTCCTTTGCGACGTAATTAAATCTAATTTAATTAAATAATCATGCCTAGCATAATTACTATTCACGTCGCTAACGAATTAATTCTAAATTAATTCGTTCGCCCAAATTAAAATCTAATTTTAATTCCACGTCGAAATCCAATTTCGTTTAATATATCGAATATATTAATTTATCAATTAATTCCAAATTAATCGTTATCTCTCTTTAAATGATATTTTATCCCAGATAAAATATTTCCTCTATTAATCCCAGATTAATTTTCTCTCTCTCTTCTTATTAATCCCAGATTAATTAAAGTACGAGTCATACGTCATCGGTGAATCTTCGGGAAGCGACCCATGAGATCCCCGGATATGTTAGCAGTAAATTCGGTCGTCGGACTATCCGAACACGTAAGTACCTAGTACTACGTTTTACCGATTTACAAGACAAGGTTGGCTTCTAGCAAAGCGCTATGCCTACCCAATTCTCCAGAAATATCCTTACAGGAATAAAGGATCTATATCCGGCATAGTATACGTAGTATTGTGTATGTCGATCTAGTATCAGATGATCACGTGCTAGGCCTGGGGCTGGAATTGTGTCTGCCCCGTACGAAGCACATGTCAGATGTCTGGTGACTAGTCTCTATAATTGGATATACATGACCTTGTCATAATATCCCGATAGCTACAGCATTTAAGAGAATCAGTCCCGTATCCTACGTGACCATCATCTCCACTATGACTGGAGTGATACTTCCGTCATGACATCACACCCAACACACTAGGATTCTCAATATACCCAGCATAGGCGTACACAGAACATGTTAAAGCCCTGGACGACCGCAACCAAAGTATATTGATTGTCGCAAGTATTAGCGGTGCAAGTCTCAGGTTAAGACCAAATACACCTACCCTGATTTCGGACTTCCACAGACACATAGTCATACTACCAATGGAATTCCGAGGGGGTCTATCCAGAACGAAGCGGTTTCCCGTACCATCGGTAAAACACAACCTCCTATTACACTTCCATGAGTATCCTATACCCAAATATATGAGAACTATGTCGTTGTGCCCTCACAACGCGCACAAGTGTAATACTCATCTTTTACGCATTTATTGATGTCCAATCTCGACAATGCTCTGACTAGGGATATTTAATGATTAATCCTTCGTGGACGGATACTGTCTCATATCATTCTCAATCCATGAACTAATCATATGGACCTCTTATCATTTATACATCTAGGTGATCTAATCACAAATGATAAGAGTGCAATCTTCTTTGTCACATAGTTAATTTGTACAACAACACCATGATCTGTACAAATAGTGACGCTATGGGTCATAATTGTCCAACAGCTCTTTCCAACACGTGAACTTAGAACTTCTCTTGTTTGAGTTTGGTTTCTTTCCAATTTCTACAATAATAAAGATGAAAATTATTAAATTAATTTAAATAATAAATATTTTCTAAATTAAAATATTAATAAATATTACATAGTAAAATATAAGAGATATGACTAAATACTTAGCAATAAACTTGAATAAGTGATGTTTCAAAGTACATTTTCATGCACTTATCAGTTGCCTCCCTACTAGAGCTAAGTTTAACGTCGTCAGCTAGACATGACTACCCGAATGTTAGGCTGGATCTGCAAGTGTGAGACTCTCTTTTTGACGCTTGATGGATTCTCCCCAGTAGTGCTTGACATGTTGGCTGTTGACTTTGAATGTATCATTGGAGTTAGGGTCATGTAGCTCAATGGCTCCGTATGGTAAAACTTGGGTGATTACAAATGGACCTGACCACCTTGATTTTAGCTTCCCAGGGAAGAGTTTCAACCTTGAGTTGTATAACAATACCCGCTGCCCTGGTTCCAGTTATCTTCGCACTATCTTTTGATCATGCCATTTCTTGGTATTTTCTTTATACAATTTGACATTCACATAAGCCTGTAGGCGAAATTCCTCCAATTCATTCAGTTGGTGAAGCCGTTTCTCTCATTCTGCTTGTAGTTCAAGATTTAACTTCTTCAGTGCCCAGTACGCTTTATGTTCGAGCTCCACAGGCAGATGGCATGCTTTCCCAAACACAATTTGATATGGGGACATACCAATGGGTGTCTTGTAAGCTATCCGGTAGGCCAATAATGCGTCATCCAGTTTTATAGACCAGTCCATCCTTGTTGATCCAACAGTTCTCTCCAAGATTCTTTTGATCTCTCAATTTGAAACTTCAACCTGTCCATTTGACTGCAGATGGTAAGCAGTGGCAACCTTTCCATATTTGGATAGGAGTGCATCGAAGTATCTGTTGCAGAAGTGTGTGCCACTATCACTGATGATCGCCCGAGGTATTCTAAAGCGAGTGAAAATTTTATTTTTAAGGAATTTTATCACCACTTTTGAGTCATTTGATGGTAGTGATGTTGCTTCAACCCATTTGGAAACGTAGGCTACTGCAACCAAAATGTAAGGGTTTACAAATGATGGAACAAAATGTCTCATAAAGTCAATCCCCCATACATCAAATATTTCCATTTCAAGAATGTTGTGAAGAGGTCTTTCATTTCTCCTCGAAATATTACCCGTTCTCTGGCACCTATCACATTAAAGAATGAATGCGTAAGCATCTTTAAACAAAGTAAGCCACTTCGAGAATGTAGTTTTATCTTCGCTGAAGTGTCTGCCATATGGTGATGAAAGACAATGCTGCAGGACACTATTGACCTCCTCATGTGGAACATAACGTCGTAATAATTGATCAACACAATGTTTGAATAGGTACGGCTCATCCCAGACATAGTGCTTGACTTATTTGAAGAATTTCTTTCGTTGCTGATGTGTCCATTCCAACGGCCATTTCCCCAATACTAAGTAGTTTACATAGTCAGCATACCATGAGATTTCTTACTACTTAATGGCAAACAACTTTTCATTTGGAAAAGTTTCCTTGATTTTCAGTTTAGTGTCAGTTGTTCCTCCATTTTCGAGCCTCGACAAGTGATCTGCTACTTGATTTTCTGTCACTTTCCTGTCTCAGATCTCCACGTCAAAATCTTGCAATAAAAGCACCCAACAGATCAATCTGGGCTTGGCATCTTTCTTCGTGATTAGGTACTTGATTGCTGAATGATCTGTGTAGACCACCACCTTAGGACCCAACAAATAGAAATGGAATTTATCAAAAGCAAACACAACTGCGAGAAACTCTTTTCCGTTGTTGTGTAGTTGAGTTGTGCTTCATTCAGATTTTTGCTGGCATAGTAAATGATGTGAAAAGTTTTTTGCTTTGCGTTGTCCCAAAACTACACCTACAGTAAAATCAATAGCATCGCACATCACTTCAAATAGAAGCGTCCAGTCTAGAGCTATTATGATGGGGGCAGAGACCAACTTCTGTTTCAAGATCTCAAAAGCATGGTAGCATTCTTTAGTGAAGTTGAACGACACGTCTTTCTGCAGCAGATTGCAAAGAGGCTTAGCAATCTTGGAGAAGTCATTGATAAATCTCCTGTAAAATCTTGCATGCCTGAGAAAACTTCAAATCCCGTTGACGGATGATGGTGGAGGTAATCTATCATGTATGAAAAGATGGCCATCATGCAACGTTGAAATGTGACAGGGGCATTACAGAGTCCAAATGGCATCAAGCGAAGAGCAAAAGTACCATATGGGCATGTAAAAGTAATTTTCTCCTGATCTTCTAGGGCGATGAAAATCTGATTGTATCTTAAGCATCCGTCCATAAAATAGTAGAATTCATGTCCCGCCAATCTGTCTAGCATCTGGTCAATGAATGGTAGCTGGAAATGATCCTTCCTTGTTGCTTTGTTCAGCTTCCTATTGTCCATGCATACTCTCCATCCAGTCACTGTTCTTGTTGGATTCAGCTCATTCTTTTCATTTGTGACTACAATCATTCCTCAATTTTTGGGTACACATTACATATGACTCACCCAAGTGTTGTCAAAGATGGGGTAGATGATGCCTGTGTCCAACCATTTGATAATTTCTTTCTTTACAACTTATTTCATGATTGGATTCAGTCACCGTTGATGCTCTACTGTGGCTTTGTACTCGTCGTTCATCAGAATTTTGTGTATGCAAAATGATGGACTAATGCCTCGAATATCTGCTATAGTCCAGCCAATAGCTTTCTTGTGCTCGCGTAGCACTCTCAATAACTTATCTTTTTGCACCCACGTTAGTGACGAAGAAATAATCACAGGTAAATCAGAAGAGTTTTCCAAGTAAGTTTACCTGAGATGGCTCAGAATTGGCTTTAGTTCGAGCTACGATGGTTCTTCAATCGATGGCTTGATTCGCTTATTTTTTGGTATTTCCAAGCTTTCCACCTGTGGTGTCACTCTGAATCAAGATAGTTGCTACATTCCAGAATCTCATCATCTAATTCTTTGTCAAGCATGTTGGTGATGCATGCAAGTTTGTCAGTGGAAAGTTGTATTGCATATGTGTTCTAGATGATACTATCTATTACATCAAGTCTAGAACATTCATAATCATTTTCGTCATTCGAGAATTTCATGGCTTTGAAAACATTGAATGTTACTTCTTGGTCATGTACCATCATGGTTAGTTCACCTTTTTATACATCAATAATGGTTCGACCTGTAGCCAATAATGGTCTCCCGAGGATGATAGGTACGTCTTTGTCTTCCTCCATGTCAAGGACAATGAAATCTACTGGGAAAATGAATTTGTCAACTTTGACCAATACATCTTCCACTAAATCTCTCGAAAATGTGAGTGATCTGTCAGCCAGTTGTAAAATGACTGAGGTGGGCTTTGCTTCTCCAATATGCAGTTTCCTATAAATAGACAAAGGTATCAAGTTAATACTAGCACCTAAGTGACACAAAGCCTTGCCGGAGGAATGTTCTCATATGGTGAAACTGCCAGAATCTTTCAACTTTGGGGGGAGCTTCCCCTGAATGATGGCGCTGCATTCTTCTGTCAATGCTACTGTATCGTTATCTCCCAATCTTCACTTTCGTGATAGAATATCTTTCATGAATTTGACATAGCTGGACAATTGTTCCAACGCTTCTGCAAATGTGATGTTGATATGCAGATTTTTGAAGATCTCCAGGAATAGAGCAAACTGCTTGTCCAATTTGTTTCTCTGGAGATGCTGAGGAAAAGGTGGAGGTGGAGTAAATCTTTCTCGATCATTTTCTTTTGCCTCTTTTTTCTCCATCTGTGGATCTGTTTCCCTGCTTTCTTTTGAAAATTCCTCAGTAGATGCCTTGACTCAAACATCTTTGTTGATTTCAGTACCGCTTTTCAAAGTGATGGCTTGGCATTGCTTCTTCCCTCTGTTCCTTGGATTTGGTTCTGTGTTGCTAGGAAGGGTACCTTGCGGTCTGTAACTCTGAGCATTGGCCAGTTGTCCCATTTGATTTTCCAGTGTCTCCAAATATGGTGCTTGATTTTGAACCACAGTTTCTAAAAAGTCATATTTTGCTTTTTGTTTTTTCATTTGGGCAAGCACTTCTGCTATTCTTGGTTCTTTTTCATACTCCTGGAATTTGTTCTGCTATTGGAATCCTGATGGTGGATTGTTCGTTTGCCCTGATGTGTTGCTCCATGTGAAATTGGGATGATTCCTCCAACCTGGGTTGTAGGTATTGGAATATGGATTGTTTCCATGTCTGTTGAAATTATTGATGTTGGGATATATGCCCAAGAGCATAATGCAATATGTAAACGGATTATATTTTAAATAATAATCAATACGATTATTCATTTATTAAAATGTTGATTTTAAAGTTGCATATTATAAATTACCATGTATTCCCTTGGATATTAATTGTACTTTCAGATTTAGTATATAAGTGTTATACATAAGAGGATTTAAATCGGAAATTTGTAATCCTAAATAGTCCGTAGAGAGTAAACGAAGATGGGCACTTTGTTTATGGTTATCTACAGCTGCGGTCCATTCCATATTATATGACGGCTTTGATCCGAGTTCGTTCATGTGGTGACATGGGAATGAAGGCACCTTATATGATGCGATCATATAGGACTGGACCAAGATAGAATTGAATTTCTTTTAATATCCGTTAAATAAAGAAATTTATAACAGTCTAATAGATGATCATATATTGGGTTGATCTTAATCCTGAGTGTACTACGAACTCCTACATGGCAAGCTATGTCCATTGATTTACAAATGTGAGGTTGGTGAAGCAATCCCGACCAATAACAGGTTTGGACTTGAAGCCACTTTGTAATCTCATGGTGAGGACATTTTCGGAGCAATTCCTTATATCTTTCACATGCTTCGCAGAGGGATTCTAAGTCATGTTGCACAAAGGATGTGATGTCGTTCCTCATCATTGCTGTTGTTTGCACTATATTTTTGCATATAAGTCCCGATGATGAGTCTCACATGGAGACACTACCTCTTTAAATTGTGGAAGTCGCAGGAAACGGACGTCGGAAGGGAAAAGTTAGAAATCAATACCTTGTTGGATCTAATTCGTTTGTTTAGCTTCGGGTTTGCTCGTTGAACCTCTGTTTTAAAATTCACCTACCCCAAAACCAAAGCCACACGCCCACCTAGCCCAAGCCCATTAAATCACATCCAAAAATAATTAAAAATATTTAAAACACATGTCACAAATTAAATTAATTTAAATCCAATTAAATTAAATTAAATTAAATCAAATTAAATTAAATCAAAACAAATCTCATTCCAAAATTAAATAATTCACCTTCTTAATTACCAAAGATCTAAATTCAATTAAATAATTCACTCACCAAATTTAAAGATATTCCCCACCAAAATTACATAATTTATTTCCCTTTTAAAATTAATTAAAATACACACATATCTAATTGATTTGTTTCCTTTTCAAAACCCATGCATAACCCTAATACATCACTATAAAAATAACACAAAACCCTAGACTCCTTTGGCTCTCCACTCTCACGGCAAAAATACAAACAGAAGAAAACTGCAACCCTAATTCCCCTAGCTAGAGCTTATTCCCATGGTAGAACAACAACAAAAACACAAAACCATTCAAAGCCCATTTTTCTCTTCGTCAACCTGCCCCCCCTCAATAAACAACAACGCAACAACTCTTCTCTTCAAAAAGCAGCACGTTCCTCTCACACCCTTCACCCGACCTCTCACTCCTCACACCACATCCTCTCTTCTCTCAACAAAAGACCTACACGCACTCACCAACTAAACAAAAAAAACAACTCTCCATCATTACAAACTGCCTCTCCCACATCGCCAATACACCCTCATTCACACAGCAACTTCACGCTAAAGCCACAAATCAACCCTCATCACTAGCCAAATAACCACCCCTCACAGCCCTCATTCACTGCCATTCAATTCACAAACCACGCAGCCCCCTCCCTGTACGTAAACATAAGAAGCCAAATCACTCAGCCACACGCCGGCCTTCAATCCATGCACACGTAAACCACAAAAATAAAATACCCTAGTTCATCCCCACATAAAGCCTTATCCCTCTTCCTTCACGCTAAAGCCCTCTCTAGCACCCTTTAGCCACGCATCAACAGCCTTCATAGCCACTAAACACTGCCCTCACAAGCCACCTTCAACGCCTAAAACACTGCCCTCAAAGCCCTCAGAAACAACAACCTTCAACGCCTAAAACACAGCCCTCACAGCCCTCACAAATAGCCACCTTCAACGCCTAAAAGACTGCCCTCACAACCCTCACAAACAACCACCTTCAACGCCTAAGACACTGCCCTTACACAGCCTCATTCACACTAACACTGCCTTCACAAACAGCCTCCTTCACGCCACAAACACTGCCCTCATATAGCCCCATCCACGCACAAAAAATGACCTCCAGTAACCCCTCAAATTGGCGCATAAAGTCCAGTAAAACTGCCCCTTGAAGGCTTCTAGGGTTTTCATTTTCCAAAATGTGTTCCAAGTGTGTAGAGTGAAAAGAGAGAGAAGGCTTTTTGGTTTTGTTAAAGGGTTTTTACCCTTTTACCCAAAACCATGTAGTTGGGGTAATTTGGTTTCACCTAAACCAAGTAGTTGGAAAGTAAGTGGTTTTCGCATAAATGCCAACCACTTTCCAACCACCACTTCACATGTGTGACATGTGTGAAGTGGGCCCAACCATTTTGAATTCAAAACTCAAAATGTCTCTACGAACATTTGCAGCGGATCGGATCCGTTTAATCCGATTAAACGAACTTTCGTTGCTAAATAATTAAATCTAATTTAATTAAATGACGATGCCTCGTAAATATATTACGAACGTCGTTTACGAATTAATTCTAAATTAACTCGTCCGTTCGTATTAAAGTCCAATTTTAATTTCGTAATGAAATTCAATTCATATTAATATATCTGATATATTAATTTTAGCCCAGACGAATAAATTAAATAGATAAATCAAATTTAACTATTAAATTTATTCTACCGATTAATTCCAAATTAATCGCGTTCTCTCTCTTCCGAACACATTTAATCCCAGATGAAATAGTACCTCAATTAATCCCAGATTAATTTTCTCCATCTTAATTAATCCCAGATTAATTCTCTCTCTTAATTAATCCCAGATTAATTCTAATTTAAATCAACTGTCATCGGTGAATCTTTGGGAAGCGACCCAAGAGATCCCTGGATATGTTGGTAGTAAATACAGTCTTCGGATTATCCGAATACGTGCGTACCTCGTACCACGTGCTTACCGATTTATAAGACATGGTTGGCTTCTAGCAAAGCACCGTGCCTACCCAATTCTCCAGAAATATTCTTACTGGAATATATAATCTATGTCAGGCGTAGTATACGTAGTATTACGTATTGCGATCCAGTATCGGATTGTCACGTGCTAGGCCTGGGGCTGGAACTGTGTCTGCCCCGGACGAAGCACATGTCGGATGTCTGGTAACTAGTCTCTATTATCGGATATACATGACCTAGTCATAATATCCCGATAACTGCAGTACTTAAGAGCACTAGTACCGTATCCTATGTGACATCATCTCCACTATGACTAGAGTGATACTTCCGTCTTGACATCACACCCAATACACTACGATTTTCAATATACCCAGCAAAGGCGTACACAGGACCGGTTAAAGCCCTGAACAACCAAAACTAAAGCATACCGATTGTCGTAAGTATTAGCGATGCAAGTCTCAGGTTAAGACCAAATACACCTAGCCTGATATCGGACTTCCATAGACACATAGTCATACTACCAATGGAATTCCGAGGGGTCTATCCAGAGCGAAGCTGTTTCCGCAACATCGGTAAACACAACCTCCTATCACACTTGCATAAGTATCCAATACTTAAATATATGAGAATTATGCCGTTGTGCTCCCACAACGCGCACAAGTGCAATACTAGTCTATTCCGCATTATCGATGTCCAATCTCGATAATACTACGACTAGGGATATTTAATGATTAATCCTTCGAGGACTGATACTGTCTCATATCATCTCAATCCAGGAACTAATCATAGGGACCTCCTATCATTTATACATCTAGGTGATCTAATCACAAATGATAAGAGCGCAATCTCCTTGTCACTTAGTTAATTTGTACAACAACACCATGATCTGTACAAATAGTGACGCTATGGGTCATAACTGTCCAATAATCTCCCACTTGGCCTATAGCCAGTCACTCGAGTGTCTTACACCTAAACTATGTACGGTTCGCTCAAACTGCTGAGGAAAGGCTTTCGTCAGCGGATTTGTATGATTATCGTCTGATGTAATTTATTCGATCATCACATCGCCATGATGTATGATCCGAACGAATCAGATGAATAGTCGAAGTATATATATAGATCATTGATGAGACCATTAATTCTTTATTCTGCGCTGTAGCCTAGCTCAGCTGCTAACAGAACTATATCTAATCTAATTAGATTTGTTAATGACCCAGATGGCTTCTATTGCTGCCTCAGCCACAGCAATAACCTGCATTTGTTGTTTATTCGGCAACAGCATCTTGCTTGGAAGATTTCCAGCTCACTGTACCGTTATTCAAACTGTATAGTACCGTTGTTACGACAGATAGGAATACCGATATGCAGTAGTAAGTGGGAGGATAGTAAAACTCGATGAAAATCGGAGTGATACTATTCAAGGCAGCCATTCCTTAATGGAACATAAATAGTTCATCAATGATGAAACTATTACCAATAATCTTCGAATACACAAGAACCGCGTAGGTCGAAGAGAGTCAGAAAACAACCTGGGGTATGGGTTTCTGATCTCACCTCATAAAGATGTCTATCTTATTGAGGAATACCAACTGACTACGTATGAGGAAGTGATACATGGTATCGACTCCCTATTATGGCAAAGTGCCATGAGTCCGAAATGGATTCCATGTATATCAACCAGTTTGGATACTAGTGGTTGTACCGTAAGGCATTGTGCCTATTGGTACTATATAAGTCTTCAAGAAAGACATACATGGAAGGCAACATACCAACGTATAAAGCTAGGCTTTTAGCGGAAAGGTATCGTTATCAACATCGTGTTGATTACAATTCAACCTTTTACCTGTTGCCATGGTAAATCCATTTGGATAATGCTTGCTAATGCTGCGTGTTTCATTTATGAAATATGACAGCTGAACGGGAAAATCGATTTCCTTAAAAGGAAACCTTTCGGAGGATGTTTACAACATCCTGTCGGTTTTTTCGTACCAAAACTAGCAAACAAGATTTGCAGGTTGTTCGATCCATGTTTGGATTGAAGCAAGCGTTAGGTTCTTGGAATTATCGTTTTGATGTAATCATAATAGCTTATGATTTAATTCAAAACGTAAAAGATTCTTGTGTATATAAGGAGGTTAGTGGGAGCGCACTGACAGTGGCTGTCATATAAAAATAATGATAATATATGTCATTTCTTGGAAATGATATTCCCATAATAACTATCGGTGAAAGCTTGGCTTTCATGAAAAGCTCTCCGAGAAACCGTACATTGAAAAATATACGCGACCTGGTGTCTCATACGCTTTGAGCATATGGATTCACAAACAGGCCAATCCAAGTGATAGTCACTGGATTGATGTTAAGAACATCCGTTAGTATCTTAGAGAACTAAGGATGTTGTCTTAGTCTATGGAGAATGAGAACATGAAGTGACTGGGATCACTGTAGCAAGTTTCGAAACCGATAAAATGACTACAAGTCACAAAACGGTACTACAAAGTTTGAATAATGGAACAGTGAGCTAGAAATCTTCCAAGCAAGATACAGTTACCATATAAACAACAAATGCGGGTTATTGCTACAGCTGAGGTAGCAATAGAAGCCTTCTGGGTCGACAACAAATCTAATTAGATTAGATATAATTCTGTTAGCAGCTGAGCTAGGCGTCAGCACAGGCTAAAGAATTAATGGTCTCATCAACGATCCAGATATATATACTTCGATATTCTTGGACAATTATGTAAATCTGTTGACGAAAGTCTTTTCACAGTAGTTTGAGCCAACCGTACATAGTTCGGGTGTAAGACACTTGAGTGACTGGCTATAGGCCAAGTGGGAGATTGTTGGACAATTATGACCCATAGCGTCACTATTTGTATAGATCATGGTGTTGTTGTACAAATTAACTATGTGAGATAGGAGATTGCACTCTTATCATTTATGATTAGATCACCTAGATGTATAAATGATAGAAGGTCCTTATGATTTGTTCCTGGATTGAGAATGATATGAGACAGTATCAGTCCACGAAGGATAAATCATCAAATATCCCTAGTCAGAGCATTGTCTAGATTGGACATCGATAAATGCGTAAAAGACTAGTATTACACTTGTGCGCGTTGTGAGGGCACAACGGCATAGTTCTCATATATTTGGGTATAGGATACTCATGCAAATGTAATAGGAGGTTTTGTTTTACCGATGGTACGGGAAACATCTTCGCTCTGGATAGATCCCCTCAGAATTCCATTGGTAGTATGACTATGTGTCTATGGAAGTCCGAAATCAGGGTAGGTGTATTTGGTCTAAACCTGAGACTTGCACCGCTAATACTTGCGACAATCAATATACTTTGGTTTTGGTCGTCCAGGGCTTTAACCGGTTTCTGTGTACGCCTCTTCTAGGTATATCGAGAATCGTAGTGTGTTGGGTGTGATGTCAAGAGGTAAGTATCACTCTAGTCATAGTGGAGATAATGGTCACGTAGGATAAGAGACTAGTTCTCTTAAATGCTGCAGCTATTGGGATATTATGACAAGGTCATGTATATCCAATTATAGAGACTAGTTACCAGACATCCGACATGTGCTTCGTACGGGGCATGCACAATTCCAGCCCCAGGCCTAGCACATGATCATCCGATACTGGATCGACATACACAATACTATGTATACTACGCCTGATATAGATCTTATATTCCTGTAAGGATATTTCTGGAGAATTGGGTAGGCATGGCGCTTTGCTAGAAGCCAACCTTGTCTTGTAAATCGGTACAAATGTAGTACGAGGTACTTACGTGTTCGGATAGTCCGACGACCCGATTTACTGCCAACATATCCGGGGATCTCATAGGTCGCTTCCCGAAGATTCACCGATGACGTACGACTCACACTTTTAATTAATCTAGGATTAATTGCGGAGATATTTTATCTTGGATAAAATATCATTAAAGAGAGAAAAATGATTAATTTGGAATTAATCGATAAATTAATATATTTGATATATTATACAAAATTAGATTTCGAGGCGGTATTAAAATTAGATTTTAATTCGGGCGAATGAATTAATTTAGAATTAGTTCGCTAGCGACGTGAATAGTGATTTCGCTAGGCATAATCTTTTAATTACGTCGCAACGGAAAATTCGTTAATTTGGAATTAGCGAACCCGAGCCCGAGATTATTTGCGAGGGCATTCGCATTTTGAATTCGAGTACGGCACGCAAGTCAAATCAAGCATCAAATCATTAGTCGAATCAAGCGTCAAATCACTTATCACTTTGAGTGATGTGACTTGACTACTTGATTGAAATATGTGACTTGATGGGAGTTGTTGAAAAGCTTTTAAAAGCTTGATTGACATTTAATATATTAAATTTTTTTGTATATGTTGAATGGATTTTAGAAATCAATTAACTTTTACACATTTTTCAACTCTCTCTCTCTCAAAATCCTCTCTTCATCTTACGCCCATGGAGGGCAAATTTCTTCACTGGTTTGGCAGTCCACTGCCGTGAGCCAAGGAGAAAATAGGAAGTAAAGTGCGATGATTTTGTGGCAAAATTATCGAGAACTAGCACTCTGAGAGACATGCGCAGGTGAAAGGGAAGTCCACCCATGAGCCGGGAATCGTTTAATGAAGCTTGGAGCATACTTGGAGGACCAACAATGGCCGAAAATGGAGCATACTTCCAGTGGGTAGAAATCAGATTTTTATTGCCTCTCGCGTCGCTCAACCGATCGATGTGAGTATTCTGCAACTCCCTCGATGTATTCACATGTTTATTTATGCTTTGTATTCGATCCTTAGGGCCGTAGAAACTCCAACAATTGTATCATGAATCATGTCTCATCCTGTTCGAACGAGTTATCAAATGCTATACGAACATGGACATTTTGTTTATCGTTCGAACGCGTTATCAAACGCTACTCGAATGCTTGCATTTTGTTTACCGTTCGAATATGTTTACGAACGCTACACGAACACGCACACAGTGGACAGATTCCTTCATCATGTTTCATGCATGTTTGTTCCCTTAGTCATTCATTTCCCCATCATATGCTTAGTTAGCTCTCTTCAATATTTATACCTTTACCTTTACCGTTATTGTTTATTTATGTTTTCCGTATTTATTCGATATGCTCATGAGATTGTGTGCTCGGTTTTATTATCAATGCCTTTATAGTTGTTATTAGTTACATTATTGCACTTTATTACTTAATACGTTCATGAATTATGTATTTTGCCTTCATTTACGATTATAGGTGTGCAAACTTGCATTTGCTTAAATTATCTGGAAACATATGTTGCATGAGATTTGGTTGTACTATTGCATAAATCCTTTCATTACAAGTGGCATAAGTAAGGGACCATTCCGAACCCAACGGTTTGAGGTATTCCCTTTCGAGGGGTGAGTGCGGCCTTAAATCATTTTCCCGGTTCACACCGGGTGGCGACTCCATTTTTATTTCTCCGGTTTAGTTCCCACGCGGGCTATTCTGTACTCCCAACCGGGCCGCGACCCCGGGACGGCGTTGCTGATTTCTGTGTCCTACAGTCTGGCTACTCCACTGGTGAACAAAATGGAGTCGTCACTGTAGGACTTGTGCTTTAGTTAACCATCTGTAATGATGGGACTTGTGCTTTAGTTCATTGGAATAGCGTCGTCAATTTCGCCCCCACTTTGATGGGACTTATGCAGTGTGTGACAGTGACAATCCTATCAAAGTCTATGCAATGCATTTTTACTTACCTGGCTCACCAGCTGCCACGTGACTTGCCTGCTGCTTCGGGCTGAGTTGATCTGGTGGTCCATTTTCGAACTGTGCTATATTTTTGGAGCTCCATTTTCGGCATCTGTTGTGTGTGCTCCATTTTTGGAGCACCATTTTCGGCATCTGTTTTGTGTTCTCCATTTTTGGAGCGCCATTTTCGGCATCTGTTGTGTAAACTCCATTTTGGAGTGCTATTTTCGGCATCTGTTGTGTGTGCTCCATTTTGGAGCGTCGGCATCTGTTGTGGTCTACTTCCGAACCGTGATGTGCGAGAATGTGGCTCATTTTTGAACCGTTGCTTGATGAGATGGTCTTTGCTGCTACAAACCTGCGAATACAAAACAAAAATTACGATGTGCGAGAATATGGCTCATTTCCGGAGCAAATATTTGTACCTTTCCCAAGCTTCGCAGAGGGATTCTGAATCTTGTTGTACAAAGGATGTGATGTCATTCCTCAACTTTGCAGTTCTGGCCGGTGGAAAGTATTTTGCAAGGAATTTGGTGGCTAGAGTGTTCCAAGTTGTGATGGAACCTGCTGGTAGTGAATGTAGCCAAGCTTTAGCTCTGTCCTTCAAGGAGTATGGGAAAACTCACAGTCTCATTGCTTCTTCTGATGCTCTGTTGTAGTTGAAAGTACCGCAAACTTCCAGGAAGTTACTGATGTGGGCATTAGGATCTTCAGTTGCATTCCCCCCGAACTGAACTGACTGCTGAATCATCTGAATGCATGTTTTGATGTCACACGCATTTGCTGGTAAGGGAGGAAGTACAATACATGAAATGAGTCTGTCAACCACCGGAATGGTTCTATCTCGAATGGGAATTGGTAGTGCAACCTCCAACGGTTCAGGTTCCATGTTGACTAAAGCTTCTTGGCCTTCTCGCCTTTCCGTTCTCAACTGTCTGATGGTTCTTTCAATTTCTGGGTCAAGCGATCGGAGTTCAAAGCTTCTGGTTCATCTCATGTAGTTTTTGAGAACCTGAAACACAAGAAAACAAAAACAATAAGTAAAAAGAAATTAGATACAAGTAACGTATCTAACCCCTAAATTAATAGTGAAAGATAAATAAGTCCCCGGCAACGGCGCCAAAAACTTGACCGGCGTAAACACATACGTATAACGCAAGCGCACGTATCGTTCAAGTAGTATAAAAATATCAATCCCACGAGGACTTAATATCTAATCTATTAATTTTATGAAGTCAAATTATTACTAGTATCTAACAGGTTGTTTGATTGATTTGAAATGGTGACGATTCTAAATTTAAAAACAAGCAAATAAAATTGTTCGAAAGTAGGTTTTAAGAAAATTCAATATTAAAAACTATCTAGGGTTGTGATTTCTTCCAATATCATTTTAAAGATGAAGTGGTTATTTTATGTTTGTGTAATAAATCGGTTTACTAACCTGGAACACTAAATTATGCAAAAGCCTATGTCGATGGTCAGACGCAAATACCCAGTTTAACCCAATTGAACCATATGTCTATGTCAACCAAATTATCTGGATTCATTAAGTTTAAGTTCCAATTATGGCTACCCCCGCCCGACAGGTATATGTCTATCCTGTAAGGAAATCTATTAAAGGGTTATTTATCCTCAAGGAAGATCGTGGGCTATTAAGTCTAAGGCTGAAACCTAAAATCCCTATGTCTAGTTCATTTTAGATTTACCACATCGATCTTATTGGTGATCAGACAACAAGAAGCATTAAGCTTAAGACTTAATAACTAAACCTTTAAATTACCCAAACTATAATTTAACCCTTTATAAACTGGTGATATTGGATTTCATCACAACCTCAAATAATTGGCTTAGTTACGACACATATTTACGGGTAGTAAAAAAAACTTAAATAAAATAAAAGACATAAAGTAAAATACTGAAAATTAAATGCTGAAAAGTAAATGCTGAAAGTAAATTGCTAAAAAGTAAATTGCTGAAAAGTAAATTGCTGAAAAGTAAATAAAGTAAAATTACAATAAAAGAAAATGCTGAGGTAAAAGGATCCATTTTTATTACTTCTATTTTAGATATCTCCCTTAATATAATATATTAACTTTGCATGATAATTACCAACCAGCCATATAGGCGGTATCCAGATTAAGTCAAATTAATAATTAATTACCAACCGACCAATCAGGCGGTATCCAGTTTAGTCAGGTTAAAACCAATTTAAATAATTACCAACCGACCAATATGGCGGTATCCTCGTTAAGTCAGGTTTTAACTAGTTTATATATTATAATTAAGGGAGATTAATCTAAATATTAGTAATAAAAGTTTTACCTTTTACCCCAGCAAATGGGAGTTACCTCCTCATTACTGAAAAGTAAAAACTGAAAATTAAATAAAGAAAAGTACTGTGCGTAAACTACCTGAATCTTGTTGTACAAAGGATGTGATGTCATTCCTCAACTTTGCAGTTCTGGCCGGTGGAAAGTATTTTGCAAGGAATTTGGTGGCTAGAGTGTTCCAAGTTGTGATGGAACCTGCTGGTAGTGAATGTAGCCAAGCTTTAGCTCTGTCCTTCAAGGAGTATGGGAAAACTCACAGTCTCATTGCTTCTTCTGATGCTCTGTTGTAGTTGAAAGTACCGCAAACTTCCAGGAAGTTACTGATGTGGGCATTAGGATCTTCAGTTGCATTCCCCCCGAACTGAACTGACTGCTGAATCATCTGAATGCATGTTTTGATGTCACACGCATTTGCTGGTAAGGGAGGAAGTACAATACATGAAATGAGTCTGTCAACCACCGGAATGGTTCTGTCTCGAATGGGAATTGGTAGTGCAACCTCCAACGGTTCAGGTTCCATGTTGACTAAAGCTTCTTGGCCTTCTCCTTCTTTTCCGTTCTCAACTGTCTGATGGTTCTTTCAATTTCTGGGTCAAGCGATCGGAGTTCAAAGCTTCTGGTTCATCTCATGTAGTTTTTGAGAACCTGAAACACAAGAAAACAAAAACAATAAGTAAAAAGAAATTAGATACTAGTAACGTATCTAACCCCTAAATTAATAGTGAAAGATAAATAAGTCCCCGGCAACGGCGCCAAAAACTTGACCGGCGTAAACACACATACGTATAACGCAAGCGCACGTATCGTTCAAGTAGTATAAAAATATCAATCCCACGAGGACTTAATATCTAATCTATTAATTTTATGAAGTCAAATTATTACTAGTATCTAACAGGTTGTTTGATTGATTTGAAATGGTGACGATTCTAAATTTAAAAACAAGCAAATAAAATTGTTCGAAAGTAGGTTTTAAGAAAATTCAATATTAAAAACTATCTAGGGTTGTGATTTCTTCCAATATCATTTTAAAGATGAAGTGGTTATTTTATGTTTGTGTAATAAATCGGTTTACTAACCTGGAACACTAAATTATGCAAAAGCCTATGTCGATGGTCAGACGCAAATACCCAGTTTAACCCAATTGAACCATATGTCTATGTCAACCAAATTATCTGGATTCATTAAGTTTAAGTTCCAATTATGGCTACCCCCGCCCGACAGGTATATGTCTATCCTGTAAGGAAATCTATTAAAGGGTTATCTATCCTCAAGGAAGATCGTGGGCTATTAAGTCTAAGGCTGAAACCTAAAATCCCTATGTCTAGTTCATTTTAGATTTACCACATCGATCTTATTGGTGATCAGACAACAAGAAGCATTAAGCTTAAGACTTAATAAGTAAACCTTTAAATTACCCAAACTATAATTTAACCCTTTATAAACTGGTGATATTGGATTTCATCACAACCTCAAATAATTGGCTTAGTTACGACACATATTTACGGGTAGTAAAAAAAACTTAAATAAAATAAAAGACATAAAGTAAAATACTGAAAATTAAATGCTGAAAAGTAAATGCTGAAAGTAAATTGCTAAAAAGTAAATTGCTGAAAAGTAAATAAAGTAAAATTACAATAAAAGAAAATGCTGAGGTAAAAGGATCCATTTTTATTACTTCTATTTTAGATATCTCCCTTAATATAATATATTAACTTTGCATGATAATTACCAACCAGCCATATAGGCGGTATCCAGATTAAGTCAAATTAATAATTAATTACCAACCGACCAATCAGGCGGTATCCAGTTTAGTCAGGTTAAAACCAATTTAAATAATTACCAACCGACCACTATGGCGGTATCCTCGTTAAGTCAGGTTTTAACTAGTTTATATATTATAATTAAGGGAGATTAATCTAAATATTAGTAATAAAAGTTTTACCTTTTACCCCAGCAAAGGGGAGTTACCTCCTCATTACTGAAAAGTAAAAACTGAAAATTAAATAAAGAAAAGTACTGTGCGTAAAAGTAAATTGTGGAAAGTAAAAACTGAAAAGTAAAGAAAAGAAAGTGCGAAAACGAAAATTAATTACTGAAAGCTGTAAATGAACAAACAAGATACAATCTTCTTAGTATTCTTAAGGAATTCCTTAGAAGAAAGTATGAATTTTACAAATGAAATGGCTTGGTATTTATAGGCAAAATTTGGCCTCCATCAAATCATCCACCAAATCAATTATTAATTGCTCCACTAATTGCTCCACTAATTGCTCCACCAAATCCATTATTAATTGCTCCACTAATCTCTTATCATGTTTGGTGATGATTTGATAATTTTTGTTATTTTTTTTATTAATTTAGTTTTTTGCTTTGAAAATGATTGAAAGTGACTTTAATAATTACACACTACACACTTCTGGATGGTACATCAATTTCGGGCATGAAATATTTAGAATTAGAAATTATTTTGTCTTTCAAAGTTGTATATCTTTGAGTCTTCTTTAATCTGGAACCTGAATCAGCTCAATCTGATATTTGAGTAAAAAGTTATGCCCAAAATACGACAGATGCGCAAAATTGGAATTTCCAAAACTGCACCTCGTCAAAACGCCCTTTCAAGTTTCCAATCTCCAAAATTAAAATATCAAGTCCAGTAATTGCCCTTATTTGACCCATATTTCATCCTAAATGATTTCATTGAGACCCGATATTATTTTATCTGCAAAATAAACTAAAACACATCAAAACGTTCATCAAACCCGAGAAACTAAACAAAATATTAAGTTAAAGGGGCGGTAAATATTGATATATTTTCCGCTCATCACTCTCTGCTGCCTTCACTGGGTCAAGGTGGATTACGCCTTCTTGAAAGCGGCCTCATCCTTTTGGGATACTGAAAGTCATGTCTTTCGATTCCCCAAAATAAACCCTCTCTCAGAGGAGTTTGCTGCCATTCTTAGCTTGGATTTTTCTCCTACTACCCTTCCGGCGATGTTGCGTTTCCAATGTCTATACCTTCGGGAGGCCTTCGAAGTTTTCCTTGTTTTGCAGGTTCGTACTATCTTTTGCTTAAATTGTCCTCCCAATAGTTACACATATTATTGTCCTCAAAGAATGCCCCTTAATGAAACCAGAGAACTTTCAAAATACTCAATGCAACTCAAATCTGAGTCTTTGAATAAATCATCTAAGCAAGAATCACAGTATGTGTGTGTAAAGTTCATTTACAGCTTGATTCCTAGGTAAGCCAACTCAATGATTTCATTTAAAAATTGGGATAGACGGGTCTAACTTGTTGAGTTTCAATCAAGTCCCAAGAATCACAAACATGCATAAAAACGAGTTGAATACACAAAGGAGTAAGGCGGAATACATACTCACATTGATGGGTTTTGATGAAATGAAGAATACAAGCCTTCAAGCTTCCTCCATAAGCTCGGCAATAGCTTCCTCATGCAGTGGACTGCTCGGTTGGTGACTGGTTTGCCTCCTCCATGTTCGGCCATTGAAGACTCCATGGAAGCTCAAAGCTTCAAGCTCCAAAACTAAATCCAAGCTCACAAATTCGTTTCCCTATCACCATAACATAACCCATGTGTGTGCTAGCACTACTCTTCTTCATTTGCTTCTCAAAATTTCGGTCAAAACCAGAAAATTTTTGAAGAAATCGGCTTGAAGCCGTGAAGAAAGAAGAGAAAAGAGAGGGAGAGGAAGAGATGCGTAAGTGGTGAGAGAGAGAGAGAAAATGATTTTTAGTTTATATATTTATTTTTATTTTCCAAAAACAAAACAAATATATAAATCATTTTCATATATATATATCAAAAGTCAAAAAGTAAAAGTTTATTAATGCTTTTTCCAACAACCATATCACTTCTACTTTTTACTTTAAGTCACATCACATCACTTTAATAAAGTGACATGTTGTCAAGTCACATCACTCAAAGTGACAATTGATTTGACGCATGATGTGACTAACGATTTGACGCTTGATGTGACTTGCGTGCCGCGCTCAAATTTGAAATGCGAATGCGCTCGCAATCACTCTCGGGCTCGGGTTCGCTAATTCCAAATTAACGAATTTTCCGTCACGTCGTAATTAAATGATTACGCCTAGCGAAATCACTATTCACGTGGCTAATGAATTAATTCTAAATTAATTCGTTCGCCCGAATTAAAATCTAATTTTAATTCCGCGTCGAAATCCAATTTCTTATAATATATCGAATATATTATTTTATCGATTAATTCCAAATTAATCGTTCTCTCTCTTTAATTAATATTTTATCCCAGATAAAATATCTCCGCAATTAATCCCAGATTAATTTTCTCTTTCTCTTCTAATTAATCCTAGATTCATTAAAGTGCGAGTTATACATCATCGGTGAATCTTCAGGAAGCGACCCATGAGATCTCCGGATATGTTGGAAGTAAAACGGTCGTCGGATTATCCGAACATCTAAGTACCTCGTACTACGTTTATACCGATTTACAAGACAAGGTTGGCTTCTAGCAAAGCGCCATGCCTACCCAATTCTCCAGAAATATTCTTACAGGAAGATATAGATCTGTATCAAGCGTAGTATACCGTAGTATTGTGTATATCGGCCCAGTATCGGATAGTCACGTGCTAGGGCTGGGGGGGATGGATAAGTGTCTGCCCCGTCCGAAGCACATGTCGGATGTCTGGTAACTAGTCTCTATAATCGGATATGCATGACCTAGTCATAATATCCCGATGGTTGCGCAACACTCAAGATCACTAGTACCGTATCCTGCGTGACATCATCTCCAATATGACTGGAGTGATACTTCCGTCTTGACATCACACCCAATACACTACGACTCTCTGATAAACCCAGAAGTGGTGTATGCAGAACCGGTTAAAGCCATGTACCACCAAGACCAAAGTCTACCGATTATCGCAAGTATTAGCGATGCAAGTCTCAGGTTAAGACTATACACACCTACCTTGATTTCGGCCTCCCATAGACACATAGTCATAATACCAATGGGATTCCGAGGGGTCTATCCAGAGCGAAGCTGTTTCCCGTACCATCGGTGAAACACAACCTCCTATCGCACTTGCATAAGTATCCAATACTTAAATATATGAGAACTATGCCGTTGTGCCCTCACAACGTGCACAAGTGCAATACTAGCCTATTCCGCATTATCGATGTCCTGTCTCGATAATACTCCGGCTAGGGATATTTAATGATTAATCCTTCGTGGACTGATACTGTCTCATATCATCTCAATCCAGGAACTAATCATATGGACCTCTCTTCATTTATACATATATGGTGATCTAATCACAAATGATGAGAGTGCAATTTCATTGTCACATAGTTAATTTGTACAACAACACCGTGATCTGTACAAATAGTGACGCTATGGGTCATTTTGTCCAACAATCTCCCACTTGGCACATAGCCAGTCACTCGAGTGTCTAACACCCGAACTATGTACGGTTCGCTCAAATTGCTGAGGAAAGGTTTTCGTCAGCGGATTTGCGTAATTATCTTCTGACGCGATTTATACGATCATCACATCGCCACGATGTATGATCCGAACGAATCAGATGAATATAGAAGTATATATCTGGATCGTCGATGAGACCTTTAATTCCTTAGCCTGTGCTGACGCCTAGCTCAGCTGCTAAAAGAACTATATCTAATCTAATTAGATTTATTATCGATCCAAATGGATTCTATTGCTGCCTCAGCTGCAGCAATAATCCGCATTTGTTGTTTATTCGGTAACAGTTATCTTGCTCGGAATATTTCCAGCTTACTGTCCCGTTATTCAAACTTTATAGTACCGCAGTATTTACCGGTTTGGAAACTTGCAGCAGTGATCCTAGTCACTTCAAGTTCTCCATCTCCATAGTTTAAGACAGCATCTTTAGTTCTCTCAGATACTAACAGATGTTCTTAATCTTCAATCCAGTGACTATCACTTGGATTGACCCGATTGTGACTCCATATGCTCGAAGCGTATGAGACACCAATACAATACAAGTACATTTTAAATGTACAATTTCCCAGAGAGTGTTAACAACTCCAAATCTATCCCTGTAGATCTTTATTCCTTGAATAAAGGTTGTTACTCCCCAGAATTCTACGGAGAATTTATATTGAAAGCCAAGCTTTCATCAATTGCTTTATGGGAATTTCATTGTTAGTGCCCTCCCACCAACTCCTTATATACACAAGAATTATTTCGTTTTGAGTCAAATCATAAACTATTATGATTATTTCAAAACGTCAGTTCCAAGAACCTTATGCTTGCTTCAATCAAATATGGATCGAAAACCCGCAAACCTTGTTTGTCGGTTATACAAAATCGTCAGGATGTTGTAAGCATCCTCCTGAAGGTTTCCTTTTCAGGAAAGCGATTTTGATCTGCAACTGACACATTTCATAAATGAAATATGCAGTTATCAACAAGCATCTTCAAAATGGATTTACCATGGCAACATATAAAAGGTTGAACCGTTATTAACACAATGTTGATAACGATACCTTTCCCTCAAAAGCCCAGCTTTGTACGTTGGTATGTTGCCTTCCATGTACGTCTTCCTTGAAGACATTAAAAGTACCAATAGGCACAATGCCTTGTGGTACAACAACTAGTATCCAAAATAGTTGTTATACATGGAATCCATTTCGGACTCATGGCACTTTGCCATAATAGGGAGTCGATACCTCGTATCACTTCCTCAAAACGTAGTCGGTGGATATACCTTCATAAGATTGACATCTTTATGAGGTTAGATCAGAAACCCATACCCTAGGTTGTTTTCTGACTCTATCCGATCTACGAGTGTCTTGTGTATTTGAAGATTAATGGTATAGATTCATCATAGATGAACTATTTGTTTCCATTAAGGACTTCGTGCCTTGAACAGTATTACTCCGATTTTCATCGAGTATCACTATCCTCCCACTGACCACTGCATATCGGTATTCCTCTCAGGAAAAACCGCATGGTGAGCAACAATCACATTGTTCTCATGTGAGATTTACAAGTAATATACTTAAGGTTTCCCTTAGGATAACCTATATAGGCACTGTTCCAATTTGGGTCCAAGTTTGGTATCATCCAAACATATGCCTAGCATCCCAAATGGTCAGGAATGAGAAACCTCGTTTCTTCCCTGTTCATATCCTATATGACATCTGTCAAACAGATTTATATGGAACCTTATTCTAAATAAGTTATAGCACTGTTAAAACTTATCCGTTGAAAGAAATGGTAGCTCAGAGCGACTCTTGATTAATCTTATCATGTCTAACATGATTCGGTTAATCCGTTTGGACACACCGTCACTTTGACGTGTTCCGGGAGGAGTCCTCATTTGAAAGAATACTATACTCTTTCAAGTACATATGAAACTTACTGCTTAAGTATTTTCCAATACGGTCTTACCGTGGCGGCATAATACTAAAGCCGATCTGTTTGTCTATTTCGTGTCGAAACTCTAAAAGTTTCCGATTTGTGTTCTTCAAAAGAAACACATAACCATAACGTGATGCCACATCCATTTTAGGGTCACGAAATATTCATGTTCACATCTAGCCTAGCTAGATATGGGCCCACTTACTTCACCATGAATAGGGCTAACAGATCGGTGGCCCTTTTACTATTACCAAGCAAATAGTATTTTAGGTACTTTACCTAATAAACTAGATTCGCAGACGTTATTTGAATAGTCAAATCAGTCCTAGTACCCACTCTTCAAAAGTGTGGATATACGAGTCTCGTTAAATTGTGTCCTAGACAACAATGCCACAAATAAGTCTCTATTGTTCAAATCAATTTGAGCTATTTATTTGTCATTTTATATGTTTGAGATTTTATTTATATTCAAAATATAAATTCTGTTATTTACATCTAATGTATTTATCTCAGTATCATCTTTATATAATAAAACACTTAGTGTTCTATAATATAAAGGTTTTATCCGCAACAGATTAAACACTGATATAGAGATAATGTCTCTAGTCAAACTAGTTACATTATAACAGTTCCTAATTTAAGTATATACCCAAAGGGTAGTTCCTAAACTTAGGTATCTACGGTCGAAACAGCGACTTTCGTCCCGTTTCCGATTCGCAGAGCAATCTCAGCTTGAAGTCAGTATCCTGCTCAAAGCAGATTCTGAACATCAATACATATATTTTATGTACCACACTAAGTATTTAAAATCTAATTTCAATACTAGCTGTGAACATAACTAAGACAAAAAATTTTAAAGTTAGAGCATCGCCCTTTCTTTAATTCCTTCGTGTCTGCCATATCCAAATGGTAGTCACTTTGGGATATGTCAATTATCTTTTCAATATTTCACAAACCTTTGGCCAAGCCATGGGTTTCGGAATATCGAAACGATGTGCACCTCGTGCTACATGCCTAATTGCAAACTTTGACTTTATATGAATAGTCAATTAATTCTCCAAGAATTATAAATTGCAATTTTAATACTTCTTAAATCTAAAATTAGATTTATGACAAGTATATTAAATTAAGCATTAAAGTCATCATCACATAAATCTTCCAAAGATTTATGCTCCACTTATTTTGCTTAATTTTGGGCGTAAGGTATAATAAGTTATTTTATCAAATAAAGTAACCTATTATTTATTCCCAATTTGAAAATTAATCATTTAAAATATTTTAATCCCAGATTATATTTTAAATATCCAACTTTTCAATTTTATCTTGATTACAATAGTCCAACTATTTAATCAACGATTAGTGGTACTATATATATTATAATGATTATAATAGTCCAACTATATAATCAAATATAATCCAAATTAATTAACCTCAATTACATTGATTATTATAATCCAATTATAAAATCAACTATAAACTGAAATTAATTAATTCAAATATATTGATTGATATAATCCAATTATATATAATCAAGTATAATACAGTCCAACTGTTTTTTAAAACAACAATTTAAATATCAGTCCAACTAACATTTAATATTACGACGAAATAATTTGAATGAGCGCGTATGGCGAGTAATTGAACGAATATTGCAAATTCAATTCTTGCCTCCCAGTATTTTTCGTCGAGCCTCTAACCCTCTGTCGAGTACTCGGGAAACCGTGTTTCCTAGTGGGCTAGGATCCCGTTAAATATCACACAATCTTGACTTTGGCCAACAAATTGTATGATAATTAACTAGGTAGATCTCTAAGATCAATTGGATCTCATCCAACTCCTAGATCCAGTAGGTGGACATCCAAGTCCCAAACATATATCTTATATATGCCTATACATCGAATGTATAGCCTAACCTTTTTCCTCTGAATCAACTAGGCCTTGGCTTTGGCACAACAAACCTATTGATCCCAGTCAAGCGCGGACCCATTGACATGGAAGCTTCGTAATCAATGTCAATTGACAAGAAGTGGTCTTGACTTTGGCCAACAAACCACAACTTGGACACGACACCGATATGGAACAAAGCCTCGTGATTAAAACACATCTTTGACGGACAAGGGCTTGACTTTGGCCAACAACCCATGCCAATCTCGGATCTTGAGTAAGAATCACTCAATGGAAGGAAAATAAACGCTTGATATTTAACGAGGGTTTTTCGCGTGCAAATTGGCTACCAATTTTATTATCTTTGTTAAGGTCTCATCATCATACACCCTTAAACATGCATTCTAAACACATAATAAAGCGCATATGATAAAATAATAATGATATGCGGATGGATATTTTACATTGATCCTAGATCAAATCTCTCACTTTCTCTCTCCAAGCTAGCACTTGTATTACTTCTACCCGTTACACTACACTTCTAAAGAAACCTCATTTACATGGAGGGGAATAGGTGAGAAGAGAATACAAAGAAATAGGAGATAAGGCTGGACTCGCAGGTCCAATTAATAAATCAAATTTATTACAATTTCCAAAATCGCCCCACCCGGCTAATATCCATCCGATATACATTATTCAAACATCACAACCATGTATTCATACAAGCATGTTATCAATCAATCTAATCCAATTAATTAATCTTGATAATTAGTGATCATCCAATGTTCAAACAACGATTTGATTTTGTTCGAGTCAAACTCGTATTGCGAACACGTACTCAAAGTACGATTTCTACGAATTAAATTAAATTACATAATTAAATCCAATTTAATACGTATTTAATTCTAATTCATTATTTAATTCCAAATTAAATATTACACTTTATAAAATAAACCTTTACGACTTAAATTCCAAATTTAATCGTTACGGGTCTCAAAGCCCGATTAATATCCAATATTAATTTAATTAAAGTCCAATGGGCTTTTAATTAATTTCTTGAGGCGTGGACTTTTGGTCAACTCGGGTCAAACCCACAACCAAAGTCCAATCCGGGAGTTACCCCATAAGCCCATAAATTAATTTAGGCCCATTAGGCCCAATTAAACGTTAAAGGTTCATTAGTCGCATTTGGGCCTTTTGGAAGCGGTTTTGGGCCTAATTGGATCCAACCAATTTTGGCCTAAACCAACTTTGTACAACAAAGTCCAATAAACCCAATAACAACTTTAAAAGCCCAAATCCAATTTTAAGGCCCATTTTAATTAAATTACAAAATCCAATTTTACAATTCAATTAAACAAAGTGCATAGCATTATTAATTACCCAAATCAAATTTTCCAAAACATCAAATTTGTCCAATTAATCATGCTTAACATCAATGAATCATGTCCAACATGATTTGATCAAAATCAAACCCAATTTCATGCTTCAAGTGTCTCGGCCAAAGAGGGAAATTATGCCCAAATCAAATTCAATCCAATTGAACCAAATTAAACATAAATTCAACATCCCCAAATGATTTGCAAGTCATCCAATGAACAAAAAATCAAAAATCCAAGACAATTTTAGGGATCATATTTTCGGCCATCACAAGGAAATTGGGGAAAATTGTTCCAAACACTTTTTCATCAAATTGATCTAATCAATCGTCAATTAAACAACATTGAAGCATTCTAAATCATCCAATTTCATTAAACATGCTCAAAATCAAGTTTACCCAAATTTGTCATGCCCAAAATTTGGGGAAAAATGGATCAAACCAAATTTCATGAAATTGATTATGCACAACATCAATTCAACCTCATTCAAGCATACTATACTAAACAATTTAATCATTTGATGCTCAAATTGACTTTACCCAAATTAAAGTTTTGGCCAACAATAAGCAAATTGGGGAAAATCAATCCAATCAATTTTTCTTCAAATTGATTACATATAACTCTAAGTTATTCATATACAAACATTCTTAAACAAACAATTTGTTAAAATCATGCTTAAATCAAAAAGCCCCATATTTTGCTCAAGAACCCTAAATTCGTTTTATGCAACCAATAGCTCAAGATACCATTGTTGAGTTTCAATCAAGTCCCAAGAATCACAAACATGCATAAAAACGAGTTGAATACACAAAGGAGTAAGGCGGAATACATACTCACATTGATGGGTTTTGATGAAATGAAGAATACAAGCCTTCAAGCTTCCTCCATAAGCTCGGCAATAGCTTCCTCACGCAGTGGACTGCTCGGTTGGTGACTGGTTTGCCTCCTCCATGTTCGGCCATTGAAGACTCCATGGAAGCTCAAAGCTTCAAGCTCCAAAAATAAATCCAAGCTCACAAATTCGTTTCCCTATCACCATAATATAACCCATGTGTGTGCTAGCACTACTCTTCTTCATTTGCTTCTCAAAATTTCGGTCAAAACCAGAAATTTTTTGAAGAAATCGGCTGGAAGCCGTGAAGAAAGAAGAGAAAAGAGAGGGAGAGGAAGAGATGCGTAAGTGGTGAGAGAGAGAGAGAAAATGATTTTTAGTTTATATATTTATTTTTATTTTCCAAAAACAAAACAAATATATAAATCATTTTCATATATATATATATCAAAAGTCAAAAAGTAAAAGTTTATTAATGCTTTTTCCAACAACCATATCACTTCTACTTTTTACTTTAAGTCACATCACATCACTTTAATAAAGTGACATGTTGTCAAGTCACATCACTCAAAGTGACAATTGATTTGACGCATGATGTGACTAACGATTTGACGCTTGATGTGACTTGCGTGCCGCGCTCGAATTCGAAATGCGAATGCGCTCGCAATCACTCTCGGGCTCGGGTTCGCTAATTCCAAATTAACGAATTTTCCGTCACGTCGTAATTAAATGATTACGCCTAGCGAAATCACTATTCACGTCGCTAATGAATTAATTCTAAATTAATTCGTTCGCCCGAATTAAAATCTAATTTTAATTCCGCGTCGAAATCCAATTTCTTATAATATATCGAATATATTATTTTATCGATTAATTCCAAATTAATCGTTCTCTCTCTTTAATTAATATTTTATCCCAGATAAAATATCTCCGCAATTAATCCCAGATTAATTTTCTCTCTCTCTTTTAATTAATCCCAGATTAATTAAAGTGCGAGTTATACATCATCGGTGAATCTTCAGGAAGCGACCCATGAGATCTCCGGATATGTTGGCAGTAAATACGGTCGTCGGATTATCCGAACACGTAAGTACCTCATACTACGTTTATACCGATTTACAAGACAAGGTTGGCTTCTAGCAAAGCGCCATGCCTACCCAATTCTCCAGAAATATTCTTACAGGAATATATAGATCTGTATCAAGCGTAGTATACCGTAGTATTGTGTATATCGGCCCAGTATCGGATAGTCACGTGCTAGGGCTGGGGCTGGATAAGTGTCTGCCCCGTCCGAAGCACATGTCGGATGTCTGGTAACTAGTCTCTATAATCGGATATGCATGACCTAGTCATAATATCCTGATGGTTGCGCAACACTCAAGAGCACTAGTACCGTATCCTGCGTGACATCATCTCCAATATGACTGGAGTGATACTTCCATCTTGACATCACACCCAATACACTATGACTCTCTGATAAACCCAGAAGTGGTGTATGCAGAACCGGTTAAAGCCCTGTACCACCAAGACCAAAGTCTACCGATTATCGCAAGTATTAGCGATGCAAGTCTCAGGTTAAGACTATACACACCTACCTTGATTTTGGCCTCCCATAGACACATAGTCATAATACCAATGGGATTCCGAGGGGTCTATCCAGAGCGAAGCTGTTTCCCGTACCATCGGTGAAACACAACCTCCTATCGCACTTGCATAAGTATCCAATACTTAAATATATGAGAACTATGTCGTTGTGCCCTCACAACGCGCACAAGTGCAATACTAGCCTATTCCGCATTATCGATGTCCTGTCTCGATAATACTCCGGCTAGGGATATTTAATGATTAATCCTTCGTGGACTGATACTGTCTCATATCATCTCAATCCAGGAACTAATCATATGGACCTCTCTTCATTTATACATATATGGTGATCTAATCACAAATGATGAGAGTGCAATTTCCTTGTCACATAGTTAATTTGTACAACAACACCGTGATCTGTACAAATAGTGACGCTATGGGTCATTTTGTCCAACAATCTCCCACTTGGCACATAGCTAGTCACTCGAGTGTCTAACACCCGAACTATGTACGGTTCGCTCAAATTGCTGAGGAAAGGTTTTCGTCAGCGGATTTGCGTAATTATCTTCTGACGCGATTTATACGATCATCACATCGCCACGATGTATGATCCGAACGAATCAGATGAATATAGAAGTATATATCTGGATCGTCGATGAGACCTTTAATTCCTTAGCCTGTGCTGACGCCTAGCTCAGCTGCTAAAAGAACTATATCTAATCTAATTAGATTTATTATCGATCCAAATGGCTTCTATTGCTGCCTCAGCTGTAGCAATAATCCGCATTTGTTGTTTATTCGGTAGCAGTTATCTTGCTCGGAATATTTCCAACTTACTGTCCCGTTATTCAAACTTTATAGTACCGCAGTATTTACCGGTTTGGAAACTTGCAGCAGTGATCCTAGTCACTTCAAGTTCTCCATCTCCATAGTTTAAGACAGCATCTTTAGTTCTCTCAGATACTAACAGATGTTCTTAATCTTCAATCCAGTGACTATCACTTGGATTGACCCGATTGTGACTCCATATGCTCGAAGCGTATGAGACACCAATACAAGTACATTTTAAATGTACAATTTCCCAGAGAGTGTTAACAACTCCAAATCTATCCCTGTAGATCTTTATTCCTTGAATAAAGGTTGTTACTCCCCAGAATTCTACGGAGAATTTATATTGAAAGCCAAGCTTTCATCAATTGCTTTATGGGAATTTCATTGTTAGTGCCCTCCCACCAACCTCCTTATATACACAAGAATTATTTCGTTTTGAGTCAAATCATAAACTATTATGATTATTTCAAAACGTCAGTTCCAAGAACCTTATGCTTGCTTCAATCCAAATATGGATCGAATAACCCGCAAACCTTGTTTGTCGGTTATACAAAATCGTCAGGATGTTGTAAGCATCCTCCTGAAGGTTTCCTTTTCAGGAAAGCGATTTTGATCTGCAACTGACACATTTCATAAATGAAATATGCAGTTATCAACAAGCATCTTCAAAATGGATTTACCATGGCAACAGGTAAAAGGTTGAACCGTTATTAACACAATGTTGATAACGATACCTTTCCGTCAAAAGCCCAGCTTTGTACGTTGGTATGTTGCCTTCCATGTACGTCTTCCTTGAAGACATTAAAAGTACCAATAGGCACAATGCCTTGTGGTACAACAACTAGTATCCAAAATAGTTGTTATACATGGAATTCATTTCGGACTCATGGCACTTTGCCATAATAGGGAGTCGATACCTCGTATCACTTCCTCAAAACGTAGTCGGTGGATATACCTTCATAAGATTGACATCTTTATGAGGTTAGATCAGAAACCCATACCCTAGGTTGTTTTCTGACTCTATCCGATCTACGAGTGTCTTGTGTATTTGAAGATTAATGGTATAGATTCATCATAGATGAACTATTTGTGTTTCATTAAGGACTTCGTGCCTTGAACAGTATTACTCCGATTTTCATCGAGTATCACTATCCTCCCACTGACCACTGCATATCGGTATTCCTCTCAGGAAAAACCGCATGGTGAGCAACAATCACATTGTTCTCATGTGAGATTTACAAGTAATATACTTAAGGTTTCCCTTAGTACATCAAGAACTTATCGTTTCTAAGATTTCACCTTAAAGCAAACAATTTTGTCATTGGACTTATGCTTAACTACTAAGGACAAACAGGAAAAGACTCGAACAAGTAAGCAAAATCAATGTCTTTATGATTAATAAATGCAGGATTACAATCGAATAAGATCAGGAAAATAAACATCTCCGTAATTTGCAACCTTGTATTCTTCCGTCTTCTTGCTTTCTTCAAACGTCAGATTCTCCAACTGCAGTAGTTTTTCTTCCCATTTATTTCCCTCTTTTGCAACCTCCTCTTTGTCACTGCTTGAGAAGTTTTCCCAGGAATCCCTCATCTGCTCTGTTTTATCTTTACTAATGTTGTCTCATATCCCCATGCGGGAAGCTTGATGGTTGAGAGTTTGGAGGATGAAGCTGTCGGGTAGGCCGGAGTTGATCATGTATGTGGGTAGAGGGTTTCTGTCTGTGTTGGGTTGTTCTTTTTTCGGGTCAGTTATTTTATGGGTGTCAATGAGGTCTTGGATTTCATGCCTAAGGTGGGTACAATTATCAGTTTCGTGGCCTTTTTACTGATGGAGGTAACAGTATAGGTTTAGGTCGAGGTAGTGTGGTACAGGGTTTGGAAGTGGTTTAGGTTCTAAGAGATTTAGGAGTCCTTGCCTCTTCAGCTCTTCAAACACTTTTAACAAAGGTCCACCAAAATTGGAGAATCGTCTGTTTCTGATAGCGATGACCCCTAAAGGAGCGGGCTTGATCCCTGAAGGCCCCCAAATGGTCTTTCTATTCTGGCCGTAAAACTTTCTGTTTCTCACTGTACGGGGTACTGTCAGACTGGCCATAGCATTGGTCAAAGCTTGTAGTTGCTCGGTAATTCTGGTGATGTTGGACTCCAATTGATCCATGAGAGAATTTTCATTGTCTGACGCATCAATGTTTGTTAACCACTTCTTGACATATCTTTCTTCTTCTCTAACCCAACGGATATCTATGATGGTTGTTAAGACAAAGAGTTAGCATGATGCGTGTATGCATATGATGCATGAGATGCATGTGGTTATCAAAACAGCATATATCCTTCCGACCTTATTCCTCCCACACTCGTGGTAATTTCATTTTTGTCCTAGGTATGGTTTATTTTATGCACCAATCTGGGGTACACACAATCGTTCTCTCCTACGCTACAAGGGTGAACCTTGGCTACCTCAGTCCCTTTTTATCAGTAAAAGACAAAAACCGCCCATTTACAATATTGAGTAAGCCTAATATGGGATCGTGTCATTGTCTAGAAATGATGAATTGGGCTTTCGGTAATCACGGTTGTGGTGATGGATTTGGAGAAATCAAAAAGTATACAAATATGTCATAACAAGGCGTTCCCTTCCTGGATAAAAGCCAATGTGGATATCGGACTCATGCATTTGGCATAATCGGATCATGTTTGGACCTTCTAAGCCCATCAAGGTTTTCATACAAGTTGGCCCATTATCATTTTAACGCGTTCAATCAGATTATCACGAGGTGTAAACTTGTCCCAGTTGAAAAGGTCCAACAGGTTTACACTTTTTCGATAAGGTGGCTAAATAACTTCAAATGATAGGGGCCCAAACACAAGGTGGCCCATCGTCATTTTGAAAGCTTTTGGCCCAATCATCATAAGATACAAACTCGTCCCAGTTTAAATGGCCCAACAAGTTCGTATCCTATGACAAGAGGCTCAAATGGATCCAAATGATAATGGTCCCAAACACAAGCATAGGGGTGTTAATGTTCTACACATGCCACAAGATCTCTAAATATGATTTGTGTGTGAATTATTCAAGTGCAGTAGCGGAAATACTCACATTTATTGGTAGGGAAATTTCAAAAATTTCTTCCAGGATGATGAAGCTCCAAGCTTTGTTGAGTTGTTTGAACTCTTGGGTGAGTTTCCTTATCACCTCACAAGACTCCTAAAGTGCTAGCTTTGAAATAAAATTTGAAGAAAAATTTTCACTTCCAATGGAGAGAGTTTCGACAATTGAGAGAGAATAAGAAGATGGAGTGTGTTTTCCAAAAAAAAATCTTGGTGTGTTGAAAAAGAATGCATTAAATGCATCCAACTATTTCCATCAAGTGTGTGACAATTGATGTAAGTAAAGTGGGTCCCACCACTTTTAAATTCCAAATTTAAGTTGGCTTCTCCAACACATAATTTGACTTGAGTCTGGGTTCGTTTAATTCCGAATTAAACGAATTTGCCTTCGCGACATAATTAAATACAATTTAATTAAATAATAATGCCTAGTAAAATTATTACGATAGTCGCTTACGAATTAATTCCAAATTAATTCGTTTGCCCGAATTAAAATCCAATTTTAATTTCGCATTGAAATCTAATTTCAATTAATATATCCAATATATTATTTAATAGATTAATTCTAAATTAATCGCGTTCTCTCTTCTAGATGAATTTAATCCCATAATAATTCTTGTAGTAATTAATCTCAGATTAATTTTCTCTCTCATAATTAATCCCAGATTAATTCTGTTCGAGTCAAATATCATTGGTGAATCTTTGGGAAGTGACCCAAGAGATTCCTGGATATGTTGGCAGTAAATACGGTTGTCAGACTATCCGACATGTGCGTACCCCGTACCATGTTCTCACTGATTTACAAGACATGGTTGACTTCTAGCAAAGCACCGTGTCTACCTAATTCTCCAGAAATATCCATCGAAGAATATTATCTATATCAGGCGAAGTAATGCTATGTAATGCGTAATACGATCTGGTATAGGATGTCACATGCTAGGCCTAGGGCTGGCGCTGTGTCTGCCTCATACGAAACATATATCGGATCCCGCGTAACCAGTCTCTGTAATCGGATAATCATGACCTAGTCATATTATCCCGATAGCTGCAACATTTAAGAGTACCAGTATTGTATCCTGTGTGACCATCATCTCCATATGACTGAAGTGATACTCCCATCTTGACATCATATCCAATACACTACGATTCTCATCAAACCCAGTAGAGGCGTACACATAACCTGTTAAAGCTCTGGACAACCAATACCAAAGTAAACTGATTTTCGCAAGTAATAGCGATGTAAGTCTCAAGTTAAAGATCACATACACTCACCCTGATTTGGATTCCCATAGACACATAGTCATACTACTAATGGGATTCCGAGGGGTCTATCCAGAGCGAAGTTTTTCCCGGTCCAACGGCTAACAGAACCTTTTATCACACTTGCATAAGTATCCAATACTTAAATATATGAGAACTATGCTGTTAAGCTTCCATAACGCGCACAAGTGCAATACTAGTCTATTTCGCATTATCGATGTCCATTCTCAATAATACTACGACTATGGATATTTAATGATTAAACCATTTGTGGATTAATACTGTCTCATATCTTATTAATCCGATTTAACCATATGGACTTTTATCATTAATAATCCAAGTAATCCAATTACATAATGATAAAATAGTAATTTCCTTTTGTCACATAGTTAATTTGTACAAAAACACCATGTTCTTTACAAATAGTGATGCTATGGTCATAATTGTCCAACAATCTCCCACTTGGCTCATAGCCAATCACTCAAGTATCTAACACCTGAACTATGTACATGTCGCTCAAACTTTTGCTGAGAAATAGCTTTCGTCAGCGGATCTGCAATGTTGTCATATGATGCGATCTTCTCGATCTTCATATCGCCACGATGTATGATCTTACGAATCAGATAAAACCGTCGAAGTACATGCTTGGACCGTTGATGAGATTGCGGTTCCTTACAAAGGTACGGGCTCAGCTGCTATAGCCCCGTTATTATCACAATACAAAGGTACACCCTCAGCTGCTAACAGAACTACTTATAATCCAATTAGGAATTTACGGATCCAAACTGCTTCTTTTGCTACCTCAGTTGCAGCAATATATTCTGTTTTTGTTGTTAAATCGGCAACAGTCTCTTGCTTGGATGATTTCAGCTCACTGCTTCATTTTTAAAATAAAATATGTACCCTGATTGCGACTTACAGTCGTCTTTAACGGTTTGGAAACTTGCATCGGCATACTCAGTCACCTCAAGTTCTCCTTCCCCACATACTAAGAAAGCATCTTTAGTTCGTCTAAAATACTTAAGGAGGTTCTTTACAGCAATCCAGTGACCATCACATGGATCCGCCTGACAGCGACTGCATATGCTCAAAGCATATGAGACATCAGGTCGCGTACATATCATGGCATACATGATTGATCCGACTGCTGAAGCATACGGGATCTGAATCATTACATCTCTCTCATCTTGAGTTTTAGGACACATATCCTTAGATAGAGAGACGCCATGTGACACCGGAAGTAGCCCCCTCTTGGACTGATCCATGTTGAATCTCTTCAACACTTTGTCAATGTACGAACTCTGGGAGAGTGCGAGCAACTTTCTAGATCTATCCCGGTAAATCCTTATTCCCAGAATAAAGGCTGCTTCTCCCAGATCTTTCATGGATAATTTTAATGAAGGCCAAGCTTTCACCGATTGTAGCATGGGATTTTCATTGCCTAAAGCAATACATCATCAACATACAGGACAATGAATGTCAGTGCGCTCCCACTAAACTTCTCATATACACAAGAATCATCTTCGTTTTGAATGAAACCATATTCTTTTATGATCACATCAAAATGTTGGTTCCAAGAAAGCGATGCTTGCTTCAATCCATAAATGGATTCGTTTAACTTGCAAACCTTGTTTGTATGTTTTGGCACGAAAAAACCGTCAGGCTGTTGCATATAAACATCCTTCAAAAGGTTTCCGTTAAGGAAAGCGGTTTTGACGTCCATCTGCCATATTTCATAATCGAAATATGCATCAATGGAAAGCATTATCCGAATGGATTTCATCATGGCAATAGGTGAAAAAATTTCATCGTAATCGACACCATGTCGTTGACGATACCCTTTAGCTACAAGCCTAGCTTTGTACATTTGTATGTTGCCATCCATGTCTGTCTTCCTTTTGAAGACCCATTTACAACCAATAGGCTTAATGCCATCTGGTGTATCAATCAGTGTCCAAACTTGGTTGGTATACATATAATCCATTTCGGACTTCAAGGCTTATTGCTATAAAGCGGAGTCGATACCTTGTATCGCTTCCTTATACGTAGCCGGTTCATCTTCCTTAATGAGATTAATGTCTACATGAGGTGAGATCAGAAACCCATACCTCTCAGGTTGTTTTCTGACTCTCTCCGACCTACGCGGTTCTTGTGTATTAGAAGATTATGGAAAAGTCACATCCATGATGGACTGTTCGTGTTCCGAGAGGGGGTCGATGCTATATACAGTATCATTCTAATTTTCATCGAGTTCTACTTTCCTCCCACTTATTAGTGTATCTATGAATTCATTTTCGAGGAAAACTGCATGAAGAGCAACGAATATCTTGTTCTCTTGTGGGTTATAGAAGTAATATCATTTGGTTTCCCTAGGATAACCTATAAATAGGCACTTATCTGATTTGGGTTCTAGTTTGGTACTATCCAAATATTTAACATATGTCCGGCATCCCTAAATCTTCAGGAATGAGAAACTCGGTTTCTTTCCTGTCCATATTTCATATGGAGTCTATCCAACAGATCTTGATGGAAACTTATTCAAAATAAGTATTGCACTGTTTATTGCGTATCCCCAGAAGGAAATTGGTAGCTCAGTGCGACTCATCATTAACCTTACCATGTCCAACAAAGTTCGGTTTCTCCGTTCGGACAAACCGTTCAATTGAGGTGTTCCGGGAGGAGTCCACTGTGAAAGAATACCATATTATTTTTTAAGTAATCCAGAAACTCATTGCATAAGTATTCTCCACCACGGTCCGACCACAATGTTTTAATACTCTTGCCAGTCTGTTTTTCTACTTCGTGTCGAAACTCTTTGAATTTCTCAAAAAGGTTTTCGACTTGTGTTTCATAAGATACACATAACCATAATGCGATGCATCATCCGTAAAGGTTACGAAGTATTCATATCCACCTCTAACCTGGCTAGACATGGGCCCGCATACGTCACTATGAACGGGGGCTAACAGCTCTGTGGCACGTACACCCTTACCACTAAAAGGTGTTTTAAGCATTTTTCCCAATAAACAAGATTCGCTTCCGTCCAAGTATCCATTCTTCGAAAGAGTGCATATACGAGTCTTGTTAATATGTCCTATACGACAATGCCACAGATAAATTTCATATGTTTTACTCAATTTGAGCCTTTTGTTTGTCATGTTATATGTTTGAGATTCGTTTATATTCAAAATATAAAGACCATTATTAACATCTGCTGTACATATCAAAATATCATCTTTATATACAAAACACCCAGTGTTCCGGAATATAAAGGTATACCTGATGAGCGAAAAATATATCAATATTTACCGCCCCTTTAACTGAATATTTTGTTTAGTTTCTCGGGTTTGATGAGCGTTTTGATGTGTTTTAGTTTATTTTGTAGAAAAAATAATATCGGGTCTCAATGAAATCATTTAGGACAAAATATGGGTCAAATAAGGGCAATTATTGGACTTGATATTTTAATTGTGGAGATTGGAAACTTGAAATGGCGTTTTTGACAAAGTGCAGTTTTGGAAATTCCAGTTGTGCACATCTGTCGTATTTTGAGCATAACGTTTTACTCCGATATCGGATTGAGCTGATTCAAGTGACATATTAAAGAAGACTCAAAGATCTACAACTTTTAAAGACAAAATATTTTCGAATTCTGAAGATTTCATGACCGAAATTGATGAACCATCCAGAAGTGTGTTGTGTGTAATTATTAAAGTCATTTTCAATCATTTTCAAAGCAAAAAATAAATTAATAAATAAATAATAAAATTATCAAATCATCACCAAACATGATAAGCAATTAGTGGAGCAATTAATAATGGATTTGGTGGAGTAATTAGTGGAGAAATTAATAATGGATTTGGTGGAGAATTTGATGGATGATTTGATGGAGGTAAAATTTTGCCTATAAATACCAAGCCATTTCATTTGTAAAATTCATACTTTATTCTTTGAAATTCCTAAAGAATAAATAAGAAGATTGTATCTTGTTTGTTTATTTATAGCTTTCAGTAATTAATTTCCACTTTCGCACTTTCTTTTCTTTATTTTTCAATTTTTACTTTCCGCAATTTACTTTTACGCACAATCATTTCCTTTCTTTACATTTGCAGTTTTTATTTTTCAAGCAATGGGGAGGTAATTCCCCTTTGCTGGGGTGAAAGGTAAAGCTTTTATTATTGCTATTTAGATTAATCTCCCTTAATTATAATATATAAACTATTTAAAACTTGACTTAATGAGGATACCGCTATATTGGCCGGTTGGTAATTAATTATAAATTGGTTTTAACCTGACTAAGTATGGATACCGCCTGGTTGGTCGGTTGGTAATTAATTATTAATTTGACTTAATCAGGATATCGCCTTTATGGCTGGTTGGTAATTATCACGTAAAGTTAATATATTATATTAAGGGAGATATATAAAATAGTAGTAATAAAAGTTGATCCTCTAACCCCAACATTTTCTTTTATTATACTTTTACTTTATTTAATTTCAGTAATTTACTTTTCAGCAATTTACTCTTCAGCAATTTACTTTCAGTAATTTACTTTTGTTTTTTTACTTTTTACTTTTTACTTTTTTTACTTATCAGAAATTTACTTTTCAGTACTTAATTTTCAGTATTTTACTTTATGTCTTTTATTTTATTTAAATTTTTACTACCCGTAAATATGTGTCGTAACTAAGCCAGTTATCTGGGGTTGTGATGAAATCCAACATCACCGGTTTATAAGGGGTTAGATTATAGCTTGGGTAATATAAAGGTTTATTTTTTTAGTCTTAATCTTAATGCTTTTTATTAACTGGCCATTAATAAAATTGATTAGGTAAACTTAAAATGAAGTTGGAAAATGGATTTTAGGTTAAAGACCTTAGACTCAATAGCCCACGATCTTCCTTGAGGATAGATAACCCTTTAATAGATTTCCTTACAGGATAGGAATATACCTGTCGGGCGGGGGTAGCCATAATTGGAACTTAAACTTAATGAATCTAGGTAATTTGGTTGACATAGACATATGGTTCAATTGGGTTATACTGGGTATTTGTAATCGACCATCGGATGAGGCTTTTACATAATTTAGTGTTCGAGGTTAATAAATTAATATATTACCCAACTGTAAGATAACCACTTCATCTTTAATAGATATTGGAAGGATTCACAACCCTGGATAGTTTTATAAATTTGAATTTTCTTCAATCTACTTTCAAGAAATTTTATTTACTTGTTTTATGTTTTAAAGTCACCACCCAATCAAACAATCAATCTATTAGATACTTGTAAACATTTGACCTCATAAAAAATTAATAGCAAAGGTTTTAAGTCCTCGTGGGATCGATACTTTTTATACTACTTGAACGATACGTGCGCTTACGTTATACGCGTGTGATTACGCACCGGTCAAGTTTTTGGCGCCGTTGCCGGGGACTTATTTATCTTTTACTATTAGTTTAGGGGTTATATATTGTATCTAATTACTTATTATTGTTGTTTTCTTGTATTTCAGGTTCTCAGAAACTACATGAGACGAACCAGAAGCTTTGAACTCCGACCGCTTGACCCAGAAATTGAAAGAACCATCAGACAGTTGAGAATGGAAAGGTGAGAAGGCCAAGAAGCTTTAGTCAACATGGAACCTGAACCTTTGAACGTTGCACCACCGATTCCAATTCGAGACAGAACCATTCTGGTGGTCGACGACTTCATTTCCTGTATTGTACTTCCTCCTTTACCAGCAAATACGTGTGACATCAAAACATGCATCCAGATGATTCAGCAGTCAGTACAGTTTGGGGGAAATGCAACTGAAGATCCTAATTCCCACATCAGCAACTTCCTGGAAGTTTGTGGTACTTTTAATTACAACCGAGCAGCTGAAGAAGCAATGAGACTGCGGGTTTTTCCATATTCCCTGAAAGACAGAGCTAAAGCTTGGCTACATTCATTACCAGCAGGTTCCATCATAACTTGGAACACTCTAGCCACCAAATTCCTTGCAAAGTACTTTCCACCAGAAAGAACTGCAAAGTTGAGGAATGACAACACATCCTTCGTGCAATAAGATTCAGAATCCCTTTTCAAAGCTTGGGAAAGATTCAAAGATTTACTCCGGAAATGTCCTCATCATGAGATCGCAAAGTGGCTACAAGTCCAAACCTTCTGCAATGGGATTTTTGGAATAATGAGAACCACAATTGATGCTGCTGCTAGAGGAGCTTTGATGGCAAAAGGAGAAGATCAGGCCTGAGACTTAATTGAAGAAATGGCCAACAACAATTCCTTGTGGCCAACAGAAAGGAGCATGATCCAAAGAATTGCAGGAATTTATGAAGTTGGAGCCAACACAGCACTGAATTCCAAGCTGGATGTGATTTGCAAAAATCTGTAAACTCTTAACATGAAAGTTAATGGTGGATCCACAAGTTCACCATTTGGAGGAGCACCTAAGTCAGAATCTTTCAACCAACATAAAGAAACGGTGAATTATGTCAACAATTTCAACAGACAGTGGAACAATCCATATTCCAACACCTGCAACCTAGGGTGGATGAATCATCCTAATTTCGCATGGAGCAACAATTCAGGGCAAATTAACAACCCACCACCCGGATTCCAACAACAGAACAAAGGCCAGGAGCAGACAAATGAATCAGGAATAACATAAGTGTTGATCCACTTGAAAAAGATAGAAGCAAAACACGACTCTCAAGCAGCAAGATATGATGCTATGTTTCAATCCCAAGCAACATTAATTCAAATTCAATCAGCTTCTATTAAAGCACTGGAGAATCAAATTGGACAACTGGCCAATGCTCAGAGTTACAAACCGCCAGGTAACCTTCCTAGCAACACTGAACCAAATCGAGGAACATGGGGAAGGAGCAGTGTCATGCCATCATGTTAAAAAGCGGTACTGAAATCAACAAAGATGTTGGAGCCAAAACAACTGCTGGGGAAGATCCAAAAGAAACAAAGCAACAGATGGAGGAAAAAGAAGCAAATGAAAAAGAACAGATCACTCCACCTCCACCTTTTCCTCAGCGTCTTCAGAAGAATAAACTGGACAAGCAATTTGCTCGATTCTTGGAGGTGTTCAAAAAGCTGCATATCAACATTCAATTTACAGAAGCGTTGGAACAAATGCCCAGCTATGCCAAATTTATGAAAGACATTCTTTCACGAAAGCGGAGATTGGGAGATTATGAGACACTAGCATTATCAGAAGAATGCAGCGCCATCATTCAGAGAAAACTTCCTCCAAAGTTGAAAGATCCTGGCAGTTTCACTGTTCCTTGCACCATATGAGAACATGACTTCGGTAAGGCTCTGTGTGATTTAGGTGCTAGTGTTAACTTGATGTCTTTTTCTATTTTCAGGAAACTGCAGATTGGAGAAACAATGCCCACTTCAGTCTCACTACAACTTGCTGATAGAACGCTCGTATTTCCATGAGGCGTAGTTGAGGATGTGCTGGTCAAGGTTGACAAATTCATTTTTCCAGTAGATTTTATCGTCCTTGATATGGAGGAAGACGCAGACGTGCCAATCATCCTCGGGAGACCTTTCTTGGCTACAGGTCGAACCATTATTGATGTACAAAAAGGAGAACTAACCATGAGGGTACAAGACCAAGAAGTAACATTCAATATTTTCAAAGCCATGAATTTCCCAGATGATGAAAAGAAAGAGGAATGTTTCAGACTTGATGTGATACATAGTACCGTTCAGAACTCTGATGAAAGACAAAGTTCTACTGACAAACTTAAAGCATGTCAATTACCTGTGGAGGCTGAAGATAAAGGGCACTGCGTACTGAAGAAGCCTATTCTTGCACTATAAGCAACAGAAGAGAAAACATTCCACCAGCTCAACGAATTGGAGAAATTTCACATACAGCCTTTTTGAGGATGCCAAATTGTACAAGGAAAAGGAAAGGAAAAGACATGATGAGAAGTTAGTGCGCATACAACTGGAACTAGGGCAGAAGGTACTGTTAAACAAATCAAAGGTGAAATTCTTCCCATGGAAGCTAAAATCACGGTGGTCAGGACCATTTGTGATCACCAAGGTTTTACAAGACAGAGCCGTTGAGATACATAATCCTGACTCCAACAAAACTTTCAAGGTTAAAAACAAGCGTGTCAAGCACTACTGGGGAGAATCATTTGAGCGACAAAAAGAAAGTGTCACACTTTCAGATCCAGCTTAACGTTTGAGAAGTCACGTCTAGCTGATGACTTTAAACTTAGCGCTCGCAGGGAGGCAACCCATGCAATTTATGTATATATTGTGATTTGGTGTGATTTAATTTGGTGTGTTTAGTTTTTACAGATTAAGTCATTTCACGATGGAAGAAGCTCTCGCAAATATTCACAAGCAATTTCCTTCTCTCCCTCAAAAATATTTGATTGAAGTTTACAAAGCTCGTTTGGAACGGATGAGACTATTGATGATCAAAGGTATTCCTACTGACATTCGTTGGATTATTGAAGCACTGGTCCGATTGGCAGGTGAGTCTTCTAACTCTTTTATTTCACATCTGCCTGGTTTAGGAAGGAGCACTTATGCTAAAAAAAGAAGAGCCAAAAGAATGTGTATTTGTTATAAATGTGCTCGCATGTTTTGTAATACTCGTTGTTTTTCTTTAGGAATGGTGTCCGATAACCGCGAAGATAAGATTAACTTCATTAGGGATGGCTTGAGTAAGGAGTCTTTGGATGACATATCTAAAACTATTGAGACGCATCCCAGTGGATGTGTGTATCACGAGATTCGTGTGTTATACGCACAATTCCAAAAGGAAAGACAATTGTTAAGTCTCGGGAATCTGACTCAAAAAGGCCATGTTTGCAAATTTTTAAGAAAATTGGATGGGAAGCTTGTCCCTAACGCATAGACGTCAATTAAGCCGCTACTTTTCTGGTACATATTATATCTCTTTGTCTTTTCCTGATAATTGTGATTTTTTTATTGTTTTCTTTTATTTTCTCCGACAGGATCCAGACCTTTTTTAATATCACGATTTATTTTACTGTTAAACTAATAATTGTGATTTGGAAGGTACTAGTGCTATTATTTTACTCACCCTTTTCAGGTGTAATAAATTCAACTCATCATTGCACTTTTGAAGACATCCAGAGTAAAACATGGAAGCCACTTCAAGAAGACGAGTTGAAAACATCTGTGTGTTTTGCGGTAGTAGTGTTGGTACTAAACCACAATATGTAGAAGCAGCACATGAATTGGGTTGAGTCTTAGCTGCAAGGAATATGCACTTAGTATATGGCGGAGGCAATCTTGGACTAATGGGGATCGTTTCAAAGGCCGTACAGGAAGAATGTAGTAACGTTTTAGGAATCATCGCAAAACCCTTGGCGGAGGCAAATCTTATTGGATCATCAAACGGAGAGGAACTGATCGTGCCAGGTATGTCTGAATGACTGGTAGAAATAATTAACCGTGCTGATGCTTTTATTGCTTTGCCAGGTGACTTGGGTACATTGGAGGAAATTTTTACAGTGTTATCTTGGGCGAACCTGAACATACACCAGAAACCGCTTGGACTGTACAACGTTGAAGGATTTTATGATTTTCTTTGTGTGTTTCTTGATGATGCTCGAAGAAATGGGTTCGTGTCAAAACCTATGAAAGAACTCATCTTTACTGTCAGAACTGCTCCGGATCTAATAGACCAACTCTTAGCCTATGAACCACAAGTTGACCCTATCCTTTCAAAGATAAATTGGTCTGAGGACGATCGTGGTAAGAGGCGTCGTGTTAATCTGGATCTTAACCTTTAACTTTTCGTGTAGAATTTCAGCTAACCAGGTACTATCTTCTAAACTCTTCTTCTATTGTTTAAGACATTGGGGAAAATGTCTCATTTAGGTTTGGGGGAGGGAATTAGTTGATCAGTACCTTGTTTTTAGTTTGTGTGTTATTTTTATTTTTAGTCCAAAATTTTTCGAAAAATACAAAAAAATTGAAAATTTTTCAAAAATTACAAAAATACTTTGCGTTTTTGTGTTTTTCTTTTGACTAAAAAAAAGGTGATATTGGTTAGAGATAGCTGAGTAAGGAGTTTCCACTCCTGAGATATATCTCAAACCTATTTCGAAACAAGTTAATTTTTGTTTATTTCATTTTAAATTATTTAATTTGTAAATTCTCCATAAAACAGACTAAAATTGATCTTCATATGCTCAGTTGACATGTATTATCAACATACATGAAAACATACAGACATGAGCTATAATTGAAAAGTTTATAATATTCAGTGTTCTAGTTTAAATGGAGGAAGCATCTCACAAAGTGATGGAGTAAAAAAAAAAAAAAAAAACATCTGAGATCCGAGTTATTAAGTCTGTAAGGGTGTCTTAACACTTAGTGCCCTAAAGCCAACTGGTTTGGGAGTCACTAGCCCAAAGCTCACTACATGGATCGAGGATGTTCCAAAATATATATATCTAAAGTCTGAGTAATTAAGTTCGTAGGGGTGTCTTAACACCTGGTGCCCTAAAGCAACTGGTTTGGGAGCCACCGACCTAAAGCTCGCTACATAGACGGAAGATATTGTATATAAATAAAAAAAATATATAAAAACAAAATTCAGAAAAAATTCAGAAAATTTATTCCATTGCCATAAAAAAAGTGTGAAATCTGATAGAACTTTAGGACAAAAATATTACTCTCTTATCAACTACACTTGGGACTGTTGTGGGTAAAAATGAGATTGATTAATACTTTGTTGGCTGTGTATATGGAGAATGGTAAATATAATCGGAGAATTTACTTATTCGGTAATTAGAAAGAAACAAAACAACTCATAACTTGGAGTAGAAGTTTCACCTGATTAGTCACTAACTTTCTTTATTCTCTTTTCTCTTGTCTTTTTATTTTTCTGTGCATTAGTTTTACTAGCTTTTTACTTTTGTAAAATGTTTGTGGGTATCATTTTTGTAAACCCTCAGGAGACTACAACTCGTCCATTAGGGACACCTAGGGGTTTAAAGGCTTGTTGCATACGCTAAATGCAACTGTGATCCCTACGAAAGTGGCTTAGTTTAATTTTTTTTGTTTTGTTCGAGGACTAGCAAAATGTTAGGTTTGGGGGTGTGATGAACGGAAAATATATCAATATTTACAGCCCATTTAACTTAATATTTTGTTTATTTTCTCGGGTTTGATGAACGTTTTGATATGTTTTAGTTTATTTTGCAGATAAAACAATATCGGGTCTCAATGAAATCATTTAGGACGAAATATTGGTCAAATAAGGGCAATTATTGGACTTGATATTTTAATTTTGGAGATTGGAAACTTGAAAGGGCGTTTTTGACAAAGTGCAGTTTTGGAAATTCTAATTTTGCACATCTGTCGTATTTTGGGCATAACCTTTTACTCAGATATCGGATTGAGCTGATTCAAGTGCCAGATTAAAGAAGACTCAAAGATATTTTTGAATTATGAATATTTCATGACCAAAATTGATGAACCATCCAAAAGTGTGTTGTGTATAATTATTAAAGTCATTTTCAAAGCAAAAAATAAATTAATAAATAAATAATAAAATTATCAAATCATCACCAAACATGATAAGCAATTAGTGGAGCAATTAATAATGTATTTGGTGGAGTAATTAGTGGAGAAATTAATAATGGATTTGGTGGAGAATTTGATGGATGATTTGATGGAGGCAAAATTTTGCCTATTTACCAAGCCATTTCATTTGTAAAATTCATACTTTCTTCTTTGAAATTCCTAAAAAATAAATAAGAAGATTGTATCTTGTTTGTTTATTTACAGCTTTCAGTAATTAATTTCCGCTTTCGCACTTTCTTTTCTTTACTTTTCAGTTTTTACTTTCCGTAATTTACTTTTACGCACAATCTTTTCCTTTCTTTACTTATGCAGTTTTTATTTTTCAAGCAATGAGGAGGTAATTCCCCTTTGCTGGGGTGAAAGGTAAAGCTTTTATTATTGCTATTTAGATTAATCTCCCTTAATTATAATATATAAACTATTTAAAACTTGACTTAATGAGGATACCGCTATATTGGCCGGTTGGTAATTAATTATAAATTGGTTTTAACCTGACTAAGTATGGATACCGCCTGGTTGGTCGGTTGGTAATTAATTATTAATTTGACTTAATCAGGATACCGCTTTTATGGCTGGTTGGTAATTATCACGTAAAGTTAATATATTATATTAAGGGAGATATCTAAAATAGTAGTAATAAAAGTTGATCCTCTAACCCCAACATTTTCTTTTATTATACTTTTACTTTATTTAATTTCAGTAATTTACTTTTCAGCAATTTACTCTTCAGCAATTTACTTTAAGTAATTTACTTTTACTTTTTTACTTTTTACTTTTTTTACTTATCAGCAATTTACTTTTCAGTATTTAATTTTCAGTATTTTACTTTATGTCTTTTATTTTATTTAAATTTTACTACCCGTAAATATGTGTCGTAACTAAGCCAGTTATCTGGGGTTGTGAAAAAAATCCAATATCACCGGTTTATAAGGGGTTAGATTATAGCTTGGGTAATATAAAGGTTTATTTATTGAGTCTTAATCTTAATGCTTTTTATTAACTGGCCATTAATAAAATTGATTAGGTAAACTTAAAATGAAGTTGGAAAAGGGATTTTATGTTAAAGACCTTAGACTCAATAGCCCACGATCTTCCTTGAGGATAGATAACCCTTTAATAGATTTCCTTACATGATAGGAATATACCTGTCGGGCGGGGGTAGCCATAATTGGAACTTAAACTTAATGAATCTAGGTAATTTGGTTGACATAGACATATGGTTCAATTGGGTTATACTGGGTATTTGTAATCGACCATCGGATGAGGCTTTTACATAATTTAGTGTTCGAGGTTAATAAATTAATATATTACCCAACTGTAACATAACCACTTCATCTTTAATAGATATTGGAAGGATTCACAACCCTGGATAGTTTTATAAATTTGAATTTTCTTCAATCTACTTTCAAGAAATTTTATTTACTTGTTTTAAGTTTTAAAGTCACCACCCAATCAAACAATCAATCTATTAGATACTTGTAAACATTTGACCTCATAAAAAATTAATAGCAAAGGTTTTAAGTCCTCGTGGGATCGATACTTTTTATACAACTTGAACGATAAGTGCGCTTGCGTTATACGCGTGTGATTACGCACCGGTCAATACCCGCATCGGGTTAAACTAGATACATATATGATGTTTCTAGTCAAACTAGGTACATAATAATAGTCACTTAATGTAATTACATGCCCCGAGGGTAGATTCAAAACATAGTTGTCAACGGCCAAAACAACGACTCTTGTCCCATTTCCGACTCGTAGTTCAATCTCACATGAAGCCAGTTTCCTGCTAATATGCAGATCCTGCACATCATTACATATGCGAGTACCATATCCAGAATCAAAAATCTGATTTTTAAAACCAGTAGTGGACATGTTTATTTCAATAACAAACATACCTAAAGCCGGAGCCTTGCCCGCATTTGCTTCCTTCAAGTCCGCCTTGTACTCACGGTAGTCACGCTTCTAGTGACCTCGTTTGCCATAGTGTAGGCAGACGTCTTGGGATTTGTCCTTAGTCTTCCTAGAAGACTGTGATGAATTAGCCTTGCCCTTTTTATTTTTCTTCTTCACACCCCCAGAAGCCTTCGGCAAAGCCTTTGCTTTCTGGGATGTCGAAGTAAGATATGCCTCGCGCTTCTTGCCCTTCAGAAGCTCTGGCTCTGCCTCTTTCAGCATCGCCATTAACTCTCCAAGATTTTTTTCTTGGTTCATCATATTATAGTTCATGATGAACCCGCCCCAGCAATCAGGCAGAGACTATAAGATCAAATCTATGGAAGTCTCGGTCTCAAAGGTAATGTCCAACTGACCTAGTTGTTCGATGTCAGCAATCATCTGTGACATGTAGTGTTCGACAGATGTACCCTCTGACATACGCGAGCGAAAGAGCTTCTTTTGCAACTTATACTTCTGAGATCTCAAATTAGATCTATGAATATCCTTCAATTTCAAGATCATGTTATAAGGATCCAATCCTTTGTTCTGACGACGAAATTGAGGATTCATTACAGCAAGCATGACAGATTGAGCAGTAAAGATATCATCTCGATGAGTCTTCCAAAGCTCATGATCAACTGGTCTCTCAAGTCTGGGCTCAAGCCCGAGAGGTCTCTCTATAACATAGAGCAACTTATCAGATCTCATGACTATCCTGAGATTCATTTCCCAGTCTGGAAAATTGGAGTCGTTAAAGACATTATCACCCATGATTATGTCCCTAACGCTAATCTTTCCAGCCATCTTGATTGCTATAGTCCAACTATCCAATCAATAATTTCGGGTACCCTCAAAATGCAATGGTTACTATAGTCCAACTATATAACCAACTAAAAATGAAGTAGTGTCTTGTACAGTCTAACTGTTCAAAGAGAGTAATAAAAGATATTAGTCTAACTAATATATATATATATAACGTGATATAATAATAAAAGAGCGGGGATTAGCGAGTATTAAACGAAATTGCAAATTTAATACTAGCCTCCCACTATTTTTCGACGAGCCTCTAACCCTCTGTTGAGCTGTCGGGAAACCTAGTTTCCTAGTGGGCTAGGATCCCGTTAAATAACACACAACCTTGACTTTGGCCAACAAGTTGTATGAAACTTAACTAGGTAGATCTCTAAGATCAATTGGATCCCATCCAATTCCTAGATCCGGTAGGTGGACCTCCAAGTCCAAAACATATATCCAATATATTTCCTAGCCTTTTTCCTCTGAATCAACTAAGCCTTGGCTTTGGCTCAACAAGCTTAATGATTCCAGTTAAGTGCGACCCATTGACAGTGGGAAAGCTTCGTAATCCACGTCGATGTTCAGAAGTGACATTGACTTTGGCCAACAAGTCACAACTGCCCAAGACATGCGATGTATAACAAAGCTTTCATGGTTCAAACACATCCGCGATGGACAATGATCTTGACTTTGGCCAACAAATCAAAGCCAATCTTGGATCTTGAGAGAGAACTACTCAATGGAAGGAAAACACTTAATATAAAAGTAAGGGTGTTTTTCATAAATTGGCAACCAATTTATTCTCTTTGATTAGGTCTCATCATACACCCTTAAACATGCATTCTAAAAGCATAATAAGGCGCGATAAATTTAATAATGATATGCGGATGGATATTCACAAATTTGTTCCTAGAACAAAACTCTTTCTCTTTCCTCTCTCCCGCTAGCACTTTATATTCTTCTACCAAATTACATAACACAATAAGAAACCTTATTTGCATTGAGGGGAATTGGTGAGAAGAGAAATACAAAGAGATAAGGAGGTGATAGGCTGGACATGCATGACCAATTTCAAATAAATACCATATTTACAATAATTTTAAAAATTGCCCCCACCCATCTAATATCCATCTGATATACATTATTCAACAAATACATCCAAGTATTCACACAAAGCATGTTGTCAATCAATCTAATCCAATTAATTAATCTTCAATTAATGATCATCCAATGTTCATACAACAATTTGATTTGCGCGAGTCCAACTCATTTAAGAATAAATACTCAAAGTAAGTATTCCTGAATTATATCGAACTACAATATTAAATCTAATTTTAATTATATTCAATACTAATTCTAGTTTAATTCCAAATTAAACAATTACACTTATAATATTGCCTTTTAGACTTGGATTCCAAATCCAATCCAAATGGGTCTCAAAGGCCCAATTAGCATCCAATGATATTCAATTAAGTCCAATAGGTTTTCAATTGATTCTTTAGGCATGGACTTTGGTCATTATGGATCAAACCCAAAATACCAAGGCCCGTTTAGGAATCACCCTATGCCAAAAATCAATTTATGCCCATTAGGCCCAATTAAATAATTAAATGCACAAAATCATATTTTGGACTTTATGCAAATGATTTAGGCCCAATTGGATCCAATCCAATTGTCCAAAACCATACTTGGCCCAACCAAGCCCATTAGCCCAAATACAATCAAATTAGATTAATATATTATTCCAAATATCACACTAATCTAATTAAAGTGTAATTAACATAATTAATTAATTAATCTAATATCTCCAAAACATTAATTAATCTAATTAATCATGCTTTACTTTCAATTCATGTCCAACACAAATTGAAGCAAAATCAATTCATCCAACATGCTTCATACTCACGGCAATAGGCAAGAAATAACATCCAATTTTGATTTCAATCCAATTAAATCAACAGTTAACATTCATTTCATGCCAATAACACATCCAATTGTCAAATTTCAAAAAATTACCATGAGTAAATCTAGGTCCATAGTTTCGGCCATGCTAAGGGATTTGGGGAAATTTTGATCCAATCAATTTTCACAAATCCAACAATGTATAACTCTAAGTTATCATCATTTAATCACAACCAAACAATCAATTTATAAATTCACATGCTCCAAGCAAAATCCCGAAATTAAAGTTAAGAACCCTAGATTTCCAAATCACATTTATAAGGCTCTGAGACCATTGTTAGTGTCCTACACATGCCACAAGATCTCTAAATATGATTTGTGTATGAATTATTCAAGCGGAGTTGCGGAAATACTCATATTGATTGGTAGAGAAATTTCAAAAATTTCTTCAAGGATGATGAATCTCCAAGCTTTGTTGAGTTGTTTGAACTCTTGGGTGAGTTAATCACCTCACAAGACTCCTAAAGTTCTAGCTTTGAAAGAAAATTTGAAGAAAAATTTTCCCTTCCAATGGAGATAGTTTCGGAAATTGAGAGAGAAGAAAAATGTGGAGTGTGTTTTCCAAAAACAAAACTTGGTGTGATGAAAAAGAATGCATTAAATGCATCCAACTACTTCCATCAAGTGTGTGAAAATTGATGTAAGTAAAGTGGGTCCCACCACTTTTAAATTCCAAATTTACGTTGGCTTCTCCAACACAAAATTTGATTTGGGCCCGGGTTCGTTTAATTATGAATTAAACGAATTTTCCGTCACGACATAATTAAATCCAATTTAACTAAATAATAATACATAGCAAAATTATTACGATAGTCGCTTAAAAAATAATTCCAAAATAATTTGTTTGCCCGAATTAAAATCCAATTTTAATTTCACATTGAAATCCAATTTCAATTAATATATCTGATATATTATTTAATCGATTAATTCTAAATTAATCGCGTTCTCTCTTCTAGAGGAATTTAATCCCAGATTAATTGTTGTCGCAATTAATACAAAATTAGTTTTCTCTCTCATAATTAATCCCAGATTAATTCTGTTCAAGTCAAATGTCATTGGTGAATCTTTGGGAAGCGACCCAAGAGATTCCTGGATATGTTGGCAGTAAATACTGTTGTCAGACTATCCGACACGTGCGTACCACGTTCTCACCGATTTAAAAGACATGGTTGGCTTATAGCGAAGCACCGTGCCTATCCAATTCTCTAGAAATATCCACCAAGGAATATTATTTGTATCAAGCATAGTAATACTATGTAATGCGTAATACGATCCAGTATCGGATGTCACATGCTAGACCTAGGGCTGGCGATGTGTCTGCCCCGTACGAAACATATATAAGATCCCACGTAACCAGTCTCTGTAATTGGATAATCATGACCTAGTCATATTATCCCGATAGCTGCAGCATTTAAAAGTACTAGTACCGTATCTTTTGTGACCATCATGTCCATATGACTGAAGTGATACTCCCATCTTGACATCACATCCAATACACTACGATTCTCAGCAAACACCGCAGAGGCATACACAGAACCTGTTAAAGCTCCGGACGACCAATACCGAAGCAAACTGATTGTCGCAATTAATAGCGATGCAAGTCTCAAGTTAAAGATCACATACACCTACCCTGATTCGGATTCCCATCGACACATAGTCATAATACCAATGGGATTCCGAGGGGTCTATCCAGAGGGAAACTATTCCCGGTCCAACGGCTAACAGAACCTCTTATCACAATTGCATAAGTATCCAATACTTAAATATATTAGAACTATACCGTTAAGATTCCATAACGCGCACAAGTGTAATACTAGTCTATTCCGCATTATCGATGTCCATTATCGATAATACTACGACTAGGGATATTTAATGATTAAACCGTTCGTGGATTAATATTGTCTCATATCTTATTAATCTGATTTAACCATATGGAATTTTATCATTAATAATCCAAGTAATCCAATTACATAATGATAAATTAGCAATTTCCTATTGTCACATAGTTAATTTGTACAAAAACACCATGTTCTTTATAAATAGTGATGCTATGGGTCATCATTATTCAACAAGGAGTAGCTTCTATAGGACATATAACTAGGGATCTTATTTGGGCTTATAAGGGTATGGATAAAGGCTCTCGCCACCGAAGGGTTGCTCACGACTAGGTCTCCCCACTCAAGGGTTCGAGCGACCAAGTGAGCGCTCATTTTTTTATACCCTAAGGTATGTGCCAACGAGTGATGACGCCACATAACGATTCGCCGCCTTGAGTGAAAGTGATTTCACGATACATGATGCCATCGGGGTAAGAAGTGTATGCAAAATATATGAGACTTGGGTAACCAAAGCCAAAGCCACGGACACTACAAGGCATTGTTCCGGGGCCAATTCTCTATCCCCAGTGGAGTTGCCATCTGTAGGAGCGAAGCGGGGTTTACCGCTATGCCATGATGCTCGGCGACCACGACAGTGTTGAACTGGGAAAACATTTAAGGTCGTACTCACCCCTCGCAAGGGAAGACGTCAAACCATTTAGTTCAGAATGGTCCCTTACTTATGCCAATATAATGGATGGGTTCACACAATGGTATAGCCAAGTCTTATTGCAATTCATGCAAGATAATTCAAATAAACACACATTTTCACACCCATAAACATTAATAGAAATAATAAAAGCATATTAAATAAAGATGTACGAAGTGCGATAACGAAAATTATAATAATCAAAAGCAAATAAAGCGTCAATAAATAAATAGTAAAGAAAGTGGGATAATTACGGTTGTATGGATATTTCCTGAGAGGCATGTGGAGTTGTATCCCAAGTACAGACCGCACTACCGTCCATTCGGATTCGGCTATGGAATTTATGTCTGGGTTTCCATCCAATATACCACAAGGGATAATACAACACATAATCTTCAATGCAATATAGGCGGGCATAAAAAAAATGTGAAATAATAAAATAACAATAAAAGTAAATAGATAAAAAGCTCAATGATAAAATAAATGCGATAAATAAAAAGAAAATTAACAAATTAAATGTGAAATAATAAGATAAAGATAAACAATAAAATAAATACGAAATAATAAAATGAAGATAAATAACGAAACTAAATGCGGGACAATAAATAAAGATAAATAACGAAACTAAATACGAGATAATAAATAACAGTAAATAGACAGAAAGATAAATAACAAAAATAAAAGAAAGAAAATGTGACCAAAATATTTGGTCGTCGTTAATGTAGGACTTTGCATACCCGACTGGACATATTTCACGTCCAACCAGGCGTGCCGCGTCCAGAACAACAAAATAAATATAGTAAAGGGTGCCCTCAGGTCTTACCTTTTAAGTTGCCTTTTTTGGAATTACGTTAAGTCGTGGCCGAAAAGATTGATGGTTTGCTGTTTCGTAGTTTCTGCTCACTGTTTTGCTGTTTCTGGTTCACTGTTTTTTGGCTGCCGTTTGCTATTTTTGGGCTGCTGTTTGGTTATTTTTGGGCTGTTATTTTTGCTATTTTTGGCTGTTATTTTCTCTATTTTTGGCTGCTATTTTCGGGGCTTTGGGGCTGCTATTTTCTCTATATTTGGCTACTATTTTGGGCCTGTTTTGGGTTATTTTTACTACTAGTTTCGGTGGTTGTAGGGGGTGTTTTTTTGGTTGATTTTTGGTGATTTAAGGGCTAGTTTTGGTGTGATGTTTTCGGTGATTTAGGGGCTGATTTCTTCTTGATTTTGGGGCCTGGTTTCTTCTCGGTAATGGGGTTGGTTGGTGAGTGTTTGCTTCTGGTTTTGGGGGTTGTTTTTTTTGGTGGAGGGTACTGATTTTTGGCTCGGTTTGTATTTTGTTCGGTGGATACTGTTTTGGCTTGGTTTTTTTATTCGGTGGATACTGCTTTGGCTTTATTTTATTGTCAGTTTGGGGTGGGCAATTTGGTTGGCTTTGTTGTGGTTTCTTGGCTTTGGATTTCGGTGATGGTGAGGTTTTGTTGGCAGGTTGGTTTTTGTTTGATTTTTTTTAATTTGGCTAGTGAGGTTGTGTTGGCGGTTGGTTTTTGTTTGATTAGTTTTTTGTTTCGGCTGGTGAGGTTTGTTTGCTTTATTTTGGCTGGTTGTGTTTGGCTTCTTTGTTCGGTGAAGGGTTAGAATTTTGTGGCTTTTTTGTGGGCTGGTATTGCCGTGTGTCTTTTTTTTTTTGGTTTTGGTGTTTGTCGTATGTGTCTTAGAAAGAGAGTCATGATTTTTGGTTTATTTTGTGAATGGTTGTCGTATGAGCTTGTCTAAGGTTGAGAGAAGAGAGCCTCCTTTAGGGTTTGGTTTTGTTGTCTTTTTATAATGCCAATGGATCTCCTAATCTTAGAAATAAAACCAAGTAAATATGAGAGATATTTTCTTAATTTATTTAGGGAAAAAAATCTCTAAATTTGGTGAGGATGGGATTTCATATCTCTTTAAATTGGAAGGTGATTTGAAGGATTTTGCACATGTGTTTTGCATGATATTTTTTTATTTGGGAAGGCCATGGGCGTGTGGGCTTTGTGGATGGGTTGTATGGGCCTTATGTGGTGTGGACATGTACGGCATGAATTGCAGGGTTTTTGGGCTAAGGCTAAGGTTTGAAACAGCGGCTGAGAGAATTCACGACGGGTTAGTGAGTCTGAATCCAGTGAGATGCTAATTTTTAAGTTTTTCCTTTCGGCATTCGTTTCCCGCGACTTCCGTAACTTTTCAGGTAGTGCCTCCATACGAGGCTCATCATTGGGCTTATGCAAATATGCAGTGCCTACAGAGAGGAAAAAGTTATGGATGTGAGAAGAACGACTGAATTTAGATCATGATAAAGAAAGATAAAGTGTTTAGTGGTTTTTATTTAGGGTTAAATTATTTAGGGATTTTTGGAATTTCAATTTATACATAAGGTTAAATTCTTAATATTATAATTAAAGTATAGTCCAGTGGTATGTCTTTTAAACTTATTTTTTTGAAATAGAAATATTATCATTACATTAAAGAGGTGAAAATACACCTAATATTTGAAGGAAAGTTATCTTTCCAAATAACAGGGTAACAAACGCTAGTTGCCAATTTTGCAAGACGTGAGCAATAAGATCGCAGAAACGAGAAGCATAGCCAAAAGAATGTTTATCTAACCTAGCTAGCTTTCTAATAATATCTTCAATGATCCACAACGTTTATGTCAAAATATCCTTCCTATTATAAATCAACTTCATAACCTAACTACAGTCAATTTCCACCACCAAGTGACGCAAATTCAGATCTTCCGCAACTTGGAGGCCAACCTTGACGGCTTCGGCTTCCACAACTTGGACATCCACGTCGAAGGAAATGCTTTTAACTACTGTACACAAAACATCCCCCTCCAGATCTCTAAACACCACCCCCAAACCAGGCTTATAGGTGCAAAAGTCCACTGCCTCATATGTATTCATCTTTATCCATCACTTCGGAGGAAGTTTCCAGAATCGGTCTTCATCATGTAGCCGCTTATTTGGAATTTTCAACTCTGAGATTGATAAAAATTGGCACTATTCAACCATTGTTTCAGCTTATACAAAGGATCTAACAAGGTCTTCAATAATTCCTTCGAAAATTTGGTGATTTCGTGCCTACCAAACCACCCAACAAATAGCTCGAAATAAATCCAGCTTCCTCTCTCCTCCTGACTTCTCCAGTTCAGTCATCACTTCTAGCAGGTCTACTGTTCCAGCAGTATTGATTACCGAGAAGAAAGGAAACATCCTCTAGGTTTTGTGAGTTATCTTACATTCAAGAGTGCATGGGAGAGGGATTCACAATAAGCGCTGCAACATACACAATGCGGGTCACCTGTCACCCTTTTTTTCCATAGGTTCTCTGTTGTGGGTGTTGGACAAAATGACCCATAGCGTCACTATTTGCACAGATCATTGTGTTGTTGTAGCAAATTAACTATGTGACAAGGAAATTGCACTCTCATCATTTGTGATTAGATCACCATAGATATATAAATGAAGAGAGGTCCCTATGATTAGTTCCTGGATTGAGAATGATATGAGACAATATCAGTCCCCGAAGGATTAATCATTAAATATCCCTAGCCGGAGTATTATCGAGACTGGACATCGATAATGCGGAATAGGCTAGTATTGCACTTGTGCGCGTTGTGAGGGCACAACGGCATAGTTCTCATATATATAAGTATTGGATACTTATGCAAGTGCGATAGGAGGTCGTGTTTCACCGATGGTACGGGAAACAGCTTCGCTCTGGATAGACCCTTCGGAATCCCATTGGTATTATGACTATGTGTCTATGGGAGGCCGAAATCAAGGTAGGTGTGTAAAGTCTTAACCTGAGACTTACATCGCTAATACTTACGATAATCGATAGACTTTGGTCTTGGTGGTACAGGGCTTTAACCGGTTCTGTGTACACCACTTCTGGGTTTATCAGAGAGTCGTAGTGTATTGGGTGTGATGTCAAGACGGAAGTATCACTTCAGTCATATTGGAGATGATGTCACGCAGGATACGGTACTAGTGCTCTTGAGTGTTGCGCAACCAATCGAGATATTGTGACCAGGTCATGAATATCCGATTATAGAGACTATGTTACCAGACATCCGATATGTGCCCCAGCCCTAGCACGTGACTATCCGATACTGGGCCAATACACACAATACAATTGTATACTACGCTTGATATAGATCCTTGTATATTCTATATGGATATGTCCGGAGAATTGGGAAGACTTGGTGCTTTGCTAGGAGTCGACCTTGTCTCGTAAATCGGTAGAACGTAGTACTTGGTACATATGTGATTCGGATACTCCGACGACCGTATTTACTGCCAATATATTCGGGGATCTCATGGGTCGCTTCCCGATAATCCACCGATGACGTATAACTCGCACTCTTAAATAATCTGGGATTTATAGTAGAGAGAGAAAATTAATCTAGGATTAATTACAGCGATATTTTATCTAGGATAAAATATCGTCTAGAGAGAGATAACGATTAATTTGGAATTAATCGATTAAATTAATATATTCGATATATTAAATGAAATTAGATTTCGACGCGGATTTAAAATTAGATTTTAATTCGGGCAAACGAATTAATTTAGAATTAATTCGTTAGCGATGTGAATAGTGAATTCGCTAGGCGTAATCATTTAATTACGACGCGACGGAAAGTTCGTTAATTTGGAATTAGCGAACCCCAGCCCGAGTGTGATTGCGAGCGCATTCGTATTTCGAATTCGAGTGCGGCATCGCTAGTCGCATCAAGCGTCAAATCATTAGTCGCATCAAGCGTCAAATCACTTGTCACTTTGAGTGATGTGACTTGACAACATGTCACTTTATTAAAGTGACTTGATGTGAATAATGATGGACTTGACATAAAGTGTAAAAGCATTTTGGAGGGAAAACTTTTTGGATTTGGCTCCAATATTCATTTGATTTATTTGATAAAGTTAAAAGAAAAATTGATTATCTATTTTTGGAAAATATATATAATCAATTTTTGCTTTACATTTTATTAAGTAAATTACACAACTTTCTTCTCTCACTTTTCTCTCTTCTAACTCACGCCCAAACTACAAAAGTGGACTGGTTTTTGAAGCCAAAATGGCGTGAGCAATGGGAAGCAAGAGTTGGGTTTTTGTGGCAAAAACCGCAAGTGCTAGCACACTACGAGACTTGCGAAGGTGGTAGGGAGGTTCACCCATGAGCCGGGATCCGTTTGACGAAGCTTGGAGCTCCGTTTCTCAGCTCAAAATTCTGATTTGGAGGGCAGTGGACTGGTTGCAGTGGGCGCCCTTGGCTGTGAGCAAAGTGGCTTCATTCGTCTCCAAATCGTCTCAACCGATCGATGTGAGTATTCCGCTACCTCCGTTGATGTGTTCACACATTGTTTTCATGTCTTGTTTGATCTTGGGACCTAGATAATAACCAACAATGGCATCAAGAGCTTAGGTTCAAGCATGAAAAATGTAGGGCTTAAAATTGGGTATTTTGTATTTGAGCATGATTTGATTAAATTGGATGATTGAGCATGCTTAGTATATGTAATATTGAAGATTGATTTGATCAATTTCAAGAAAAAATATTTAGAACAATTTTCCCCAAAAATTATATCTTGGCCGAATGTGATAGTTATTTTGGAAATTTGGAATTTTTTCATTTTGGTTCATTGGATGAGTTGTAATGATGTTGGATGATGTTAATTTGAAGTCAATTAGATTGAATTTTGAATTGAACAAAAATCCCCAATTTGCTTCACTTGGCCGAATGGTATAATGCCCTAATGTCTTGGATTTTTGATTTTATGAACATTGGATGTGTATGGAATCATTTAGGATGTTGATTTAATGTCGATTGTGGGTTTGATTGGATTGAAACCAAATCAGATGTGAAATCCCTCCCTTGGCCGAGACCTTTAAGCATGTAATGGGTTTGATTTTTTCATTTATGTGTTGGACATATGATAATGATAATGAGCATGATTAATTGGACTAATATTGTGTTTTGGAAATGTTGATTTAGTTGATTAATCATATAATGCACTTTAGGTAATTAAATTGCGGAATTGGATTCATGAAATTTAATTATTTAGGCTTAAATTGGATTTGGGCTTCTAATGTTGTATTTGGGCCTATTGGGCTTGATTTTATCAAGTTGGGTTTAGGCCAAATGGATTGGATCCAATTGGGCCCAAAACCTTAACCATAAAGCCCAAATGCGACTAATGAACCTTTAAAGTTCAATTGGGCCTAATGGGCCAAGATTGATTTATGGGCTTATGGGGTAAATCCCGGATTGGACTTTGGTTATCGGTTTGACCCGAGTTGACCAAAAGTCCACGCCTTATGAAATCAATTAAAAGCCCATTGGACTTTAATTGAATTGACGTTGGACGTTAATCGGTCTTTAAGACGCGTTACGATTAAATTTGGAATTAAAATCGTAAAAGGTTTATTAATAAAGTGTAATATTTAATTTGGAATTGAATAGTGAATTAGTATTAAATACATGTTAAATTAGATTTAATGATGTAGTTTAATTTAATTCATGAATTCGTACTTTAAGTACTTATTCGCAAAAACGAGTTTGACTCGAACAAAATCAAATCGTTGTTTGAACATTGGATGATCACTTAATTATCAGATTAATTAATTTGATTAGATTGATTGATAACATGCTTTTGTGTGAATACGTGGTTGATGAATGAATAATGTATATCGAATGGATATTAGTCGGGTGGGGCAATTTTAGAAATTGTTGTAACAAATTCGATTTATTAAATTGGACCTGCGTGTCCAGCCTTATCACCTTCATTCTCTTTGTATTCTCTTCTCACCTATTCCCCTCCATGTAAATGAGGTTTCTTTAGAAGTGTAGTGTAACGGGTAGAAGTAATACAAGTGCTAGCTTGAGTGAGAAAGGGAGAGATTTGATCTAGGATCAATGTGTAAAGTATCCATCCGCATATCATTATTATTTATTTCATACTCGCTTTATTATGTGTTTAGAATGCATGTTTAAGGGTGTATCATGATGAGACCTTAACAAAGATAATTAAATTGGTAGCCAATTTGCACGCGAAAAACCCTCGTTAAATATCAAGCGTTTATTTTCCTTCCATTGAGTGATTCTTACTCAAGATCCGAGATTGGCAGGGGTTGTTGGCCAAAGTCAAGCCCTTGTACGTCGAAGATGTGTTTTAATCACGAGGCTTTGTTCCATATCGGTGTCGTGTCCAAGTTGTGGTTTGTTCGCCAAAGTCAATACCACTTCTTGTCCATTGACATTGATTACGAAGCTTCCATGTCAATGGGTCCGCGCTTGAGTGGGATCACTAGGTTTGTTGTGCCAAAGCCAAGGCCTAGTTGATTCAGAGGAAAAAGGTTAGGGTATACATTCGATGTATAGGCATATATAAGATATATGTTTGGGACTTGGATGTCCACCTACTGGATCTATGAGTTGGATGAGATCCAATTGATCTTCGAGATCTACCTAGTTAATTATCATACAATTTGTTGGCCAAAGTCAAGATTGTGTGATATTTAACGGGATCCTAGCCCACTAGGAAACACGGTTTCCCGAGTACTCGACAGAGGGTTAGAGGCTCGACGAAAAATAGTGGGAGGCAAGTATTAAATTTGCAACATTCGTTCGAATACTCGGTAAACGCGCTCATCTATATTTTACTCGTCATATTAATCAAAAGTATTAGTTGGACTAATATTTTATGTTGTTTTAAACATATATAATTGGACTATATACAAACTTGTTCAAATTATAGTTGATTTTATAATTGGATTATAGTAATCAATATAATTGAATTAAAATAATAGTTGATTTTATAATTGGATTATGGTAATCAATATCAAAATTATAGTTGATTAAATAATTGGATTATTGTAATCATTATAATGAATAGTGCCTTATTAAATTGATTAAATAGTTGGACTATTGAAATCAAGAAAGAATTGAAAAGTTGAATATTTAAAATATATAATCCTTGGATTAAATGTTTTAAATGATTTAATTTTCATTGGGAATTAATAATAGGTTACTTTATTGGATAAAATAACTTGTTATATCTAAGCCCATAATTAAGCAAATAGTAGAGCATAAAATCTTTGGAAGATTTATGTGATGATGACTTTAGTGCTTAATTTAATATACTTGACAATAAATCTATCTTTAGATTTAAAAGGTATTAAAATTGCAATTAATAATTCTTGGAGAATTAATTGACTATTCTAGTGGAGAAAAGTCAAAGTTTGCAATTGGGCAAGTTGCACAAGGTGCACATCATTTCGATATTCTAAAACCCAAGGCTTGGCCAAAGGTTTGTGAAATATTGAAAAGATAATTGACATATCCCAAAGTGACTACCATTTGGATATGGCAGACACGAAGGAATTAAAGAAAGGGCGAGGCTCTGACTTTAAAATATTTGTCAAAGTTATGTTCACTACTAGTATTGAAATTGGATTTTAAATACTTAGTGTGGTACATAAAATATATGTATTGATGTTCAGAATCCGCTATGAGCTGGATACTGACTTCAAGCCGAGATTTCTCTGCAAATCGGAAACGGGACGAAAGTCGCTGTTTCGACCGTAGATACCTAAGTTTAGGAACTACCATTTGGGTATGTACTTAAATTAGGAACTGTTATAATGTAACTAGTTTGACTAGAGACATTATCTCTATATCAGTGTTTAATCCGTTGCGGATAAACCTTTATATTCTAGAACACTAAAGTGTTTTATTATATAAAGATGATACTGAGATAAACACATTAGATGTGAATAACAGAATTTATATTTTGAATATAATAAAATCTCAAACATATAAAAATGACAAATAAATAGCTCAAATTGATTTGATCAATAGAGACTTATTTGTTGCATTGTTGTCTAGGACACAATTAAACGAGACTCGTATATCCACAATTTTGAAGAGTGGGTACTATGACTGATTTGACTATTCAAATAAGGTCGGCGAATCTAGTTTATTAGGTAAAGTACCTAAAATACTATTTACTTGGTAATAGTATAAGGGCAACCGATCTGTTAGCCCTATTCATGGTGAAGTTAGTGGGCCCATATCTAGCTAGGCTAGATGTGAAGATGAATATTTCGTGACCTTAACGGATGTGGCATCACGTTATGGTTATGTGTTTCTTTTGAAGAACACAAATAGGAAACTTTAAAGCTTCGACACGAAGTAAATAAACAGATCGGCTATAGTATTATTCCGCCACGGTAAGACCGTAATGGAAAATACTTAAGTAGTAAGTTTCATACGTACATGAAAGAGTACGGTATTCTTTCAAATGAGGACTCCTCCCGAGACACGTCAGTTAGACGGTGTGTCCGAACCAAAAACCAAATTTTGTTGGACATGATATGGTTTATCACGAGTCGCTCTGAGCTACTATTTCCTTCAATAGGACATGTATAAACAGTGCAAAACTTATTTAGAATAAGGTTCCATATAAATATGTTTGACAGATGTCATGTAGGATATGAACAGGGAAGAAACGAGGTTTCTCATTCCTAGTAATTTGGGTATGCCAGGCATAACGTTTGGATGATACCAAACTAAGGACCCAAATTGGATAAGTGCCAATATAGGTTATCCTCAAGGAAACCTTAAGTATAGTACTTGTAAATCTCACATGAGAACAATGTGATTGTTGCTCTCCATGCGGTTTTTCCTGAGAGGAATACCGATATGCAGTGGTCAGTGGGAGGATAGTGATACTCGATGAAAATCGGAGTAATACTGTTCAAGGCACGAAGTCCTTAATGGAACACAAACAGTTCATCAATAATGAATCTGTACCATTAATCTTCAAATACACAAGAACTCGTAGATCGGATAGAGTCAGAAAACAACCTAGGGTATGGGTTTCTGATCTAACCTCATAAAGATGTCAATCTTATGAAGGTATATCCACCGACTACGTTTTGAGGAAGTGATACGAGGTATCGACCCCCTATTATGGCAAAGTGCCATGAATCCGAAATGGATTCCATGTATAACAACTATTTTGGATACTAGTTGTTGTACCACAAGGCATTGTGCCTATTGGTACATTAAACGTCTTCAAGGAAGACATACATGGAAGGCAACATACCAACGTACAAAGCCGGGCTTTTGACGGAAAGGTATCGTTATCAACATTGTGTTAATAACGGTTCAACCTTTTACCTGTTGCCATGGTAAATCCATTTTGAAGATGCTTGTTGATAACTGCATATTTCATTTATGAAATGTGTCAGTTGCAGATCAAAATCGCTTTCCTGAAAATGAAACCTTTTGGAGAATGCTTACAACATCCTGACGATTTTGTATAACCGACAAACAAGGTTTGCGGGTTATTCCATCCATGTTTGGATTGAAGCAAGCATAAGGTTCTTGGAACTGACGTTTTGAAATAATCATAATGGTTTATGATTTGACTCAAAACGAAATAATTCTTGTGTATATTTATATGGAGGTTAGTGGGAGGGCACTGACAATGAAATCCCATAAAACAATTGGTGAAAGCTTGGCTTTCATAGATATTCTTTCAATAGAAATTCTCCGTAGAATTCTGGGGAGTAACAACCTTTATTCAAGGAATAAAGATCTACTGGGATAGATTTGGAGTTGTTAACACTCTCTTGGAAATTGTACATTTAAAATGTACTTGATAGGGTGTCTCATACGCTTCGAGCATATGGAGTCACGATCAGGTCAATCCAAGTGATAGTCACTGGATTGAACATTAAGAACATCTGTTAGTATCTGAGAGAACTAAAGATGTTGTCTTAAACTATGGAGAAGGAGAACTTGAAGTGACTGGGATCACTGCTGCAAGTTTCCAAACGATTAAATAATACGGTACTATTAAGTTTGTACACTGGGACAGTGAGCTGGAAATATTCCGAGCAAGATAACTGTTGCCGAATAAACAACAAATGCAGATTATTGTTGCAGCTGAGGCAGCAATAGAAGCCATTTGGATCGAAAATAAATCTAATTAGATTAGATATAGTTCTGTTAGCAGCTGAGCTAGGCGTCAGCACATGCTAAGGAATTAAAGGTCTCATCGACGATCCAGATATATACTTCTATATCATCTGATTCGTTCGGATCACACATCGTGGCGATGTGATGATCGTATAAATCGCGTCAGACGATAATCAAACAAATCCGCTGACGAAAACCTTTCCTCAGCAATTTGAGCGAACCGCACATAGTTCGGGTGTGGGACACTTCAGTGACTGGCTATGTGCCAAGTGGGAGATTGTTGGACAAAATGACCCATAGCGTCACTATTTGCACAGATCATTGTGTTGTTGTAGCAAATTAACTATGTGACAAGGAAATTGCACTCTCATCATTTGTGATTAGATCACCATAGATATATAAATGAAGAGAGGTCCCTATGATTAGTTCCTGGATTGAGAATGATATGAGACAGTACAGTCCAGAAGGATTAATCATTAAATATCCCTAGCCGGAGTATTATCGAGACTGGACATCGATAATGCGGAATAGGCTAGTATTGCACTTGTGCGCGTTGTGAGGGCACAACGGCATAGTTCTCATATATATAAGTATTGGATACTTATGCAAGTGCGATAGGAGGTCGTGTTTCACCGATGGTACGGGAAACAGCTTCGCTCTGGATAGACCCTTCGGAATCCCATTGGTATTATGACTATGTGTCTATGGGAGGCTGAAATCAAGGTAGGTGTGTAAAGTCTTAACCTGAGACTTACATCGCTAATACTTACGATAATCGATAGACTTTGGTCTTGGTGGTACAGGGCTTTAACCGGTTCTGCGTACACCACTTTTGGGTTTATCAGAGAGTCGTAGTGTATTGGGTGTGATGTCAAGACGGAAGTATCACTTCAGTCATATTGGAGATGATGTCACGCAAGATACGGTACTAGTTCTCTTGAGTGTTGCGCAACCAATCGAGATATTGTGACCAGGTCATGAATATCCGATTATAGAGACTATGTTACCAGACATCCGATATGTGCTTCGGACGAGGTAGACACTTATCCAGCCCCAGCCCTTGCACGTGACTATCCGATACTGGGCCAATACACACAATACAATTGTATACTACGCTTGATATAGATCCTTGTATATTCTATATGGATATGTCCGGAGAATTGGGAAGACTTGGTGCTTTGCTAGGAGTCGACCTTGTCTCGTAAATCGGTAGAACGTAGTACTTGGTACATACGTGATTCGGATACTCCGACGACCGTATTTACTGCCAATATATCCGGGGATCTCATGGGTCGCTTCCCGATAATCCACCGATGACGCATAACTCGCACTCTTAAATAATCTGGGATTATATAGTAGAGAGAGAAAATTAATCTAGGATTAATTACAGAGATATTTTATCTAGGATAAAATATCGTCTAGAGAGAGATAACGATTAATTTGGAATTAATCGATTAAATTAATATATTCGATATATTAAATGAAATTAGATTTCGACACGGATTTAAAATTAGATTTTAATTCGGGCAAATGAATTAATTTAGAATTAATTCGTTAGCGATGTGAATAGTGAATTCGCTAGGCGTAATCATTTAATTACGACGCGATGGAAGGTTCGTTAATTTGGAATTAGCGAACCCCAGCCCGAGTGTGATTGCGAGCGCATTCGTATTTCGAATTCGAGTGCGGCATCGCAAGTTGCATCAAGAGTCAAATCATTAGTCGCATCAAGCGTCAAATCACTTGTCACTTTGAGTGATGTGACTTGACAACATGTCACTTTATTAAAGTGACTTGATGTGAATAATGATGGACTTGACATAAAGTGTAAAATCATTTTGGAGGGAAAACTTTTTAGATTTGGCTCCAATATTCATTTGATTTATTTGATAAAGTTAAATGAAAAATTGATTATATATTTTTGGAAAATATATATAATCAATTTTTGCTTTACATTTTATTAAGTAAATTACACAACTTTCTTCCCTCTCTTTTCTCTCTTCTAACTCACGCCCAAACTACAAAAGTGGACTGGTTTTTGAAGCCAAAATGGCGTGAGCAATGGGAAGCAAGAGTTGGGTTTTTGTGGCAAAAACCGCAAGTGCTAGCACACTACGAGACTTGCGAAGGTGGTAGGGAGGTTCACCCATGATCCGGGATCCATTTGACGAAGCTTGGAGCTCCATTTCTCAGCTCAAAATTCTGATTTGGAGGGCAGTGGACTGGTTGCAGTGGGCGCCCTTGGCAGTGAGCAAAGTGGCTTCATTTCCAAAGCCCCCCCTTCCCTCCGAACTACATGGTTCAAGAGCAAACTTTTCCTTCCATGCCAACTGGTATCCACTTTTAACCGAATACTACCCTCTTTTATCAAAATACCAGATTTGGTGATCTTCTCTCAGTTCAACTGGCAACGAGATCTTCATTATCTCATCGGCATCTATTTGGTGAAAATTTTCCTTAACAAAAGCCCCATTCCAGCTGTTTTCTGCCAACAGCTCAGCCACAATTGCCCCACCCCCGATTGTTGAGGGCATAATTGGTTTGAAAAGACTTGGCCTTGAGATCCATTTATCTTCAAGCATATTAACCTTCTACCCATTACCTATTCTCTAGCGCATTCCTTTGTCAAGAAGTTTTTTACCCCACAAGATGCTCTGCCATATAAAAGATGGACTAGACCCCAGCTTAGCTCTCTGGAAATCTGATTTTGCAAAGTACCTTGCTTTCAAAATTTGGGCCACTAGTGAATTTGGCTCTTGTATCACTCTTCATCCTTGTTTTGCCACTAAAGCTTGGTTAAAGGATGATAGATCCCTGAACTGTTAGGGTTGGTGCTCTGAGCGCCAATTTCTTATGTATTTCCCTGTAAATACCCTTGTAAATATTTTATTAGTGAATAAAATGAACAATCTCTTTAATATTACTTCTTCATTATATAGTAAAGACGTAAATGACCTTAGAGTGATTGGTTATGATATAGTTGCAAAAGCGTCACAACTATCATTGTGTAGCATCACAACAGTATCATTCTTTAACTGTTCCTGGTTAAGGTTTACAATTACTTGGTTATTAAGTAAACCTGCTGAGACCGGCATGTGTCGTATATTGGAATATTGGATTCCAATGGTTTCTCAATGAACCATGAGTCTCGGGAGACTTGTATAGACATGTAGGTGTTTATATCAAATAAACACTGAATGACTCACCGGAGATTCTTAATAGATGGTACACCAACGTCAAAAAGAATCTTCTCGAGTTGAGTGAGCATAGTGATTCTTTGACTTGAGATACCACTGTGGATATATGAGTTATCCTCCACACTTTGATGGTAGTCACGTCACCGATCTTTTTATATCATACCTCCGTCTGTTCATTGGGTGTGAACTGATGTTTAGGATATCATGTGCGTATCAAGATAGTATCTGTCAGTTCTGTGTACAGAGCATAGGTATTTAATATGGAATTAGTAATATGTTAAATCCATGGGCCCGTGGTACCCTATAGAAGTGAGTTCTAAGTGTTATTAAGATATTACTAATAGAAACATTGACGTTATTATATCTATAGAGATTTGACGTTTATATCTATATCTCTGGAATAATCCGGATACCCGTGACAGAGGGATTATACAAATGCGATGACCTCAACCTGCAAGGTTCAGTGAGTTTATCCGTGTTCATCATAATTTACGGGTGGGTAGATTATGGACACGAAATTGGATTTCGTGACGGATATGCCTGAACCTGGAGAGTCTCACTAATGAAATATACTCGTAGAGCACTACAGAAACTTTTATGAATAATATTTATTGTTTATAAGTTGTTTAACGGTTAAACGATAATACATGCGATTGGGATCTTTCTGTCATTTGTTAATATTAAATTGTGATATTTGACATATATAATTAATATATGTATTTTGATAATTTAATGAAAATATAATACATATATTTAAGATATTTGTATTAAATTATTTGATTATTTAATGTTAAATGTTAAATGTTAAATGATTAAATTAATTAAATAATAAATATCTAGTAAATTTATTAAAGTAAACAAAATGGCCAATTTTTTTTGGATTAAATGGCATGATTTAATTGGAACATTTGTGGATTTCATTAAATTGTTTAATGATTTATAACCACAAATTTATTAATTCTTTATCCTTTAATTAATTGAAACAAAATTGGAATACTTGGCCACTTTTTTTTCTCAATTTTTTGGCCATTCAAGGGAAAATATAAATGGTTTTATTTTCATTTTTTGTTTCATAATTAAAGTTACTAAAGTATTACAAAGAAAAGGGTTGAGAGAAAAGTGAAGAAACAATACCAAACTTGAGCAAAATCTTTGAGAATTTATAAGTTTTTCTTACTTTCTTCAACATGAAAAATATTTATATGACTCTGGGCTTCAATTTGTGTAGCTTAGAATTTTCTCTACTCTTTTTTGCATGTAATTTGATGGTTGGGAACTCGGCAGAAAGATCTTAGCATGTATGATCTTTAAAGAATGCTTATTGGGAGTAATTAAGTATTCTTTTGATTATTTGATAATCAAGTTGCAATTCTAGAGTTTCTAAATTACTCATTAATATCCTAGAATTGGTCTTGAGTTGTCATGATGGTGAGACTTGTTTGGTGTTGTAAAGATTGATTTAAAGTATTGAATTTGGCTAATTTTGTGTTAATTGGTCAATTGGACAATTTTGAGATATTAGGGTTCATAACCCCTTCCAAATTTGGGGCTTTTCATATATGATGTATATTAAATTTGGTGTTGATTGGATTTGATCTTGAGTTGTTTTGAACAAATAGGACCAAATTGACCAAACTTGAAAATTCATGGAACTTTCAACAATTTTGGGATAATTAGTTTCTTGAGTTGCAATTTGTATTTTAATGTATTAGATATGTATACTTGTTCTACCTCTATTTACATAACTATTACTCTTCAACATTGTTGGAACACAGAAACTGGGCGACACATGCTGTCCCGGGCTCGCGGCCCGGTCGGGAGTACGGAGTAGCCACGGGGGACTAAACCGGAGAATAATGGAGTCGCCACCCGGTGTGAACCGGGAAAATGAGATTTAAGGCCGCACTCACCCCTTGCAAGGGAAGACCTCAAACCATTGGGTTCGGTATGGTCCCTTACTTATGCCACTTGTAATGACAGGATTTATGTAATAATTTAATTAGGCTTAAATAACACTTATTTCCAATAGTATCATGCTTCTAAATTCACATGTACAAAATAGAACTTATACATACATTTCACATATATCTCACATCTAAGATTGCATGCTTGAAAATACCTCAAAGTAACAACGAACATACAACTTCATTTAGCATATCATGTTCACGGAAAACACAAGCATACATACTAACCATACAAGCATACATGTGAGCACTTTTCCAAGTGATACGTGGAATTGTATCCCAAGTACAGACCGCACTACCGTCCATTCGGAATCGGCTACGGAATTTATGTCTGGGTTTCCATCCGATATACCACAAGAAATAATACTCCGAAGTCATAGGTATATGAATCATAATGCGTTAAATCAAGACTAAGGCAAATGACGCAACCAATGGAATAAACATGCTTTTCATTACGATGTGCACAAAGATAAGAATGACTATATGGGGTTTCATAAGAAAATCACCTAAGAAACAATTATACATGGCATGTGATGAATATTTCTCAGTTCAGTGTGTTCGCGTTCGTGTAGCGTTCGTAAACGTGTTCGAACGGTAAACAGAAGGTTCGCGTTCGTATTGCATTTGATAACGCGTTCAAACGGAACCAGACCTGATGCATGATAAGACTAAGAAAGTGCGTGTACGTTCACGTAGCGTTCAAGAACGTGTTCGAACGGTAAACAGAAGGTTCGCGTTCGTGTAGCGTTCGAGAACACGTTCGAACGGAACCAGACCTGATGCATGATGAGACTAAGGAAGTGCATGTGCATTCGCGTAGCGTTTGAAAATGCGTTCAAACGGTAAACAGAAGGTTCGCGTTCGTGTTGCGTTCGAGAACGCGTTCGAACGGAGCCAGACCTGATGCATGTAACACAAAGAATAAAGACAACAATGTCAAGCTTAGCATGTCCGATTAAACATATCTTGCATTCAACCGAACACACATCAATCGGTGCGGCAAAGCATCGTGGTAGAGGGATTTAACCCCTCCCCGTATGGGATCTTTCATTCCACTTACTAAGCCCATGCGCTCGATTGAATCATGCATACATAGAATTAAAAGCAATAATATCAAACTTAGCATGCCCAATTGAACGTATCTTGCATTCAACCGAACACACATCAACCGGCACATCAAAGCATCGTGGTAAAGGGCTTTAACCCCTCCCCGTAGGGGATCTTTCATTACACTTACTAAGCCCATGCGCTCGATTGAATCATGCATACATATAATTGAAAGCAATAATATCAAACTAGTATGCCCGATTGAACGTGTCTTGCATTCAACCGAACACACATCAACCGGCGCGGCGAAGCATCGTGGTAGAAGGGCTTTAACCCTTCCCCATAGGGGATCTTTCATTCCACTTACTGAGCCCATGCGCTCGATTGAATCAAACGTAAATAAGCAACATGCAGAATTTGAGTGACGAAAAATAAATGAATAAATCAAAGCAACATGAAACAAGAGAAGGTGTCGTTTATTCAAGTGGTACGTGGAGTTGTATCCCAAGTACAGACCATACTACCGTCCATTCGGATTTGGCTACGGAATTTACGTCTAGGTTTCCATCCTATATACCACGAGAGATGACACTCTTTCATTCATCCAATATCCATAACACACATCATACACAAACAAGATTCAACAAATAAGTAAAATACAATCAAAATAAATAACAAAAATTACATAAAGATGGGTGTGAAAAGTACCCTCAGGTCTAACCTTTTAAGCTGTCTCCCGGACTCGCGTTTCACGAAGATCGGAAGGGGTAAAGCTCCGCAACTTTTCTGGTTCACTGGTTTGCCTTTTCCTTCACTGTTTTGCCGCTCAAGCTATTGTTTCGACTCTGTTTTACTGCTGTTTCCTTGTGGTTTCGCTGCCGTTTCCTCTGTATTTTCTGCTTAATGTTTTTGGGTGTATTCTTTTGGTGTTTTAGGCTACTGTTTTGATGGTTGTAGGGGCTATATTTGGCTGTGGATTTCGGTAATGTGAGGGAGTGTTTAAAGGTTTGTTGCTTTCGGTAATGTAAGGGTAGGGATGAAGAGAAAGGTTTGCTATCTTTCTTGTGATTTGCGTGTGATGTTTATGGTTCTTTGTGTTGTGAATTTTTTTTTTGTGAGTAGTGTATGAGCTAGAGGAGTGCATGTCTTGGTCAGGGGTTGTTTATATAGAAAAGGGCTAGGGCTTCACCTTGTCTCACAAGGAAGGGATTTTGGCATTAGAAAGAGGATTTGATTTGGTGTTGAGCAAGGAAAGTCAAAGATTGAGGGGGGACAAATCTTGGCTAGATTAGGAAGTCAATATTTTTAATTTGTTATGATTGATTTTAATTAGGCATGACATCTTTTTTAATTTAGTATGTGATTTGTTTAGTTAGGAAGTTAATATATTTGATTTATCTTTATTAGGTATGATTATATTTTATGTTTTATTTAATTGGTAAATGGTTTAAATATTTTATTTAATATTTAATGTTTAATTTAATTAAATTGGGATGTGTTTTATGGGCTTTGAGGGGCTAATTGGGCTGGGGTGCGAGGCTAGCAGCAAAACCAGAAATACCAACTCCGTTCGAACGCCCATTCGAACGCGGCACGAACGTCCGTAATCTGCCTGACGTTCGAACGAAGTAACGAATGCATCACTAACGAAGACAGTGAACTTGTGAAATGAACTTGATGACGTACTTATTCTGAATTTCCCCTTCCGACCTCCGTTTCCCGCAATATCCTTAGCTAAAAAGGTAGTGCCTCCAACTGAGACTCATCATCGGGTTTCACATGCGAAAATGCAATGCCTACAGTCCCCCCACTTTGATGGGACTTGTGCAGTGTGTGACTTGAACAATCCTATCAAAGTTATGCAATGCATTTTTACTTACCTGGCTCGGCTGCTGCCTCGAGCTAAGTTGGTGCTGCAGCGGACCTCGATCCTGGGACGCGTCCCGATAATTGCAACAGACAACGGGGGTACCTCGACCCTGGGCACCTCGACCCAACACCGCTGACTATAGGGGCCTCGCCCTCCAACTGATGATGTAGTGGGTACCTCGACCCTGGGCACCTCGACCCGGAACTACAACTGACAACGGGGGCACCTCGACCCAACACCGTTGACTATAGGGACCTCGCTCTCGAACTGATGATGTAGTGGGTACCTCGACCCTGGGCACCTCGACCCGGAACTACAACTGATAACGGGGGCACCTCGACCCTGGGCACCTCGACCCAACACCGCTGTCAATAGGGACCTCGCCCTTGAATTGATGATGTGTCTCCATACCCGGAGATGACATGATATGGGCCTCGCCCCCAAGCTGATATGGGCCTCGCCCCTTGGGACTCATCCCAAAAACTGAAATTGCGTCGACGCTGCTTGGCTCATTTCTGCCGCTTTCTCCTTTCTTCGAACCTGCGAACACAAAAACAGAAACAAACAGGAAGAGAATGCAATGTTACGTGTATGCATGAATGATTTTCTTATTCCGTTGGGTTAGGTCTTCTGCTAATTCCCGTGGTAACTGCTCGGTCTTCTCTCCCTCAGGAAAAGTTTTGCTTCAATCTGTCTACGTTGATCGGCTCGGTGAACTCGTTTCCTTCCAAGTCTGATAGCTTCACTGCTCCATTTCCCATTACCTTATGTACTATGTAAGATCCTTCCCAGTTTGGTCTGAATTTTCCTCTCGGATCTGTCGTCGACGGCCTCGACTGCTTAAGTACCAAATCACCCTTTCTTATTTTGGTAGGACGCACTTTCTTGTTGAATGCTCGGGCTAGTCACTTCTGATACAACTGCATGTGATACAAAGACTTCGTTCTCTTCTCATCTAATAGTGCTAACTGATCAAACCTCTGTGCGGCCCAATCCTGTTCCGGTAATTCTGCCTCTGTTAATACCCTCATAGACTGTATTTCCACTTCTACCGGCAATACTGGTTCCATTCCATAGACCAAAGAGTAAGGCGTGGCCCCTGTTGCTGTTCTTACTAATGTTCTGTACCCCCACAAAGCATACGGTAATTTCTCGGCCCAATCTCTGCAATTTTCTGTCATCTTGGCTAGAATCGTCTTTATAGTCTTGTTGGCTGCCTCAACTGCCCCATTTGCCTGCGACCTGTACGGTGATGACTTGTGGTGGCCTATCCCATACCTCTATAAAATTGCCTTCGTCTCTCTTTGAAACTGAACTCCGTTGTCCGTCACTACATGATGCGGCATACCATACCGATAAATGAGGTTCCGAGCTATAAACTTTGCCATCTGCTTTGCTGTAACATTGCAGAATGATTCAACTTCCACCCACTTCGAGAAGTAATCTACTGCCACTACTATGAAGCGATGCCCATTTGATGCATTCGGTCGAATTTCTCCAATCATATCAATCCCCCATGCTGAGAAAGGCCACAGCTCTGACAGCCCGTGCAACTCTGTGTGCGGTAAGTGATTCAAATTACCATGTGCTTGACAGTCATGACAGTGCTTCACCATCTTCGCGCAATCTGTTTCCATGGTTGACCAATAAAAACCTTGTCTCACTATCTTGCGGGACATATTCAACCCGTTCATGTGCGGACCACATATCCCGGCTTGTATTTCTTCCATTACATGCTGAGCTTCTTCTTGTCTCAAACACTTCAACTGAATACCGTTTGCCTGTCTCTTGTACAGTTCCCCTTTCAAAATCACATACTGGGAAGCTAACTTTTGAATGGCTATTCTGTCTTTTCTGCTTGCCCCTTCCGGGAGTTCACCGTGTTCCAGATACCTCTGAATGTCATAATACCAAGGTTTACCGTCGTCAACCTCAACTTCCAGAATTCTTTCTATCTCATAAACAGGTTTATTTGCTGTTGTCAGTATCAACGGTCTCATCACTAACTTTTCTGGATTTTCCCAAGTCGCTGCCAGTGTAGGCAATGCATCTGCCATCTGATTCTCTTCTCTCGGTAAGTGCTGAAACTTACACTCGGGGATAACCTGTGCCAATTTTATGAGGTGAAAAAGGTAAGGCTTCAACCATTCTTCCTTCAGTTCCCATTCTCCTCGCATCTGCTGGACTACCAACATAGAATCTCCGTAGACTTCCACACTCCCGGCCTTCAAGGCTATCAATGCTGTCAAACCAAAAGCATATGCCTCATACTCGGCCATGTTATTAGTCACTCTGAATGTCAACCTCTTGGCCAAAGGCAAAGTCTCCCCTTCAGGGGTCACTATCACGATCCCAATCCCGGCTCCCTTGTAATTCACTGCTCCGTCAAAATACATCTTCCATCTCTGAACTGTTATTGCTTGGATCTCTTCATCTGGAAATTCGAACTTATACTGATCTCCCTCAACAGGTTGCATTGCCAGAAACTCTACTACTGCTCGCCATTTGATCACTTTGGAGGTGAGATACTCAATGTCAAACTCTGTCAGCAATACCAACCATCTGCCCAATTTTCCCACTAGTGAAGGCACTGAATGAAGATACTTCAGAGGATTCTCCTCTGCCACTACCTGGATCTTGTATGAGTGGAAGTAATGTCGCAACTTTCTGGAATCCCATACCACTGCAAGACAGATCTTCTCAACCTCCTGATATCGAGCCTCATACGGGAGCATCTTCTTACTCAGATAGTAAACGGCATGTTCTACCCCTGTCTCATCTGCCTGTACCATCATTGCCCCCAGTGCTTCTGATTCTACAGCCAAATACAATATCAAAGGTCTGCCCGGTCTCGGAGGTTTCAATACATGTGGCTTTACCAAGTACTCTCTGATTCTGTCGAAGGCTGTCTGACACTGTTCATTCCATCTCACTGGCTGATCTTTTCTCAACAGTTTGAAGATAGGCTCACATACCGATGTCAACTTGGCAATGAACCGACTGATGTACTGAATCTTCCCCAAGAATGCTCTGACTTCTTTTTCTGTCTTCGGTGCAGGCATTTCTGTGATTGCCTTGATCTTTTCGTAGCCTACCTCTATTCCGCCCATTCCCACTGTATGACCAAGCAATTTCCCTGATGTCACCCCAAACACATATTTCTTGGGATTAAGCCGCAGGTTGTATTTGTCAACTCTCTGAAGGAACCTTTCCAGTGCTTCAATATGCCCAACCCTTGTCTCTGATTTCACCATCATGTCATCCACATACACCTCAATCTCTTTGTGCATCAAGTCGTGGAATAATGTAGTGGCCATCTGCTGATAGGTAGCCCCCGCATTCTTAAGTCCAAACGGCATAATCTTGTAATAATAAGTACCCCACTCAGTAACAAATGCAGTCTTATGTTTGTCTTCCTCAGCCATGAGAACCTGATTGTAACCTGAAAACCCATCTGCAAATGAATACATAGCAGATAAAGCTGCACTATCAACCAGAACATCTATATGCGGCAGAGGAAAATCATCTTTCGGACAAGCTTTGTTGAGATCTCTGTAGTCCACACACATTCTGACCTTCCCGTCTTTCTTTGGCACCGGTACTATATTAGCCAACCATTCAGGATACTTTACTACTTCTAGGAACCCCACATCTATCTGTTTTTTAACCTCCTCTCTGACTTTCTCAGCCCATTCTGGTCTCATCCGTCGGAGTTTCTGTTTTACTGGCCTCATATTCGAATAAGTTGGTATTGTGTGTTGGGCAATGTTTCTGTCTACCCCGGGCATGTCCTCATAGGACCAAGCAAACATTTTGGCATATCTGACCAACACTTCTTCTAGTTTCTCCCTCTCTTCGGAGGTTACTTCACTTGTAATCAGAATTTCCCTGGGGTTCTCAAGCGTACCCAAGTTAAATGCAGTAGTTCTGGCCGAACTGATATAAAATATGCTTGATTCGTGCAGAGTAAATGGAAATGACTCAGGCAAGTAAGCAAAAGAAATGTCTTTATTATTGGATAATGCGGAACTACATTCAAACAAATCAGGAAGGTAAATGTCTTCATCATCTATAGACACTTCTTCCTCTACAATCAGGTCTTCCTCAGGCTTTTCATCCTCTCCCAGAGTCAGGCTCTCCAACTTCATCAATTCCTCTTCCCAATTCTCTGCTTCCACAGCTTCTTTAATCAGCGGTTTCTCACCCAAAAAATCCTGGAAGATCTCAAATCCAGGTACCACAATCCCATTAACTTCCACAGGTTCAGGCTCCCCTTGATATCCTGAAGCTTTCACAAAACATTCCATCAGTTTCAGGCCCTTTTTCTTGACCTTCGGTTTTTCTTCATCAGATCTATACCCCAAACCTTTCCGAGTGGTCTGTCCTCTGAAATCTGGCAACTTTGAACCTTCACCCGGTTCAAACTTCATTTTTTTCATGATCCTAGCCACCCTAAGATCCACCCATTCCTCAAAAGTAGCTGACACCTGAAACCTTGTGAAAGGTTGTATCTCCAAGGCAGCCACGGCATTATCTACCTCAGCCCGGATAGTAACAACTTCTCCCTCAGTGTTTTCTGCAGTCTCAACCACTTCTCTACCATCTGTCAAAACTTCCTTACCCTCCTCCGCCACATCATTGTAAAAACGACCACTGCGTGTCATTCCCCTTACTTCTTCCTCGTCACTGCTAGAGAAATCAAGCCAAAAGTTTTTCCCCTGCTCAGTCTCATCTTCACTAGCACTATCCCAGATTCCCAGGCAAAAGGCTTGAGGGTGAAAGGATTTTAGGACAAGGTTTTCTGAGAGGCCAGAGTTGATCATATAGGCTGGTGGTGGTACGGCACGGTAATTGGGTAAGGGGTTTCTGTGTGTGTCAGGCTGTTCTGTTTCTGGGTCAGGTATTTTCTTGGAGTCTATCCCGTCTTGGATTTCATGGCGGAGTCGAGCACAATTGTCGGTGTCATGGCCCTTTTGTTGGTGAAAGTGACAGTAAAGGCTTAGGTTATAATGTGATGGTAGGGGATTGGGTAATTGTTTGGCTTCCAAGGGTTTTAAGAGCCCTTGCCTCTTCAATTTCTCTAGCACCTTGGACAGGGGCCTTCCCAAGTTGGAAAACTGCCGGTTCCGGATAGCGGTGATCTCAGCAGACACGGGCTTTGCTCCCGATGTTCTCCCAATGGGCCTCCTGTTCAGACCATAGAATTTTCTGTTTTCCGCCTCTTCGTCTTCAATGTCCATGACAGTCTCCCTCAACTGCCAAAATTCTGTAATCATGGAGGTCATCCTCCTCAACTTGCTGTAAATGGAGGGCATGGTGCCCTTGATAATCATTTTAATCTGGTCCTTCTCTGAGGTCCTAGTCTGTATCTTCAATAACTGACCCCTCCACTTGTCCACATACTCCTTAAAACTCTCCTCCGCTTTCTGCTTAACATTTTACAGATCACGGAGTGACAGATCGATCTCTAAGTCAGTGACATACTGCTTCAGGAAAGCATCAGCCAACTCCCTCCAATCTTCATTCACTTTCTTCTCCAAACTGTGGTACCATACCACGGGAGCTCCTTCAAGCGACATTCCAAACATTTTCTGCACTTGGCGCTGAGATAAGCCAACTGAACTCATGACTGATACAAACTTTCGTAGATGCACCCTCGGATCCCCATTCCCGTTAAACTTAGCCATATCAGGCATCTTGAACTGTGCCGACAACTGTTCCTCGAAAGTCAGTGTGTCATAATCCATCAAATCCTCATCCTTACCCCTCATCTTGCGGGTAACCGACTCAACCTGATCCCGAAGTTTCTGTAACTCTGCATGAGACCCAGATACTCTGTCTGCTGCATACTCTGCCATATCATCATCAAAAGCGGGGGTATCATCCCCCAATCTGTTCGGAGATTCCTCTTGCCTCACATCCCCAGAATTAACCCCGACACGAGACCCAGCTATACCAGCCATAGCAATAGTCAAAGCTTGCAACTATTCAGTGATCTTGGCGAGACCGTTCTCTAACTGATCCATACGGGACACCTCATTATCGGATTCACTCATACTTGTTCTTTTAGTGAGTCTTGTCTCTTCTCTAACCCAAACGGTATCTATGTTGTCTTTTTGAGACATAGACGGTGTTAACATGATATATGTATGCATGAGGTGCATGAGATGCATGTAACATATATATTAAATCAATTTAAAATTTTCAAACAAATCGGCCTGTTACCGTTTTAGAATCTTTCGGGCTAATTGTCATAGGAGTGAACCCATTCCAGTTTAAATGGCCCAATGAGTTCATATCTTATGACAAGGAGCCCAACTAAATCCAAATGATAATGTTCCGAACACAAGCACAAAGTGGCCCATCAACACTTAGAAGCCTTTGGCCCAATCTTCATGAAATACGTTCTTGTCCCAGTTTAAATGGCCCAACAAGCTCATATCCCATGACAAATGGTCCAAATGGATCCAAACGACGATGTTCCCAAACACAAGCATATAAGAAAGATAATGCAAACATAACGTAATAATTTCTACATAATGGCCCATCAATATTTCAGAAGCTTTGGGCCTAATAGTCATAAGGTACGAACTCGCCCCAGTTTAAATGGCCCAGTAAGTCCGCATTTCTGACAATAGTCCAACTGTATCCAAATGAGGATGGTCCACAAGCACATACTCAAGGAAATAATTGTTACTTTAGCCAACCCGGTCTATGGGTGGGTTAGCAAGAGTATAGACAAAGGCTCTCACCGGCGAAGGATGGCCCACAACTAGGTCTCCCCACTCAAGGGTTCGAGCGACCAAGTGAGCGCATCCTTTTTTATACACTAAGGTACGTGCCAATGAGCTATGGTGTGTGACGGACTGTCAAATGGATTTCCCGTTGTAGATTCCCCAGAGGGAAGGTGGAGCGAGGCTCACTTAAATACCCAAGCCTCTTAGGCTCTTATCGCTTGGTGTCAGGAATAAACAACGAGTCCTCCAAATTAGTCCATCACAAAAGGCTACGAGTAGATGGCTATCTAGGTGCCTTCACAGCTTTTCCTTCTAGAAAGGTAGTGAATGAAGGAAGACACCAAACCATTACCTAGCCTCAAAATGCCTTTGATTAAACCCTCATTTTATCCACTATAGACACGGTCAATTAAGACATAAATCCAAACATCACAAGACAATATTTCGGGGCCGATTCTCTATCCCCAGTGGAGTCGCCAGACTGTGGGAACACAAAAACTGGGCGACGCATGCTGTCCAGGGTTCGCGGCCCGGTCGGGAGTACGGAGTAGCCACGGGGGACTAAACCGAAGAATAATGGAGTCGCCACCCGATGTGAACCGGGAAAATGAAATTTAAGGCCGCACTCACCCCTTGCAAGGGAAGACCTCAAACCGTTGGGTTCGGAATGGTTCCTTACTTATGCCACTTGTAATGACAGGATTTATGTAATAATTTAATCAGGCTTAAATAGCACTTATTTCCAAGAGTATCATGCTTCTACATTCACATGTACAAAATAGAACTTATACATACATTTCACATATATCTCACATCTAAGATTGTATGCTTGAAAATACCTCAAAGTAACAACGAACATACAACTTCATTTAGCATATCATGTTCACGGAAAACACAAGCATACATACTAACCATACAAGCATACATGTGAGTACTTTTCCAAGTGATGCGTGGAATTGTATCCCAAGTACAGACCGCACTACCGTCCATTCGGAATCGGCTACGGAATTTATGTCTGGGTTTCCATCCGATATACCAGAAGAAATAATACTCCGAATTCAGCATGACATAGGTATATGAATCGTAATGCGTTAAATCAAGACTAAGGCAGATGACGCAACCAATGGAATAAACATGCTTTTCATTACGATATGCACAAAGATAAGAATGACTATATGGGGTTTCATAAGAAAATCACCTAAGAAACAATTATACATGGCATGTGATGAATATGTCTCAGTTCAGTGTGTTCGCGTTCGTGTAGCGTTCGTAAATGCGTTCGAACGGTAAACAGAAGGTTCGCGTTCGTATGGCATTTGATAACGCGTTCGAACAGAACCAGACCTGATACATGATAAGACTAAGAAAGTGCGTGTGCGTTCACGTAGCGTTCAAGAACGCGTTCGAATGGTAAACAAAAGGTTCGCATTCATGTAGCGTTCGAGAACACGTTCGAATGGAACCAGACCTGATGCAAGATGAGACTAAGGAAGTGCGTGTTCGTTCGCGTAGCGTTTGAAAATGCGTTCGAACGGTAAACAGAAGGTTCGCGTTCGTGTAGCGTTCGAGAACGCGTTCGAACGGAGCCAGACCTGATGCATGTAACACAAAGAATAAAGACAACAATGTCAAGCTTAGCATGTCCGATTAAACATATCTTGCATTCAACCGAACACACATCAATCGGCGCGGCAAAGCATCGTGGTAGAGGGCTTTAACCCCTCCCCGTAGGGGATCTTTTATTCCACTTACTAAGCCCATGTGCTCGATTGAATCATGCATACATAGAATTAAAAGCAATAATATCAAACTTAGCATGCCCGATTGAACGTATCTTGCATTCAACCGAACACCCATCAACCGGCGCGGCAAAGCATCGTGGTAAAGGGCTTTAACCCCTCCCCGTAGGGGATCTTTCATTCCACTTACTAAGCCCATGCGCTTGATTGAATCATGCATACATAGAATTGAAAGCAATAATATCAAACTAGTATGCCCGATTGAACGTGTCTTGCATTCAACCGAACACACATCAACCGGCGCGGCGAAGCATCGTGGTAGAGGGCTTTAACCCTTCCCCATAGGGGATCTTTCATTCCACTAACTAAGCCCATGCGCTCGATTGAATCATACGTAAATAAGCAACATGCAGAATTTGAGTGACGATAAATAAATGAATAAATCAAAGCAACATGAAACAAGAGAAGGTGTCGTTTATTCAAGTGGTACGTGGAGTTGTATCCCAAGTACATACCGCACTACCGTCCATTCGGATTCGGCTACGGAATTTATGTCTGGGTTTCCATCCTATATACCACGAGAGACGACACTCTTTCATTCATCCAATACCCACAACACACATCATACACAAACAAGATTCAACAAATAAGTAAAATACAATCAAAATAAATAACAAAAATTACATAAAGATGGGTGTGAAAAGTACCCTCAGGTCTAACCTTTTAAGCTGTCTCCCGGACTCGTGTTTCACGAAGATCGGAAGGGGTAAAGCTCCGCAACTTTTCTGGTTCACTGGTTTGCCTTTTCCTTCGCTGTTTTGCCGCTCAAGCTATAATTTCGACTCCATTTTGCTGCTGTTTCCTTGTGGTTTCGCTGCCGTTTCCTCTGTATTTTCTGCTTACTGTTTTTGGGTGTATTCTTTTGGTGTTTTAGGCTACTGTTTTGATGGTTGTAGGGGCTATATTTGGCTGTGGATTTCGGTAATGTGAGGGAGTGTTTAAAGGTTTGTTGCTTTCGGTAATGTAAGGGTAGGGATGAAGAGAAAGGTTTGCTATCTTTCTTGTGATTTGCGTGTGATGTTTATGGTTCTTTGTGTTGTGATTTTTTTTTGTGAGTAGTGTATGAGCTAGAGGAGTGCATGTCTTGGTAAGGGGTTGTTTATATAGAAAAGGGCTAGGGCTTCACCTTGTCTCACAAGGAAGGGATTTTGGCATTAGAAAGAGGATTTGATTTGGTGTTGAGCAATGAAAGTCAAAGATTGAGGGGGGACAAATCTTGGCTAGATTAGGAAGTCAATATTTTTAATTTGTTATGATTGATTTTAATTAGGCATGACATCTTTTTAATTTAGTATGTGATTTGTTTAGTTAGGAAGTTAATATATTTGATTTATCTTTATTAGGTATGATTATATTTTATGTTTTATTTAATTGGTAAATGGTTTAAATATTTTATTTAATATTTAATGTTTAATTTAATTAAATTGGGATGTGTTTTATGGGCTTTGGGGGGCTAATTGGGCTGGGGTGCGAGGCTAGCAGCAAAACCAGAAATACCGACTCCGTTCGAACGCCCATTCGAACGCGGCACGAACGTCCGCAATCTGTCTGACGTTCGAACGAAGTAACGAACGCAGCACTAACGAAGATAGTGAACTTGTGAAATGAACTTGATGACGTACTTATTCTGAATTTCCCCTTCCGACCTCCGTTTCCCGCAATATCCTTAGCTAAAAAGGTAGTGCCTCCAACTGAGACTCATCATCGGGTTTCACATGCGAAAATGCAATGCCTACAAACATGTTTCAAGCCCCCATTGCGCAACCAAAACAACCAATTCTATTTCCTTTTTATTATAGGCCGAAAATTACCCCAATGTCACTATCTAATTTCAATTTCTTACAACACCACACCACGTCAACCAAAGCTTACTCATTCTTTAATCATGGACGAAAGCACTTTTTCACTCTTTCATATACAAGGGGATTTCACTTGGAAAAGAAAATGTTCCATACTAATGGATTCGGGTCCATAACCATGGGTTCCAATAGTCGATCCAGGCCAAGTGTTCGGATCTATTATAACATATCCACGAGGCGCTCAATGGACCTTTTGAATATTTTTTAATCTTATAAAACCCTTTCCAAGCTTAAAATTTGTCAAAAACCATTTTTTGTACAACCTTGGTGTATACATATCTCAATTCCTGTAGTAAGAGGAGTAGTTATGAACCCTGTAGACCACCCCCAAGGGGGTGGTGAAAGAAGGGCTCCAATTGGTAGAAAAAGACCCGCAATCCCTTGGGGTTATCCTGCACTTGGAAGAAGAAGTAGAAAACGGAATAAATAATTTTCAAGGTTTTCCCTGACTTTGTCCATGTCAACAAACAATTCGAAATGCCTCGACTTTTTTAGAACAGGTCTGGGTCAAATAGCAATGATTCGAAGCCAATAAATCCACTTAGAACAAGTTCGTATATGATTTCTAGTCGAATCGGTAAAACGAAACTAAATACACAGTCGCGTTTTTCTTTGGAAGTATTAAAGGGAATGTGACCTAATATGTGGATCTCTCTCTCATTTAATAAAAATCTGGAATCCTGGGTTACTAATTGGTGGAATACTAGTCAACCCGAAACATTTTTGAATGATATTCAGGAAAATTAGAATGCCAAAAAATCAAGTCGACTCGCTTATCTTTATGTTGATCGTTACAGGCCTCTTAAATCTTCTATTTACCTATGATGATGTTTAGATGGTTCCGGAAAGTTTCAGATGGTTCATGATTCTTCCGTAGCGTTATCAGAAGCTTTTGATGAAGACTTTCCGGAAAATATGTAATTCGAGGATTTAAGATAATTGGATGTCTTAGAATGATATATTATGACATATTATATGCATTAGAAAAGTTTCAGAAGAAAATAAAAAATATCTGAAAAGTCCCGAATCCGTTTGTAAAAATTCAGCCTAAATTCATGTTGAGCCTACAAATTTTGATTTTTGAATATGTTTGTCCATAATATGTCTAGTTTACTCAGAATTTTACAGATCTCAATTCTGATCTATCAGAAGCTTTTGCAGAAGACTTTCCGAAAAATATGTAATTCGAGGATTTAAGATAATTGGATGTCTTAGAATGGTATATTATGACATATTATGTGTACTAGAAAAGTTTCATAAGAAAACAGAAAAGATCTGAAAAGTCCCGGATCCGTTTGTAAAAATTCGGCCTAAATTCATGTTGAACCTATAAATTTTGATTTTTGAATATGTTTGTCAATAATATGTCTAGTTTATTCAGAATTTTATGGATTTCAATTCTGATCTATAAAACTCAAGTTATTACTGGTTTATTACACACTGTTCAAGAGAAAACAAAATCAGGTTTTTATGTAGGGCAGCCGATTTTCGAAATTCACCATAAATTCATCATTCATTAGAAAATTCTGAATTTTCTGATACGTTAGTCTTTAATTAGTCTAGTTTATGTAGAAATTTATTGTTTATAAATCAGAGATCTAGAACTCAAGTTATAATCAAAATACGACATCATGTTCAGTTTGTACGAAAATTACACTCATTGCCTAACTTCACTGTTTTACTACTAAATCATTTTGGTAGTGATTTGAAGTCACTTAAATTTGTATTTGATAAATTAGGACTAAAATTATCAAAATGCAAAGTTTATGGGCTAATCAATAATTAATGGAAAATCTGATTTTTGGGTAAAAATTTCAGTTTTTAAGTATTGAGTAATTAAAATAAAATAGTTTATTTTAACTGCATAAGAAAAATTATTGAAATCGGAAAATTTTGATTTTCCGCGTTCCGCTGCGTTTACCTGGATTTGCCCTCATAAACCCCAACAAAAATGGTATCAGAGCGAGTCTGATTCTGAATACATGATATGATTATGCCTTTAAATTCAATGTTTAATCTAGTCTTTACTTTATACATGTTTGTATTTATTTAATTTGATTAAATAAGATCCGTAACATCTTTTGTGGAAAATCCCTATTAAACAAGGTTTAATTAAAATATGTATTTGATGCATGTTTTATGGTCCGTCTTGTCAGTATGATTATAAATAAATTTTATGCGACTATATCCGAGATCGTGCCAAATCATTGAGGGTATAGTTAGTAAAAGTTTATTCGTACCAAATAAATATTTGATATCAGGTAAATTCAAGCGAAAGCGGAATCCTGAACGTGCCAAAGGTATCACGGTTATGCAAGTATCTTGAATTTATTATTGACAAGTTTAACCTTGGTACGCCTCCTTGTGAACGTACTAAAGTTGTCACAATGAGAAACGACCAGGACCAAAACCCCATGAGTCAATGTTGAGTGATCGACAATGAGTTGTCTACCTAATGAATATACATAGGCGAGTGACCGACATAATCACACGCGTATAATGCAAGCACACGTATCGTTCAAGTAGTATAAAAGTATCGATCCCACGAGGACTTAATACCTAAGCTATTAGTTTTATGAGGTCAAATGATTACTAGTATCTAATGGATTGATTGTTTGATTGGAATGGTGACTTAAATTTAAAACAAGTAAATAAAATGGCGCTAACTTTGGTTGAGGAAAATTCAAATTTATTAAACTATCCAGGGTTGTGATTTCTTCCAATATCTTTTTAAAGATGAAGTGGTTATTTCATGTTTGTGTAATCTATTGGTTTACTAACCTGGAAAACTATATTCTGCAAAAGCCTATGTCGATGGTCGGATGCAAATACCCAGTGTAACCCAATTAAATCATATTTCTATGTCAATCAAATTACCTGGATTTATTAAGACTAAGTTTCAATTGTGGTTACCCCCGCCCGAAAGGTATATGTCTATCATGTAAGGAAATCTATTAAAGGGTTATCTATCATCAAGGAAGATTGTGAGTTATTAAGTATATGGTCTTAAACCTAAAATTCCTTCGTCAGGTTTATTTTAAGTTTACCCGATCAATCTTATTAGTGGCCAGTTAACAAGACACATTAAGCTTAAGACTTAATAAGTAAACCTTTATATTACCCAAACTATAAAATAACCCCTTATAAGCCGGTGATATTAGAATTCATCACAACCCCAAATAATAGGCTTAGATACGACACATTTTTACAACTAGTAAAAACTTAAAAATAAAAGACATAAAGTAAAATGCTGAAAAGTAAATGCTAGAAATTAAAAAGGAAAAAGTACAATAAAAGAAAATGCTAAGGTTAAAGGATCCACTTTTATTCCTACTATTTTAGATATCTCCCTTAATATAATATATTAACTTGTGTGATATTACCAATCAGCCATATAGGCGGTAACCTGATTAAGTCAAATTAATAATTAATTACCAACCGACCAACCAGGCGGTATCCTTGCTTAGTCAGGTTAAAACCAATTTAATATCAATTACCAACCGGCCAATATAGTGGTATCCTCATTCAGTCAAGTTTTAAATAGTTATTATATTATAATTAAGGGAGATTAATCTAAATAGAAATAATAAAAGCTTTACCTTTCACCATAGTAGAGGGAAGTTACCTCCTCATTGCTGAATAGTAAAAACTGAAAAAATAAAGAAAGTAAATTACTATTACAAAATGTAAATAAAATTAATTACAGAACTGAAATTAAACAAACTAGATACAAACTCATTAGTATTCTCAAGGAACTAGAGAGAGGAAGGTACATCTGAAGCTAAAATTTCGAGCTGAATTTATAGGCGTCGACAGGCTTCACGCGTCACGCGTCGCGATGCTTTGTGATATGCGGTGTGGCTTGCAGAGACAATGACATGTGGCAGTTGGATTTGTGATAAGGTGACACATGGAAGAGGGCGTCGGCAACTCAATGATTGTGCTGACATGGTGATGATGTGGCGATGACATGGTTGACACATGGCGATATTGATTGTCGGCACCGTGTGATTGTGACATATGGCACAAGATGATTAGTTGAAGATGACGTGGCTGACACGTGGCTGACACTTGGATGACACGTAGATGACATATGGCGATGGCGATTGTCGGCAGCATGTGATGATGACACGTGACACGGGGTACGTTAGCGAATTTGTTCTGATGTTGACACGTGGCAGGCGCACGTTAGCAGATTCAGCGCATGTTAGCAAGTCGGTGCATTTTAACAAAATCCATTTTATTGGTCCGCGTGTCTCAGTGCACGTTAGCAGAGTTCTAGCGCACGTTAGCAGTCGCGACACGTAAATTCCAGTTTTGCCCTTTTTGTCCATTTTTCACTGTTTTGGCCCCGAATCACCTCCAAAGAGTCCTGAAACTTTATTTATCTACAAAATAACACAAAAAACATCAAAATATTCACAAAAATGAAGAAACTATACAAAATATTAGGTTAAATGAGAGGGAAATAATGATACAATTACCACTCATCAGCGAGATCGTGTCAAAACTGTGGTATGAAATATATTCATGGGGTCCACCTTTCAGTATTATGTTTTAATTTGATTATTGCATGCTATTGTATTCTGTTTGGGGATTACAGTTTTACATGAAATAGTGGGAGGGGCATTTATAGATTAAAAATCCATGATCTGTTTAAATGCTTTTGATATTAATATAAGACTATTTTATCTACTAATCGTTTTTCACTATTTATATGATAGATTTGCGATGGCGGCAATTACTTCTATTCCTTTTGCTCGTATACTTGATACGAATAAGCTTAAAGGCGTCGAAAACATTGCAGATTGGGACTTAGATTTAAGGATTGTTCTTGGGTATGAGAAATTAGAATATGTGTTAGAAGGTCTGTTGCCACTTGACATATCAGATGATGCAACACAAGAGGAACATATTGTTGGACAATTATGACCTATAACATTACTATTTGTAAAAGACATTGTGTTTTTGTACAAATTAACTATGTGACAAAGGAAATTGCTATTTTATCATTTTGTAATTGGATTACTTGGATATATAAATGATAAAAGTCCATAAGTTTTAATCGGATTAATAAGATATGAGACATTATTAATTCATGAACGATTAATCATTAAATATCCCTAGCCGTAGTATTATCGAGACTTGACATCGATAATGCGGAATAGACTAGTATTACACTTGTGCGCGTTATGGAAGCTTAACGACATAGTTCTCATATATTTAAGTATTGGATACTTATGCAAGTGTGATAAGAGGTTCTGTTAGCCGTTGGATCGGGAACAGTTCACTCTGGATAGACCCCTTGGAGTCCCATTGGTAGTGATGTGTACGCCTATGTGTCTATGAGAATCCGAATCAGGGTAGGTGTATGTGATCTTTAACCTGAGACTTGCATCGCTATTACTTGCGACAATCAGTTTGCTTTGGTTTTGGTCGTCCGGAGCTTTAACAGGTTCTGTGTACGCCTCTGCTGGGTTTACCATGAATCGTAGTGTATTGGATGTGATGTCAAGAAGTGAGTATCACTTCAGTCATATGGAGATGATGGTCACGTAGGATACGGTACTAGTACTCTTAAATGCTGCAGCTATCGGGATAATATGACTAGGTCATGATTATCTTATTACGGAGACTAGTTACACGGGATCCGAAATATGCTTCGTACGGGGCAGACACAGTGCCAACCTAAGCCTAGCATGTGACATCCGATACTGGATCGTATTACACATTACATTAGTATTACTACGCCTGATACAGATTATATATTCCTCGTTGAATATTTCTGGAGAATTGGGTAGGCACGGTGCTTTGCTAGAAGCCAACCATGTCTTGTAAATCGGTGAGAATGTGGTACAGGATACGCACGTGTCGGATAGTCCGACAACCAAATTTACTGCCAACATATCCAGGAATCTCTTGGGTCGCTTCCCAAAGATTCACCAATGACATTTGACTCGAACAGAATTAATATGGGATTAATTATGAGAGAGAACATTAATCTGGGATTAATTGCGGCATGAATTTATCTGGGATTAAATTCGTATAGAAGAGAGAACGTGATTAATTTGGAATTAATCGATTAAAATAAATTTAATAGTTAAATTGAATTTTTCTATTTAATTTATTTATTTTGGCTAAAATATTATATCAGATATATTAATTGAAATTGGATTTTAATTCAAGCGAACGAATTAATTTGGAATTAATTCGTAAGTGACTATCGTAATAATTTTACGAGGCATCATTATTTAATTAAAATGGATTTAATTATTTAGTGACGGAAAATTCATTAATTGGATTAAATGAACCCGGGCCCAAAGTCTAGTTATGTGAGCCAACTTAAATATGGAATTTAAAAGTGGTGGGACCCACTTTACTTACATCAATTGTCACACACTTGATGGAGGTAGTTGGACATATTACATGTGGCATTTACTTCTCAACATAACAACCAAGTCTAGGAACCATTCATCTCTCTTCTCCTTCTTGCAATTTCCAAATTCTCTCTACTTTTGGAGACAAATTTTTGCTTCAAAATTTTGAGAAAGCTAGCACTTAGGGAGTCAATTAAAGGTGATAGGGAAACTCACCCAAGGGTTTAGAACTCAACACAAAGCTTGGAGCTTCTACATCCAAAGGAAGTTTTTTGAATTTTTCAACCGATCAATGTAAGTATTCCACAACTTATCTTGATTTATTCACACTATAATCATTGTTTAGAGATCTTTGGCATGTCTTAGAGACACTAACAATGGTATCAAAGCCATCTAATCTTGATTTGAATTCTATGGTTTATACACTTTAATTTGGGGAATTTGCTTAGAGCTTATAAATTTCTAAATTGATTGTTTGGTTAATGTTGGATGATGGTAACTTAGAGTTATGCATGATTGGATTATGAAAAATTGATTAGATTAATTTTTCCCCAAAATCTTACCTTGGCCGAATTCAACCCTAGGAACATCTCATGGTAATTTTTGGAAATTAGACAATTAGATGTGTTTAAGGCATGAAATGAATGTTAATTGTTGATTTTATTGGATTGAAATCAAAATTTAATGTTATTTCTTGCAATTACCGTGGGTATGAAGCATGTTGGATGAATTGATTTTGCGTCAATTTTGTGTTGGACATGAATTGAAAGTTAAGCATGATTAATTAGATTAATTAATATTTTGGAAATATTAGATTATTTGATTAATTGTGTTAATTACACTTTAATTGAATTAATATGATATTTAGGATAATGTATTAATTTAATTGGTTGTATTTGGGCTAATGGGCTTGTTTGGGCCAAGTATGGTTTTGGACAATTGGGTTGGATCCAATTGGGCCTAAAACCATTTCCATAAAGTCCATAATATGACTATTGGGCCTTTAATTATTTAATTGGGCCTAATGGGCCAAAATTGATTTTTGGCATAGGGTGATTCCTAAATGGGCCTTGGTGTAGGCACTACATTTTTGCATTTAAGTCCCGATGATGGGTCTCGTACGGAGGCACTACCTTTTTAGTTGTGGAAGTCACGGGAAACGGACGTCGGAAGGAAAAAGTCAGAAATCAATACTTTGTTGGATTTAATTCGTTTGCCTAGCTTTGGTTTTGCCCGTTGGACTTCTGTTTTAAAGTTTATCCTCGGCCCAAACCATGTAAGCCACTCACCAAGCCATAAACCAAGCCCAAGCACCCAAGCCCTCTAAAAAAACCCTAACCCACACGCCCAAGAGACACATTCACGACCAAAGCTTTCCAAATTAATCAAAACACACATTAAACACATGCATAAATCAAGCCAAATCACCTTCCTAAATTAAAGAAATCTCATGGATCCATTTCCTAATCAAAACCAATCACATCCCTAAATTAAAGAGATTTTTTCCTTGTGAGACACTAATTAGGAGATAATCCTCATCATTGAGATATTCTTTCTTATTCAAACAAGGATAGCTCCCATCCCTTTACCTATAAAAAGAAGCCTTCACCCCACCTTTCAAACCCTAGCACATTCACGCAAATCACAAGAAATTATGCCTTCATCCATCGCCCACTGTCCAGCCCCTACTTTGCAGGCATATTCCCCCTGAAATAGCCCCTGCACTGCACGCATATTCCCCCTGAAACAGCCCCCTCACTACACGCGTATTCCCACATGAAATAGCCCCCTCACTGCACGTATAAAACCCCCGCAAAAACTATCCAACTGCACCGCATAAAACCCCTACAAAACTACCTTGTTCAGCCGCATACATCCACGCCAAAACTGCCCAGTTCAGCCGCATAAAACCCCCCGCAAAACACCCAATATCCAGCCCCAAAATAGCCGCATAAACCCCACATGCACTGCACGTCCAAACTACCCCGAAACTGCCCAGTTTTCTTACCACTGAAACTGTTGGTTTCTATTACCAAGCCCCAAGATCAACAAGAGCAAACAAAATATATATAAATGAATGAACAATATTGAAGTATGGCGGTATCATACTCACAAAAATCGGAATGCGGATACGTTGATGAAATGAAAACTTCTCCTTTGTGCAGTGATGAATTTGGCCAAGGTGGAAAGTGCAGCTCCAAGCTTTGTTTGATCGTCCCAAGCTCAAGGATTAGTTTCCCATATCACCTATGTATGATCCCTTGAAGGTGCTAGCCTTTGCTGTGATTATGAATGCACAACTTCTTCAAATCTTGCCACAAAAATGAAGAAATGGAGAGCCCAAAACTGCATGTAGTTTCGGCAATGTGAGAGAGAGGAGAGTTGAATGATTTTTGTTACAAAAAATCAATTTATATTTATGCCATAATATTTATTAAATTAATAATAAACTTATAACACAAATCATGCAATGGCTTAGAGTGTCAAACACTCAATTTCCATGCAAAACCATTGAGTGCATTGTACACTATCTCCATGCAATGCATTAGAGTTAAATAATGCATAATATGACATGTGTCATGTGGGCCCCATACGTTTCCAAATGAAAGTGGGCCCACGTGCACTCACGCGTTCGGGTTCGATATTTCCGAAATACCGAACTTACGTCGCGACGTTAATTAAATCGAATTTAAATAAATAATTGCGCCTAGCGAAATTATTATTTACGTCGCTAACGAATTAATTCTAAATTAACTCGTTTGCCCGAATTAAAATCTAATTTTAATTTCGCGTCGAAATCGAATTTCGATTATTATATCGAATATAATAATTTTACGATTAATTCCAATTAATCGTTCTCTCTCTATGTATAGTATTTTATCCAAGATAAAGTCTCTCCATAATTAATCCAAGATTAATCGAGTTTGAATCATACGTCATTGGTGAATCTTCGGGAAGCGACCCAAGAGATCTCCGGATATGTTGGTAGTAAATACGGTCGTCGGATTATCCGAACACGTACGTACCTCGTACTACGTTTTTACCGATTCACAAGACAAGGTTGGCTTCTAGCAAAGCGCCATGCCTACCCAATTCTCCAGAAATATTCTTATAGGAATATAAGATCTATATCAAGCGTAGTATACCGTAGTATTGCGTATATCGAACCAGTATCGGATGATCACATGTTAGGCCTGGGGCTAGAAATGTGTCTGCCCCGTATGAAACATATATCGGACATCAAGCAACTAGTCTCTTTAAATCGGACAATCCTGACCTGGTCATATTGTCCCGATGGTTGCAACCTTTTATAGAGTACTAGTTCTGTGTCCTGCGTGATCATCACCTCCATATGTCTGAAGTGATACTTCCATCTCGACATCACATCCAGTACACTACGATTCTCGATAAACCCAGAAGAGGTGTACACAGAACCGGTTAAGGTCCCCAACCACCAAAACCAAAGTTTACCGATTGTCGCAAGTACTAGCGATGTAAGTCTCAGGTTAAGACCATATACACCTACCCTGATGCGGCCTCCCATAGACACGCAGACATACTACCAATGGGATTCCGCGGGGTCTATCCAGAGCGAAGCTGTTTTCCGTACCATCGGTAAAACACAACCTCCTATCGCACTTGCATAAGTATCCAATACTTAAATATATGAGAACTATGCATTTGTGCCCTCACAACGTGCACAAGCGCAATACTAGTCTATTCCGCATTATCGATGTCCGATCTCGATAATACTCCGACTAGGGATATTTAATGATTAAACCTTTATGGATTGATACTGTCTCATATCATCTCAATCCGGTATTAATCATATGGACTTTCGCCATTTATATATCAAAGTAAATAATATTACAAAACGGCAAAAGGCAATTTCATTATCACATAGTTAATTTTGTACAATAATACAATATCATTTACAAACAGTGACGCTATGGGACATAATGTCTAACAATCTCCCACTTGGCCTATAGCCAGTCACTCAAGCATCTAATACCCGAACTATGTATGTGTCGTTCAAAAACTTGCTGAAGAACAGCCTTCGTCAGCGGATCTGCAATGTTGTCATCTGATGTGACCTTCTCGACCTTTACATCGCCACGATGTATAATCTCCCGAATCAGATGGTAACGTCGAAGAACATGCTTGGACCGTTGATGAGACCTTGGTTCCTTAGCCTGTGCTATAGCCCCGTTATTGTCACAATACAATGGAACGGGCTCAGCTGCTAACGGAACTACTCCTAATCCGATTAGGAACTTTCGGATCCAAACTGCCTCCTTTGCTGCTTCAGATGCAGCGATGTACTCCGCTTCTGTTGTTGAATCGGCAACAATATCTTGCTTGGAAGATTTCCAGCTCACTGCTCCGTTATTCAAACAAAAAATGTACCCGGATTGCGACTTGTAGTCATCCTTGTCGGTTTGGAAACTTGCATCGGTATACCCAGATACCGCAAGTTCTCCACCTCCATAAATTAAGAAAGCATCCTTAGTTCGTTTAAGATACTTAAGGATATTCTTAACTGCTATCCAGTGACCTTCACCTGGATCGGCCTGATAGCGACTGCACATGCTCAAAGCATATGAGACATCAGGTCGTGTACATATCATGGCATACATGATCGATCCGACTGCCGAGGCGAACGGTATCCGACTCATGTTGTCTCTCTCTTCCTGAGTCTTAGGACACATGTCCTTAGACAGAGAGGTACCACGTACCATTGGAACCAATCCCCTCTTGGATTGTTCCATGTTGAATCGCTTCAACACTTTATCAATGTATGTACTCTGGGAGAGTCCAAGCAGCTTTCTAGATCTATCCCGGTAGATCTTTATTCCAAGAATAAAGGCTGCTTCTCCCAGATCTTTCATGGAGAATTTTAATGAAAGCCAAGCTTTCACCGACGTTAGCATGGGAATGTCATTGCCTATAAGCAATACGTCGTCGACATAAAGGACAATAAAAGTAAGTGCTCTCCCACTAACCTTCTTGTATACACAAGGGTCATCTGCGTTTTGCACGAAATCATATTCTTTTATGATCTCATCAAAACGCTGATTCCATGACCGTGATGCTTGCTTCAATCCATAAATGGATCGATTTAACTTACAAACCTTGTTTGCAAGTCTAGGTACGATAAAACCGTCAGGCTGTTGCATATAAACATCCTCCAAAAGGTTTCCGTTAAGGAAAGCGGTTTTAACGTCCATCTGCCATATCTCGTAATCGAAATATGCAGCTATTGCAAGCATTATCCGAATGGATTTAATCATGGCAACGGGTGAGAAGGTTTCGTCATAATCAATACCATATTGTTGACGATACCCCTTCGCTACAAGCCTAGCTTTGTACGTTTGTACGTTGCCATCCATGTCGGTCTTCTTCTTGAAGATCCATCTGCATCCAATAGGCTTTACGCCTTCTGGTGCATCAACCAGTGTCCAAACTTGGTTGGCGTACATGGAATCCATCTCGGACTTCATGGCTTCTTGCCATAAAGCGGAATCGATATTTTGTATCGCTTCCTCATACGTAGCCGGCTCATTATCCTCAATAAGATTAATATCTACATGAGGTGAGATCAGGAACCCATACCTCTCAGGTACTGTTCTGACTCTCTCCGACCTACGCGGTCCTTGTGTATGTGAAGTTTGTGGTACAGACTCATCCCGGACGGTCTGTTCTTGTTCCGTCGTTGATTCATTGCCAGGAACAGTATCACTACGATCTTCATCGAGTTCTACTTTCCTCCCACTTACCACTGCATTTATAAAATCCTTCTCAAGGAAAAATGCTTGTAGAGCAACAAATACTTTGTTCTCTTGTGGGTGATAGAAGTAATATCCTTTGGTTTCCCTAGGATATCCTACGAAAAGGCATTTATCAGATTTGGGTTCAAGTTTGGTACCTTCCAAACGTTTAACATATGCCCAGCATCCCCAAATCTTCAGGAAAGAGAAACCTGGTTTCCTTCCTGTCCATATCTCATATGGAGTCTGTTCAACAGACTTCGACGGTACCTTATTCAAAATAAGTATAGCACTGTTTAATGCGTATCCCCAGAAGGATATTGGTAGCTCAGTGCGACTCATCATTGACCTTACCATGTCCAACAAGGTGCGGTTTCTCCGTTCGGACACACCGTTTAATTGCGGTGTTCCAGGAGGAGTCCACTGTGAAAGAATACCATATTCTTTCAAGTAATCTTGAAACTCATAACTTAAGTATTCGCCACCACGGTCTGACCGTAATGTCTTAATACTCTTCCCTGTTTGTTTCTCCACTTCGTGTCGAAACTCTTTGAATTTCTCAAAAGTTTCCGACTTGTGTCTCATAAGATACACATAACCGTAACGAGATGCATCATCTGTGAAGGTTACGAAGTAGTGAAATCCACCTCTAGCCTGGCTAGACATGGGCCCGCATACGTCAGTATGAACGAGAGCCAACAGTTCTGTGGCACGTTCACCTTTACCGCTAAAAGGTGATTTAGGCATTTTGCCTAAAAGACAAGATTCGCAGACGTCATATGAATTGGGATCAAATTCGTCCAAGTACCCACTCTTCGAAAGTGTGGATATGCGAGTCTTGTTGATGTGTCCTAGACGACAATGCCACATATAAGCTTCATCTTTTAGATTACTCCTTTTGAGCCTTTTGTTTGTCATTTTAGGAGATTCATTTATATTCAAAATATAAAGACCGTTATTTGCAACAGCTGTGCAAATTTCTGCATCATTTTATATAAATAACACCCAGTGTTTCTAAATACAAAAGTGTAACCCTGCTGGGTTAACAAGGATACAGATATAATATTCCTAGTTAAACTAGGTACAAAATAACAGTTCAAAAGTTTAAGTACATGCCCTGAGGGCAGTTCTAAAACAAAAGTCCCTACGGCCAAAACAGCAACTGGTGTTCCGTTTCCGACCCGTAGATCCATCTCCCCCGATGCCAGCACCCTGCTATCCTGCAGATCCTGCACATCAGTACAAATATGAGCACCACAACCAGAATCAAAATCCAATTTTTAAAACTAGAAGTATTCATATTTATCTCAATAACAAACATACCAGAGGCGATAGCCTTGCCAGCCTTGATATCCTCCCTCTGCCCTTTGCCCATTCGGCAGTCACGTTTCCAGTGACCCCTCTTGCCGCAGTTGAGGCAGATGTCGCGAGATTTGTCCTTTGGCTTCCTAGAAGCCACTGTCAACTTGCCCTTGCCCTTGTTCTTGAACTTCTTCTTCCTCGCACCTCCAATTGCCTTGGGCCCAGCCCTTGGCGCATGAGAGGTCGATGCATAATGCGCCTCGCGCTTGCTCCCCTTTAGGAGTTCCTTTTCGGACTCCTTCAGCACGGACAACAACTCTCCAAGAGTGTCGTCAGTGTCCATCAACTTATAGTTGATGATGATTTGTTTCCAAGTATCGGGTAGCGATTGTAATAGCATATCAATCGTCAACTCTGCCTCCAAGACAATGCCCATCTTGGCTAACTCATCTATGTCAGCGATCATTTGAGTCCCGTGGGCCTCAACTGATGCGCCGTCTGTCATCCGGGAGCGGAAGAGTTTCCTTACTAGCTCATACCTCTCCATCCGCTTGTTGGTGCGGTGGAGATCACGCAATCTTGCCATCATGTTATAGGGATCCAAGTCCCTGTTCTGGCGTCTGAAATGCTGGGTCATTGCAGCTAGCATAACTGACTGAGCTTGGTCACAATCGTCACTATGAGTCTTCCATAACTCTAGCTCCAGTGGCTCAGTGGGTTTAGGCGGGAGAGGTCTCTGAATAGTATACAGCACCCTCTCAGCCCCAAGCACTATCTTGAGGTTCATTTCCCAGTCGGCAAAGTTTGTCCCTTTGAAGACATTATCGCCCATGATTATGTCGCGGACATTACCCTTGCCAGTCATCTTGACAACTATAGTCCAACTATAAAGTCAACGATGTTATGGGTACAGTCAAACTGTTACAAGCAAAATAACAATATATTAGTCCAACTAATTATTAAAATATTGACGAAATAATTTTGAAAGACGCGTAAGGCTAAGTATCTGAACGAAATTGCAAATTCAATAATAGCCTCCCCCTATTTTCTTCAAGTCTCTAACCCTCTTGTGGAGAACTCGGGAAATCGCATTTCCTAGTGGGCTAGGATCCCGTTAAATAACACACAACCTTGACTTTGGCCAATAAAAGCTGTATGCTATTTAACTTAGGTAGATCTCTATGATCAATTGGATCTCATCCAATTCCTAGATCCGGTTAGGTGGACATCCAAGTCCCAAACATATGTATAATGTCAATGTATCCATTACATTTTCCTAACCCTATCCTCCGAATCATCTAGGCCTTGGCTTTGGCCAAAAACAAACCTAATGATTCCAGTTAAGCGGGACCCATTGACGAGGAAAGTTTCGTAATCAATGTCATTGGACAAAAAGTGATCTTGACTTTGGCCAATAAAAATCACGATTTGGACAAGACACCGATATGCAACAAAACTCTCATGATTCAAGTACATCCTTGATTGACAAAGGTCTTGACTTTGGCCAAACAAACCAATGCCAACTTCGGATCTTGAACAAGAATCATTCAATGGAAGGAAAATCGCTTAATATTGTTTGAGGGATTTTTCGCGTAATTGGCAACCAATTAATTTATCTTTGTTAGGTCTCATCATCATACACCCTTAAGCATGCTTCTAAAACATCATAAAGCGCGTAAAGTAAAGTAATAGCGATATACGGATGGATATGAACAACAACTTGTTCCTAGAACAAATCACTCCCTTTCCTCTCCCCGCTAGCACTATTCTACTCTTACCCAATTACATAATACAATAAGAGAAACCTCATTTACATTGAGGGGAATTAGGTGAGAAGAGAATACAAAGAGACAATAAGAGAAAGGCTGGACACGCAGGTCCAATTTATAAATTCTAAATTTACAATAATTTCTAAAATTACCCTTCCCTTCTAATATCCATCCGATATACACTATTCATACATCACATCCACATTCATTCATTCAAGGCATGTTATACAACCAATCAAATCCAATTAATTAGTCTTTAATTAGGTGACAATACAATGTTCAAACAATTGTTTGCATTTGCGCGAGTCCAACTCAATTTGAGAATAAATACTTATAGTATGAATTCACGAATTATATCGAACTACTCGTTAAATCCAATTTAAGTCGTATTCAATACTAATCCTATTATTTAATTCTAAATTAAATATTTACACTTTTATTGTGCTTTTATAACTTAGATTCCAAATCTAATACAATCGGGTCTCAAAGCCCAACTAACATCTAATGTCCGTTTAATTAAAGTCCGATGGGCTTTCAATTGATTTCTTTAGGCTTGGGTTTTGGTCAATGTATGGGTCAAACCCAATTACCAAGCCCAATAAGGAATCACCCTCATATGCCATAAAATCAATATCAAGCCCATAAGGCCCAATTAAACATAAAAGCCCATTTATTATATTTGGGCTTAAATGGTGTGATTTAGGCCCATTTTGGATCCAATCCAAATGGTCCAAATCTACTTGGCCCAACCAAGCCCATTTTGTCCAAATATAATAGTTTTAGGCCCAATTCAAAATTAAGCCCAACTAACCAAATTTTAAAATTCCAAATTTTATAACTTAATTAATTAAAGTGTATTATCATGATTAATTCTTTAAATCAATATTCCCAAAATATCAAATTAATCCATTAATCATATTTTTATCTTAAATATATGTCCAACATTATTTAATCAAAAAATCAAGTCCCTAATCCTCCATCAAGCATTCGGCCAAGGTGATTAAAATGGTTCCGATTTCGTTTTCAATCCAATCGAGTTACAAATCATCATTCCATATTGTTTCAAGTCATCTAATGTCTTAAAATTAAAAAATCATCTAGTCCATATGCTTGCATGTATTCGGCCAAGCCTCATTTGGGTTGGAAAAATTAATCCAATTTATTTTCCATGAAATTGATGATGTATAATCTAAATAACATACATCTAAGCATATTTAATCAAGCAAACTCATCAAATCATGCTTCATACAATTTTCCCCAAATAACATCCTAATATATTTGCATGCTCTTTAAGCTCAATGATACCATTGTTGGTTTCTATTACCAAGCCCCAAGATCAACAAGAGCAACAAATATATATAAATAATGAATGAACAATATTGAAGTATGGCGGAATCATACTCACAAAAATCGGAATGCGGATGCGTTGATGAAATGAAAACTTCTCCTTTGTGCAGTGATGAATTCGGCCAAGGTGGAAAGTGCAGCTCCAAGCTTTGTTTGATCCTCCCAAGCTCAAGGATTAGTTTCCCATATCACCTATGTATGATCCCTTGAAGGTGCTAGCCTTTGTTGTGATTTTGAATGCACAACTTCTTCAAATCTTGCCACAAAAATGAAGAAATGGAGAGCCCAAAACTGCATGTAGTTTCGGCAATGTGAGAGAGAGGAGAGTTGAATGATTTTTGTTACAAAAAATCAATTATATTTATGCCATAATATTTATTAAATTAATAATAAACTTATGACACAAATCATGCAATGGCTTAGAGTGTCAAACACTCAATTTCCATGCAAAACCATTGAGTGCATTGTACACTATCTCCATGCAATGCATTAGAGTTAAATAATGCATAATATGACATGTGTCATGTGGGCCCCACACGTTTCCAAATGAAAGTGGGCCCACGTGCACTCACGCGTTCGGGTTCGATATTTCCGAAATACCGAACTTACGTCGCGACGTTAATTAAATCGAATTTAAATAAATAATTGCGCCTAGCGAAATTATTATTTACGTCGCTAACGAATTAATTCTAAATTAACTCGTTTGCCCGAATTAAAATCTAATTTTAATTTCGCGTCGAAATCGAATTTCGATTATTATATCGAATATAATAATTTTACGATTAATTCCAAATTAATCGTTCTCTCTCTATGTATAGTACTTTATCCAAGATAAAGTCTCTCCGTAATTAATCCAAGATTAATCGAGTTTGAATCATACGTCATTGGTGAATCTTCGGGAAGCGACCCAAGAGATCTCCGGATATGTTGGCAGTAAATACGGTCGTCGGATTATCCGAACACGTACGTACCTCGTACTACGTTTTTACCGATTCACAAGACAAGGTTGGCTTCTAGCAAAGCGCCATGCCTACCCAATTCTCCAGAAATATTCTTATAGGAATATAAGATCTATATCAAGCGTAGTATACCGTAGTATTGCGTATATCGAACCAGTATCGGATGATCACATGTTAGGCCTGGGGCTGGAAATGTGTCTGCCCCGTACGAAACATATATCGGACATCAAGCAACTAGTCTCTTTAAATCGGACAATCCTGACCTGGTCATATTGTCCCGATGGTTGCAACCTTTTATAGAGTACTAGTTCTGTGTCCTGCGTGATCATCACCTCCATATGTCTGAAGTGATACTTCCATCTCGACATCACATCCAGTACACTACGATTCTCGATAAACCCAGAAGAGGTGTACACAGAACCGGTTAAGGTCCCCAACCACCAAAACCAAAGTTTACCGATTGTCGCAAGTACTAGCGATGTAAGTCTCAGGTTAAGACCATATACACCTACCCTGATGATGCGGCCTCCCATAGACACGCAGACATACTACCAATGGGATTCCGCGGGGTCTATCCAGAGCGAAGCTGTTTTCCGTACCATCGGTAAAACACAACCTCCTATCGCACTTGCATAAGTATCCAATACTTAAATATATGAGAACTATGCCGTTGTGCCCTCACAACGTGCACAAGCGCAATACTAGTCTATTCCGCATTATCGATGTCCGATCTCGATAATACTCCGACTAGGGATATTTAATGATTAAACCTTTATGGATTGATACTGTCTCATATCATCTCAATCCGGTATTAATCATATGGACTTTCGCCATTCATATATCAAAGTAAATAATATTACAAAACGGCAAAAGGCAATTTCATTATCACATAGTTAATTTTGTACAATAATACAATATCATTTACAAATAGTGACGCTATGGGACATAATGTCTAACAGAAACGGCCTATATTTAAGCCCCTAAAATGATCTAAAAACAGTCCAAAACAGTGAAAAAAACCGAGACAAAATAGCGAGGCAACGAAGGAATACAACGAACCAGTGAACCGGAGGAGTTGCGGAGCATCAACCCTTTCGACGACCGCGTAACGCACTTTCGTAAGACGACTTAAAAGGTTAGACATGAGGGCGCCCTTTTTATTTATTTATCCTTTATTTTTATTTATTTTCCTACTTTATTTCACATGAGTATTGTGGATTGGTGCATGATGTGATTTCCGGATGAACGAAATATGCATTCTCTCTTGTGCTATATCGGATGGAAACCCGGACGTAAATTCCATAGCCGAATCTGAATGGACGGTAGTGCGGTCTGCACTCGGGATACAACGCCACGTACCGCTTGAGAGATACACATATTTCATTTCATCCACTTTGTGTTTGATCAAGATTTATTCATTAGTATGTTATTTATTTTTAAGCATGATTTAGTCATTAGTATGTTATTTCTTTACGAATGATTTAGTTATTTGCTTTCACATTAGGATTTTAATTTGCGTTTATGTTTAAGTTGTTATTTATTTATATTGTCGTGTTTATTGATTTGATGCGTTTATGTACTTGCGTGTTTGCCGTTATGATGACTTGCTTTCAAAGCATGCAAACTTAGATATAGGATTTCTTTTTATGAATGCGAACTAGATATAGGTTATTCTTGAATATATATGTTGCGTAGACTCGGTTATATTATCGCATAAATCCATTCATTACAAGTGGCATAAGTAAGGGACCATTCTGAACCCAACGGTTTGAGGTCTTCCCTTGCGAGGGGTGAGTGCGGCCTTAAATATTTGTCCCAGTTCACACTGGGTGTCGACTTTATTTTGTTCTCCGGTTTAGTTTCTCGTAGGCTATTCCGTACTCCCGACTAGGCCGGGAGCCTGGAACAGCGTCGCCAATTTCTGTATGCTACAGTCTGGCGACTCCACTGGGGATAGAGAATCGGCCTCGAAATAATATCTTGTAATGATTGTGATTTGTGCTTTAGTTAAAGGCATCATCAAAGCTAGGTAATGGCTTGGTGTCTTCCTTCATTCACTACATTTCTATAAGGAAATGATGTGAAGGCACCTAAATAATCATTACCCGCAACTCACTATGACATACTAATTTGGAGGACTTGTTGTTTATTCCTGTGAACAAGGCGATAAGAGCCTAAGAGGCTTGGGTATTTAAGAGAGTTCGCTCCACCCTCCCTCTGGGGAATCTACAGTAGGAAATCCATTTGACAGTTAGTCACGCACCATAACTCGTTGGCATGTACCTTAAGGTATAAAAAAGGTGCGCTCACTTGGTCGCTAGAACCCTTGAGTGGGGAGTCCTAGTTGTGGGCAATCCTTCGCCGGTGGGAGCCTTTGTCTATACCCCCATAAACCCACATATAAACTGTAGTTGTAGGACCAATAGAAACTATTCTGTTATGCTTGCGTTTAGGACCATCGTCATTTGGATTCAGTTGGACTTTTTATCATGATGTATGGCTTGTTGGGCCATTTAAACTAGGACGAGTCCGTACTTTATGGAAATCGGGCCAAAAGCTTCTAAAATGTTGATGGGCCATTTTGTGTTTAGGCCTCTTATCATTTGAAGTCATTTAGCCATGTTATCGTAAAAATGTAAACCTGTTGGGCCTTTTCAACTGGGATAAGTTTGCACCTCGCAATAGTATGATTGAGTTCTTTAAAATGATAATGGGCCGACTTATATATCTCATACATCACACGCATCTCATGCATACACGCATCATGTCAATCATGTGTCTTAAAAGCCATCATGGATATCCGTTGGGTTAAGAAAAAGAAGTAAGTGCATTCCTTTGGAAGATTCAGTATATTAGTCGGTTCATCGCAAAGTTGACGTCAGTTTGTGAGCCTATCTTCAAATTTCTGAGAAAGGACCAGCCGGTGAAATGGAATGAGCAATGTCAATAAGCTTTTTATAAGATCATGGAATATTTGGTGAAGCCTCCCGTCCTGAAACCTCCGAGACTAGGTAGACCATTGGTACTGTATTTGGCTATAGAACCCGAAGTACTGGGGGTAGTGATGGTACAAGTAGATGAAACAGGGGAAGAGGATGTCGTCTATTATCTCAGTAAAATTATGCTTCCATACGAAGCGCGCTATCAAGAGGTAGAGAAGATCTGTTTGGCAGTAGTATGGGCATCCAGAAAGTTACATCATTACTTCCAGTCATACAAGATCCAAGTGGTAGCCAAGGAGAATCCTTTGAAGTATCTGCATTCGCTACCTTCGCTGGTAGGGCAGTTAGGCCGATGGTTGGTATTACTGACGGAGTTTGACATTGAGTATCTCACTTCTAAAGTGATCAAAGGGCAAGTCGTGGCAGAGTTCCTGGCATTACAACCGATTGAGGGAGATCAGTACAAATTTGAATTCCGAGATGAGGAGATCCAAGCGATAACAGTCCAAGGATGGAAGATATACTTTGACGGAGCAGTGAACTGCAAAAGAGCCGGAATAGGGATGGTGATAGTAACCCCTGAAGGAGAAACCTTGCCGATGGCCAAGAGATTAACGTTCGGTGTAACCAACAACATGGCTGAGTATGAGGCATAAGCCTTTGGACTGATGGCACTGATAGCATTGAAGGCTAAGAACGTGGAAATCTTCGGAGACTCGATGTTGGTAATCCGACAGATGCAAGGAGAATGAGAATTGAAGGAAGACCGATTGAAACCGTACTTATTCCACCTCAGGAGTCTGGCACAAGCCCTCCCTGATTGTAAGTTCCAGCACTTGCCGCGAGAAGAGAACCAGATGGCTGACGCATTGCTACACTAGCCGCGACTTGGGAAAACTCGGAGAAGTTGGTAAAGAGACCTCTAGTGTTGACGACAGAGAACAGACCCATCTACGAGATAAAAAGGATATTAGAAGTGGAGGTCGACGATGGGAAACCTTGGTATTACGACATTCAGAGATATCTAGAATGGGGGGAATTCCCAGAAGAAGCAAGCAGAAATGATAGGATAGCCATCCAGAAGTTAGCTTCTCAGTTCGTGAGTTTGAAGGGAGAACTCTACAAAAGACAAGCGAATGGTATCTAGCTGAAATGTATGAAGAAAGAAGAGGCTCAGAAGGAAATGAAGGAAGTACACGCCGGAGTATGTAGACCACACATGAATGGGTTGAATCTGTCTCGCAAGATAGTGAGACAAGGCTTTTACTGGTCGACCATGGAAGCTGACTGCGCGAAGATGGTAAAGCACTGTCATGACTCTCAAGCACACGGTAATTTGAATCATTTGCCGCATACAGAGTTGCATAGGCTGTCAGAGCCGTGGCCTTTCTCAGCATGGGGAATTGATATGATTGGGGAAATCCGACCGCACGCATCAAATAGACATCGCTTCATAGTAGTGGCAGTAGACTACTTCCCCAGTCATTCCGCAATGTCACAGCAAAACAGATGGCAAAGTTCATAGCTCGGAACATCATTTGTCGATACGAAATACCGCATCATATAGTAACAGACAACAGAGTACAGTTTCAAGGAGAGGAAAAGATAATGCTACAGAGGTATGGGATAGGACATCATAAGTCATCACCGTACAGACCGTAGGAAAATGGGGTTGTCGAGGCAGCCAATAAGACGATAAAGTGGATGTTAGCCAAAATGACGGAGAATTATAGAGATTGGGCTGACAAGCTACCGTATTCCATGTAGGGGTACAGCACTTCAGTGAGAACGACAACAGGAGCCACACCTTATTCTTTGGTCTACGGAATGGAAGCGGTACTGCCAGTAGAAGTTGAGATACAGTCTATGCGGGTACTAGCGGAATCAGAATTACCTGAACAAGAATGGGCCTCGAAGAGGTTTGAATAGTTGGCATTACTCGATGAGAAGAGGATGAAGTCCTTATGTCATATGCAACTATACCAGAAGAGGTTGGCTCGAGCATTCAATAAGAAGGTGCATCCCACCAAGATCAGAAAAGGTGATCTAGTGCTTAAGTAAGCGAAGCCGTCGACGACGGACCCGAGGGGAAAGTTCAAACCTAACTAGGAAGGACCCTACATAGTCCAGAAGGTAATGGGAAATGGGGCAGTAAGGCTGTCAGACTTGGAAGGGAACGAGTTCACCGAGCCGATCAACATAGATAGATTGAAGCTGTATTTTGCCTGAAGAAGAGAAGACCTAACCCAACGGGATAGAAAATTCATTCATGCATACATGCATACACGTAGCGTATTTGCATTTCTTTTGTGTTTTCTCTGTTTTGTATTCATAGGTATCAAAGAAGAAAAAAGAGAAAGCGGCAAAGGCAAGGCAACCGGATGCGGCAACAGTACAATGACATCAGCTTTAAGAATGAATCAGTGTCAGTTTTGGGGATGAGTCCCAGGGTTGAGGCCCATGTTAGTATCATTTTCGGGAAGGAATCCCAGGGGGCGAAGCCCATATTATCAGCAGTGAAAAGGAAGAATTATGTAGAGTGAGTGAAAAAAAAAGTCCTTGATGGTTAGGCATATGTCTGGTGATGACATTTTTTGCTGTAGGGAGAAACCTTATAAACGATGAGTGCGAGATGTGCTCTCATCCGGGATTTTGAGTGGTTGATCTCAACTAGACTCACGAGCACTTGATTACAGGATTTTAGTAGTAGAAGCCTGAGTGGTTGGCAAGATGATTAGTTGAAGAGATGGCGGATCAGTGAATGACCATTTTCCTAGATGTCCATCCTGGTTTACTCATGTTACGATATATGATATGGTCAGAAATGAAGAAAAAGTCTCTGAAAAGAAAAGGAAAAAATAGACCACCTATAACCGATAAGCGTGAAGCTACCCATGGGCGAGTATTAGGACCACCATGAGGAGAAATGTTACCTTAAAGGGTAGATGTGTCGAAAAAAAAGAGAAAGAAAGAAAAGAGAGTTTAAAAAAAGAAAGAAAAGAAAGTGACAAGAGAAAAAGAAAAGAAAACCATATCATGTTGAGTACGAGGAAGTAATCACAGAGTATGATCAAGACATCTAGATTGGTTAGACCCACTGATCCGATTCTCTGAGACAAAATCATCAAGTTCTCTTACTTAAGGATTAAGCTGCGAAAGAGACTTGGCACACATACACTAAGAGTCTAGTTTAGATCACTCATGCAGACGATCATATTCGAGTATATTAAGTACTTTGAAGGTTCTTTGGTTTCGACGCGAAGCATCCGTTGAGGACGAAAATATGTTTAGCTATCAAGACTATCTCGTGAGAGGCAGTATAGCGTGGTTCAGGAATAAACTATCACATCAGTATCAGTCTAGGGGTGAGGCCAAATCAGTATCATTCTGGGGGCGAGGCCCACATCAGTATCTATTTTGGGGATGAGTCCTAAGCTTGAGGCCCACACATTATCAGCACGCCGGGTATGGCACTCCGGGTATGGAGACAGACATTATCAGCATGCAGGGTATGGCACTCTGGGTATGGAGACATACATTATCAGTATGCCAGGTATGGCAATCCGGGTAGGGAGACAGACATTATCAGCACGCCGGGTATGGAACTTCGGGTATGGAGACAGACATTATCAGCACGCCGGGTATGGCACTCTGGGTATGGAGACAAACATTATCAAAATACCGGTTATGGCACTCCGGGTATAGAGACACTACAACGATGCCTCGGGTATGGGGTTTAGCATGATGGGTATGGCACTCCGAGTATGGAGACACTACAGTGATGCCTCAGGTATGGGGTTTAGCATGCCGGGTATGGCACTCCGGGTATGGAGACACTACAGCGACGCTTCTGTTGGATAATATGACCCATAGCGTCACTATTTGTACAGATCACGGTGTTGTTGTACAAATTAACTATGTGACAAAGGAGATTGTACTCTTATCATTTGTGATTAGATCACCTTAGATGTATAAATGATTAGAGGTCCCTATGATTTATTCCTGGACGGAGAATGATATGAGACAGTATCAGTCCACGAAGGATTAATCATTAAATATCCCTAGCCGGAGTATTATCGAGACAGGACATCGATTATGCGGAATAGGCTAGTATTGCACTTGTGCGCGTTGTGAGGGCACAACGGTATAGTTCTCATATATTTAAGTATTGGATACTTATGCAAGTGCGATAGGAGGTTGTGTTTCACCGATGGTACGGGAAACAGCTTCACTCTGGATAGACCCCTCGGAATCCCATTGGTATTATGACTATGTGTCTATGGGAGTCCGACATCAGGGTAGGTGTATTTGGTCTTAACCTGAGACTTGCACCGCTAATGCTTACGACAATCAATATACTTTAGTTGAGGTCGTCTAGGACTCTAACCGGTTCTATGTACGCCAACTGCTGGGTATATTGAGAATCGTAGAGTATTGGGTGTGATGTCAAGACGGAAGTATCACTTCAGTCATAGTGGAGATGATGTCACGCAGGATACGGTATTAGTGCTCTTAAGTGTTACGCAACCATCGGGATATTATGACTAGGTCATGCATATCCGATTA